>JAGIQG010000004.1:105464921-106012421 GCA_024679065.1 Sphyrna mokarran | reverse complement strand
AGGCACAGAGAGAGAGAGAGAGAGAGAGACAGGCACAGAGAGAGAGAGAGAGAGAGAGACAGGCACAGAGAGAGAGAGAGAGAGAGAGACACAGGCACAGAGAGAGAGACACAGGCACAGAGAGAGAGAGAAAGCAAATATTGTGAATCAACTTGCAAAATGCAAAAAACTGATTTGAGAAGACCTGAAGTTGAGCTGATAATTGAGTAGTTTTCTGTATTTCAGTATTTTTGTGTTGTCGGATTGTCTTTGAAGAGGAGTTGTTAGCATCATCATTTGTTCTTGTAGAGTGTGGCAGGCAATAAATGTCAAGCTTTACTCTTTGGCTTAACTTCAATGAATGTTGTATTTTCATTCCAGTTTAGAAATTGAGATTGCTGTAGAATTAATGAATTGGAAGCTTTCATTTGCACCTGAGTGTGTTTAATAAAGTGCTTGAGTGGATCTTTTGGTTATGCTGTTTGCATTAAGGTTTTAATATTACTTTCTCCCTAATTGAGATTGATTTTAAACTCTATCAAACCCAATGGGAAATAGATTGTATTAAAGTGTAAACCGAAATAAGATAAGTTTTTGAAATTCGTTGATCTTGAATATAATTGATGGCTACGGTTGTCCTCCAAGAAATACAGGAATTTGACAGACTTTCAGCTCTATCATTTTAAAAACTGGAAGTGGAAAGTGACTTTTTAAACATTTGTGAGCTGCAGCAATCTCTATATTGTGTATTTTACAGTAACCTCATTGCAGTGTTAATGTAAGCTGTACTTGTGATTAATAAATAAACTTTATTACGTTCCACTTGAACGCTGCAGGAAAATAACCCAGTGGGATACATGAACATTAAAGGAAAGGAACAGGTATGCGATGCATAGATGAGAGATGTGAGATTAGATGTGGGGAAGTGAACAGTGTAATAGAAGGGATGTTACAGGAGAGCTGATAGCTGAACAGAATAGGACAGAAGTAGAAGTAGGATTCAATTGATGGATAATGGGGACAATTATGGTGATAAGAGAGACATTTAATGGGATTCAAAGAGGAGGAGGAAAATATAATAAAAACACAAAGTGGTAGCTATGGATATAGGAATAAAGTTTGTTTCTTTAAAAAAAAGGAAGATATAAACCATTGGACATTTGTCAGCCAAAAACACACTTTTGAATTTGGGACAATTCTGACATAGGAGAATGTTTGGTTTGCCAGCTACTTTAAAAATGATGCTACGTAAAACAAAGAACAAACCATCAAAATAGGTTACTATCAACAACAATCAAATAGAAAGGTTTGATTTCTGTTTCAAAGATCTTGTGAAGCAAACTGAATAGTAGTTGAGAAAAGAGAGATCTGAATTTAAACAGCAGAAGGGAATTGGAATATTGAGTGCAATCCAATTAACTGGAATATTTCTACTTGGCTCTGATATTGGCTAATGAAGTAGTACCTAAATGGGGAGATGCTCTTCAATTCGACTTGACCAGGGAATTCACTTTACAGGGAGAGTCTTGAGAAGCCTATTGGATTTTGGGGATAAAATAAAGATTTCATATATATATCATCCCTAGAGTTCAGGAATGATAGAATGAATGAATCGGACACTGAAGAATAGTTTAGCTAAAACTATTATACAATTTTACAAGGAGGGCACAATCAAGTACGGGCTTTGCCTTCAGTATTGCTGTGTCAGAGAGCTACCCCTGCATGAGGAACAGGACTAACCTCTTTTGAATTAATGACTGGGAAAGTACTATGCTTCCCAGAGGAGCCAAAAACAGGGAGGAAGGAAAGGAAAACTTGAAATAAACCAATGAGCAGTATGAGAGATTTGTTAGATCATCTGCTTTCTCTTGAAAATCAGGTAATCATTCAACAGCAGCATAGGGATAGGATGAAAACAGCAAGAAATAATACCCTTAAATTATCCACATAAGGAGATAAGGTAATGGTGAAATTCATGACAGACAAGAAAGGGTTAGGTATTCAATGGGAGGGACCCTATGATGTGGTTGTCACAGGGTAAACATGTGATTAATCAATGAGAAGTACAGTCCATGGTGGTGGCACTGGACATAGCTGAAGCCATATCCTAATGAGTAATGCTGTAATTAGAGCTGCCCCACAGTTGCAAAAGGTATTCGCCCTCAACACATATAGGGACATGCAAAAAAAAACCGACATTGATTGTTTGGAAAGGCTAGCATTTGCATCTGCCATGTGTAAGCATTCCATGCAGTTGCTGAGCGGAACGTTGAGTGGCCTTAAGTGTTGGTCCTATTCGAGTTAAAATAAGTAAACCCAATATTAAAAGAATAGAAACACATGTAATCATTTTGGCAATCAACAATCGATTGACAGTGCTTACAGCTCTCTTTTATGTTCACAGCTGTTGGTCAATACCAGGGAAGTGAAATTGTTATTTACTTTGCAACCATGTGACATTCAATTAAATGCCAACTGTCCACCGTTGTCCAAGAAATCTATGTGCTGTCACATGTGCCTTAATTGGATCAAAATGTTGCAAATTCATAACCAACAGTACAGAATCCATAATCGATCTAGCTGGTAATATTAAAAAAAAAATGGAGAAATGCAAGCAGACCCAACCCTTGATTCTCAGGGATTGTCTTTCAGGCTAGCTAGACTCCTTGAGAACATCAATCATATAAGAGATTGTGCTCTTTTTTATTGTGATCTGTGCACAAGGAGTTGTTGTAATTGTGTGCCTGCTCAAATGCTGCTGTGCACAAGTAATCAAATCCACATAGGGTGCAACGGCAATGACGACAAATTAAGGATCTTTTATCAAGCTTTATTCATTACACAGTTTAGGTATAATGCTAATAAAATGAAGTATTGAGAGGAACCAACCCTAATTTGCAACTTATCATGATTTCAGTTCCAAATAAGCAACATTCTTCTTACAGACACGAAACCCATTTTAAATATAGTTAGCAATCACAAATATGCTCACTGCAATGACTGTGAATAGCCTTGGATTTTCAGAGAGACATAGAACATCCATAAGCATGCAAAACTCATTAAACGAGAGCAGCAAAACCCCAACTCCTTTCTGCCAAAGAATGCTTTTTCTTTCTAACAGATCCAGGACTGCATATAAACTACACATCACATGATCCTGTCAATCATTCTAAAACTGAAATTCCAGAGGAACTTAAGCAAACAACAGTTCATCATTTCTGCTAACCATAAACATTTGCAAGGTAGAAATGAGTAATGCTGCATCCCCAGCATCTGAGCTATATTCCTGCCTGATGTACTACTTGTATGAAAAAAACTAAGATATTCTCCTGAAACGTAAAAACACAACACATACATAATTCATTTGTACATTTTCATCATACTGTTTAATCCACAAGTATGATCCTGAGCTTTCAATTGTTTACCATTTTAATCCTCCACCTCACTGCCACACTGTTCCAATAAAGCTTAGTAGAAGCTCAAATAATAGGACTTCATGTTTTGACAAGGCACTTTATACCGCTCTGGACTCTTCGCAGAATTCAATGATTTCAGAGTTCATTTTTTTTGTTCACGTACCTGGTGCTAGCAATGAGTCAACTGTTGCCATTTGCTCAACCTCAAGACCAACATTCCCTTTTGAACATAATTATTGTGCACAGCTCATTTTTCACTGTGCGGCCCATTGTAAATGTGTTTTTATTACTTCTCAGAACACAGTGTGCACAGTACCTTTCAGACCATTGCATCGCTGCATATCCATGCAGCTTAGCAGAAATATTGCTTATGACCCTCTATTGATGCTGCCTGACCTGCTGAATATTCCCAGCACTTTCAGTGTTCTTTAAAATCCTGGACAAAACAATTAGATTTTTTGATCAAAACCTCAATATAAATACTTTGTAGAGTCAACAAATAAATACAAATAGACAAACACTAGTCAATTATTTCAGGTCACCCAGCAAAAAGTGAGTTTTAAGAAATGGGCAATTTTAAAAAAACTCTAAATATACTTTCTTCTTCTGGATTAAAAATTTTGGAAATTGCCTTAGTTGAAAGTTGTTCTACAAAAATCAGAAGTGCTTTAAATACAATCTCAAAAATAGCAATCATATTTTCGTGCATTAAAGCGAGACCAAGCCTGACTGTTTTTCCAGTAAGAAATCTCACAACATCAGATTAAAGTCCAACAAGTTTATTTGATAGTAAACTCACAAGCTTTCGGAACGCTGTTCCTTCATCAGGCGAGTGGAAAGTTCTGATCAGAAACAGGGCATATAAAGGCACACACAGTTTGCAGAATACTGATTAGAATGCCGGTCTTTACAGCTAATCTGCTATTCAAATCATAAAAGGTGCAGACAATATGAATGGAGATAGCAATAAGCATAGGTTAAAGAGATGTGTATGGTCTCCAGACAGGACAGCAGGTGAGATGTTGCAAGTTCAGGCAAGTCACGGGGTTACAAATAGTGCGACATGAACTCAAGATCCTGCTTGATGCCGCCCTTATGTGTGGAACTTGGCTACCAGTCTCTGCTCAGCGACTCTGCACTGTCGTGCGTCATGAAGGCTGTCTTAGAGAATGCTTACCCAAAGATCATTGACGGATGTTTTTCCAATAGACAGAAATAATGGATATTTAGCTCTCATACATTTTTGGATGCAGAATAAATCACACATCCTTTTAGTTCATTTAAATCTATGAATCAACTTTCATTCTTTCCAGTAGTCAGAAATCTCAAAATGCAACATTACATTTGACAATATCATTCCACTTGTTTCCTAACCTTAGCATGGCTTCTTAATAATGTTTTTACTTAGCTAAATTTTAAACAAGACATAATAGTCATGGCAAAATCTTGGCAGCTACAACGACACTTTGCAATCTAAGACACCAGAAAATTAATCAGTTAATATAATGGCAAAATATTATTGCACCTAATTCAGCGAGATGCACCAAAAAGTATCTATACATTCGAGCCCCATGCTTTTAGAAGCATTCACACACCTTTCAAACATTGCAACATTTAAAAGTTAATTGCCAATCACACTGTCAAAATATAAAGAGTGCTTGAGTAATTGAACGTATTATATAAGCCTAGACTGATTATTTTCCAGCAAGTTGCAAATCAACATATGCACTTACAATAAATTCAAGATACATTTTAATGGAATGCACCAAGTTTTAATTTCTTGTTTTTGCAGGGGATAATGTTGCATTTGGACATATAATAGTGGCACGCAAGTATGATACTATTATAGGAAATCATAAATGTTTGCCAAAACCAGGATCTAACTTCTTCTACAAATCTGGAGAGCATCTTGCCTAGAAATAAACTTCTCTCATTTCAGCAATTGCACTCTGCATTCCAAGTGAAAATAGCTATGAAAGTCAGCTTGCAGTAAAATGTTTCATCTCATCTCCATGATAAAAACAAGAATGAACTCTTGTATCAATAACAAAATAGACTCCCATTGTCATTTGCAGTATGTGACTCATAATAATGGCAACATGCATGAAATAAGTGGTTTGGTGTAACCACTTGTAATTCAAACCAGTTAACACACTCAGCTATGGGTACTACTTGAATTGAAAGGTGTTCTCTATTTCAAGTAACATTTCTAAAGAGCGACAAGCTGCTAACTGTTAAGGGATTTAGTTTTTGGTAAGTCAATGCCATTTTGTTAAGTGAAATACGAAAAGGATTTGACCGTTTGAAAATCATTGACTATAAAGGTAACAAAATAATAATCTCCACTAAATTCAACGAATGGACAGAAATCAACACTTAGGTGAACTGACGCATGTAATCAAGTAATCTTTTAAAAGATTTTTTGGCATGTTGGCTCACTCGTGGATCAACTTTGAATGCTCGTAGCATGAGATGAAATCAGTTAAGTTAGAAAGGCATGGGGTAACCAGGGGTCGGTCAGCTTGGATTTGTATAAAATAGCTTCTATCTGACTGAGCAGTTAAATACAGCTATTGTGAAAATGTACAGACACAGACGGTGCTTATTAAGGTGTCATATAAGAAACTGGTTATAAAAAGTAAGCTACATAGAGAAGAATTAGGAGGGGATGAAAACAAAATTGGATTTTAGTTCTGGTGGTAGTCATCTTTCCAAGTCCACACTCTACACCATTTTGACAACTGACATCCGACAGGATTTTTGACTGCAATTAAGCTTCTGCCCCATGATAGCAAAATGGTTCCTACCACATCAAAAATGACATTCTAGGAGTCTGTGACAAAGGTAAATTAACTATCCTCATCTTTCTTGACCTGCATGCAGTCTTTACCTTGACTGATCACACATCTCCCTCTAAATCCACTATCGTCCAGTTGGGTGGGTCAATTCTCACCCAGTTCCATTTTTATTTAATCTTTTCAAGAGCATCATTTGCAAAGGCTTCCATTCCTGTCCCCAGTTATCTCACAGTCTTCCTAGGACCTATCCTTGGTTCCTCCTACTTCTGAGCCTCATGCAGCCCTTTTGCTACATCTAAAATTAATACAAGTTTGCAAAAGTACCTGACGACACTTCATTTCTCTTTACTCCTTCATTGTTACTAAATTATCAGATGCTTTTCCAAAATCCGGTATTGGCTTGTGGAATCTGACCTAAAGCTAACAGTATTCTCTTGTGTCTAAATTTCTATTTATCTATATATCTACACTAATAATCTTCCGATTAGGCACTTGACCGCCTTCCAGATTGAACAGAGTTCAACAACTTCAAAGCATGAACGCTCTTCCTCCATCTTCACCTCATTTCCATTTATTTTATTTCAATCTACTTTTCATTTTATTCATCTATCTTTACCACTTGATATTCTTGTTTTTCCTTCTCTGAAATCTTGCCATCTCCTCCCCCAAGCTAGGATCAATGCCACATTCCTCAGGTTGTCCATTGACAATCCACACCTTTGTTCCATGATTCACACATTTTAATCTCTTAATGGATGCTTTCAGCACTCTTCTCTGCCTTCACCATCACCATTTACATCCCTTTTATCCAGACCATTCCTATCACTTATATCCTACACCACCCACAACCCACCCCACCAGAGTATACATCTTGCCCAATTTGTTTTCAGCTCTGACGAAGGTCATCCTGACCTGAAATATTGGCTTTATTCTCTCTCCACAAATGCTGTCAGACCTGCTGAGCTTTTCCAGCATTTTTTATTTTGTTTCAGATTCCAGCATCTGCAGTATTTTGCCTTTAAATATTTACTTAAGTGAAACAGGGAACAATGGGAGTATAGAATTTAAGTTGTTAAAACTGTAGAAGAGATGTGTTCAAAAACAGACATGAGAAAACAATTCTCCTCACTAAAATGAAAGGCCAGCTTCTAAAATGAGTCATTTAGATAGTAGAAGACCAG
The DNA here is from genome assembly GCA_024679065.1 of Sphyrna mokarran. Taxonomy (NCBI): domain Eukaryota; kingdom Metazoa; phylum Chordata; class Chondrichthyes; order Carcharhiniformes; family Carcharhinidae; genus Sphyrna; species Sphyrna mokarran. Next base: position 106,005,047 of record JAGIQG010000004.1, on the reverse strand, counting down.
AGGGGAAATATGGTGCCTCAGTAGTTGAATAGATCTGTATTGGCAGCAGAAGTAGGAAAGGAGAAAGAAATGAAGCAGCTGGAAAAGCAGTTATGATCACAGCCACACCCAGCTGGAAAGCAGAACTGTCCCAGGAAACAGAATTCTATGTAGAAACTGCTGATGTCAAAATCTCAGACAAATTATGCTGAATCAAAGGTGGCTTCCTGTACTGAGGGATAACTCATGGGTGGTAACTACTTGCTAGGTTTAAAGTATAGAGTTATATTGTATGAGGTGAATGTTTTGGAAAGTGGTTAATTCTATAATATAATGTATGCGCGTATAGCCATTGTTGTAGCTAAGTGTACCTTTGTTTCGCATTGCAGCTTTGCTTGTTATGTTTTATCTGTTAATAAAACAGATTTCATGTTTCCTCTCACCAGATTATGTGTCTATCATCATATTATACTAAATTGAAAAAACAAACTCTTAAGAACTGGCATTCCAAGTCATTCTTTCGGTTTTTGGGATATCCTTGCATCCAGCATCAGCGGAATTCTTAACAAAATATAAACATATATGATGCTGAAATGCAAATCTGTTCTGTTGGTAGTTGCACAAAAGAGAGCAGAAAACAGCAAATCAACAAATTTTGAGCATATATTTGCAATCATTGTCATTCTAAGTAAAACAAATGTCCAGTCCAAAGAATTCAACTTGAATGCACTGATGATATATCATCTGGTTCCAGTGATGGCATTAGAACTGCATCAAATTCACAGAATACACGAGAATTAGGATGTAAAAAAGCAGCAATGTTGGAAACAAAGCAAAAATTTTTTTCCAGCAAATAGACAACCATTCAGAGGCAGGTTAAAGTTTTGGGTGCTCAACTCAGGAGGAAGTCCACTTGCATACAATCTCACAGAGCAGAAGGAGGTCATTTGACTCTTCGAGCTGAGACCAACTTTCTGGCAATTTTATTCAGGCCTTCTCCGCCAACCTATCCCTACAACCCCACACATTTACCATGGGCTAGTTCATCTAAGTGACACATCTTGAGACACAAAGAAGCAATTTTACTTACTATGGCCAATCCACCTAAACTGTACATCTTTGGACTGTGGGAGAAAACCAGAGCACTTGGAGGAAACACCAGCCAGGACAATACACATCTCTTTAACCTGTGCTTAACCATCTCTCCACTCATTGTCTGTACCTTTAAGACTTGGTTATCTATAAACATTTGCATTTCAAGCACTATTTTGCAAATACAGTGCGTCTCAAATATGCTGTTTGTGAACACAACTCCCATTCACCTGATGAAGCTAATGGCTTGTGCTAGCAAATAAACCTGTTGAATTTTAACCTGTCATTGTGAGACTTCTTACTATGTTTACCCCAGTAAAAACATTGGCATAACCACATCATGTCTATAGGCAGTGGACACAAGTTTGAAATTGCAAGGGATAACTGATGTGAAATAGAAGAAACATAATCAAGGGCATTTTTAACCAGGGGCAAAGGGAGGAAAACTATATTAAGAGAAAAAGAACTCTACTGCAGATGTGTTTTTTTTGGTATACATCTAATCCTCCCAGATCTGGATCATTTTTGAGAGTATTAATTTCAGTTGTAGTGATATAGAGGTGGCCACTGAGCTCATCATATTTGCACACATATCACTCTGTAAAAAGCAGCTAACATTCATGTGGCCCTCCTTCACATCGTTTATATTTATTTGTTTGCAAATCAGTCTGTACTTTATCACACAAGCACTAGGGAATCATCCAAACGCTAGATTTGTTTCCCATTTTCACGTTAAGTGGCCGATTGTGCATTTCAGAGTTTTTAAGTAAGATTTGATTTTGCTCAAATTATTAAAGATGATATGGCAGGCTGTGAATATGGTTGAAGAGGCATCCAGGATCCTGGGCTTTTCAAATATAGGGATAATGACACAAGCAAACCAATTATGATGAGTCTTTATCAAATCAACTAGAATATTTTGTCCACTTCTGGGCACTGTAATTTAGGAAAAATTTAGGAAAATAAAGGCTTTCAGATGCAGAAAAGATGTACAAGAATGATTCCAGGCATGAGGAACAGGGATAGATTGGATTAACTGGGTTACTCCCCATGGAGAAAGTTGAGGGACATTTGATAGGAGTGTTCAAAATTATGAAAGGCAATGACGAGAAATAGACACTGTTCCCATTGGTGGAAAGTTTGGGGACTAGAGAACATCAATTTAAAGTTAATGACAAAAGAACCAATCGTGACATCAGATTTTACAAAGAAGTAGATTGTTACTGCACAACTTAGGTTATTGTGAAGGCATTGCTTTGAAAAGCAATTGAATTGGACAAGTATCTGAAGAGAAAAAAATAACTTGCGGCGCCAAAGCATTACAATGGAGGATTGGGGCAAGCTAAGTTTCTCTTGCAAAGAGCTGCAAAGAGCATTCCCCCCCCACCTCCACCCTGCCCCACGGCCTGAATGCAGCCCCCATAGCCATTCCCAGACTAGCCCACAATCACCCTGCACCCCCCAAGCAGTGACAATCCCCCTGCCCCCTTCACAGGAAGCAGAATTCAAATCACCCCGCACCCCCTCCAGTCCCAACCGTGAGCCTTCCTTCAGTTTCAAGTGGTCCAAATGGCAGAGTGATAGCAGGATACACCACCAACTGCTCCTAGGCCTGGCCCCTGGCACAGCCTGAAGCCCAATGGACAATGCCAAGTTGCCCCCTTGGCAATAGCCACTTTTTCCCTTGGGCAGTACCAAGGGCACAGACTGACACCATCACGGTCACCTGACCCCCCCAGAAGGGCCTCTGATTGCCCGCTTTAATTCCAGTGGGGTCTCCCACTAGTTCCCTGAAAGTCAGGAGCTACTCTGAACCCAGGAGTGAAACTGCACAGGTGTGGTGGGACCTTGAAAATCAGTCCCAGACCTGATAATCACCTGCAAATAACATTCAAAATAGGTTTAAAACATTTATCTGGTCTTCCCGTCAGTTTCCTGTGTGGGTCTCAATCATGCCTGATTTCTGGAGGTGGGAGACATGCATGCGTGTGGAATGGAGGCGCAAATCCCACAAATCAGCGTGCATCTCCTAACCAAACCCAGCAAAAAATTAGTAGGTCAGGATGGGAGACCCCCCCAACACAAAAATATTCCTGAGAACCTTTCGACAAGGGTCCAAAATCTATTTAAACCATTATCTTTTCTAGATGACATCAAAATCAGACAATCAAGAATTATGACAACTGGCTCCTGCGTAACATGTTAATGCATTTTTGCATAAAATACACAGTAGGAAAATAATGTACTGCAAGCTGAAATAAATCTAGTGCTGAAATGATATTGCAGTCAAACTAGTTAATTTCAGGTAAAGTAGCAAACTGTATTCCAGTTTCAGTCGCTGTAACATTCTGCAATGGGACTTGATTTAAGCGAATCAATTAACATGTAAACTAAGGTAGATACGTTCATCAATGAATATACTTATGCCTTTTAATAGATTGTGAAATTGACGTACAAATTCACTACCATTAAAACAGATGTTCAGCAGATTTGCTTTCAAGTGACTGTCTTACATTTTGTAACCGGAAATAAAACAGCACATATTATTTCAAATATTAGTCCTGCAGAATTTCAAAGAGCAACACATTGTTAGATAAATCTCAAATTTAATGAGTTTTTTAGTGTCTCAATGACACACTTAATAGTCACACACCTTTATCAATCCTGAGAGTAGCAAAACAAAAAAAATGCAACAAGAAGAACGCATTTCAAGTCTAAACCTTTCATGTGAAACAATCAAAGGTCTGAGGGACTGTCAAGCTTGCATTCAAACAAAATCCAAGAACAAGCTGAGAAACAGTATTTACAATGCCCGCTTAAGTTTGCTTGGTGGCATTGCTGAGAAACTTGAGTTTTCCTTTTCCTCACAAAAATCAATTCCAAGCTGAAGTAGCAGGTAAACAAGATCAGCACTGTCAAGAGTTTGCTTTAAAAAAAGCTGCGAGTCATGAAGTACACAGAGATACAAGTATGATAAAGAAAAAAAACATTTTGAGCAATAAATTCTAATAGTGCAGTGTCAAAACACCATTCTCCTCACCTCCTCCTCTCTTAATTCATCTGAGTTAGGGCAGATTGGTTTACAAGTGCTTCAAGTCTAGATTTCCTCAAAGTTGACTGGCTACAACATGCATTTCCTCCCCCCACTCGCGCACCAAAGATGCCAATTTTGACTTAGATTTTGGTTTATAAGCATGCCATTAGATTATGAATAAAGCATCACAGATGAACACACATCACCTCGCTTTGCACAGATAACGTGCATTTCCAATTATAATCCAATGTATAGTTATCAGGAACATAAGTTAATACCAATTATACTGTTCTTCTTCACTGAACAAAGTTGCACAATTGATGCTGTTCTATTTGTATCAACTCATAGCACATAATGCACACTGAAATTTAATTCTAGAAATAGCCATATGCATGGTATATGGCTAAGATAGCAAAGGAAGTCCAGAAGGTAAAACTAATGAATATGGAATGGAATCATATGCCATGTGATCAGCTTCTGTTACCAACACTCCAGAAAGAAACAAACCAAAAGGAAATTTGTACCTTAACTGCAATGCAGTTCAAACTCAAATTCTGATTTGGAACTCCACAGTACATGGGCTATGCTAGTTATGTCAGTACTTTTCTTGCCAATCCTGAACTTTCCTTGAGAACTGTTGCAGTTCATGTGCTGCAGGTAGTTCCACTGTGCTGTTGGGAGGATTTTGACCCAGCGACCAGTGAAAGAATGTCAATATAGTTTCAAGTCAAGATGGCTTGCAATACGGAGAACTCACAGGTGAGGATATTTCCATGTATCTGCTGCCCTTCTCCTTCTGGGTGTCAAGGTTCCAGGGTTGAAAAGGAGCTATCAAAGGAGTCTTGAGTTGCTGCAGAGCATATTGTACACAGCAGACAATGCAGCCACTGCACATTATTCACTTCTTCCACCACTAATGGAGGCGATAGATAGAGTAACAATCAAGTATATTGCTTTGTTCTGGATGGTGTTGAACTTCTTGAGTATTGATGGAGCTTCACTCATCCAAGCAAATGATCCACTTCAGATTTGTGCATTGTAGATGATAGAGATGCTGTGGGGATCAGGTGGTGAATTACTCATCGCAGATCTGTGCAGCCTCCTGACCTGTTCTTGTAACCACAGTATCTGCATGGCCAATCAAGTTCAGTTTCTAGTCAATGATACTTCAGGATATTAACAGTGCAGGAATTAAGGAATGATAATGCCACAGAATTTTAAAGGGGCAATGGATAGATATTTTGTTGTTGGATATGGTCATTGCCTAGGTATTGCAAAGTGTGAATGTTACTTTCCACTTGTCAGCCCAAGTCTGGATATTGTCCAGGTCTTGCTGTATTTGGACATGGCCATCTTCAATATCTTAACATCCACACTTCAGACTTAATCATCGGAGGAAGGCCATTGAAGAAGCAGATGATAGATGGGCCTAAGACACTTTCCTGAGGAATTTCTACAGCGATGTCCTGGAGCTGGGATTAGTGACCTCAAGCAACCACAACCATCTTCCTTTATGCCAGAGGGAACGTTATTAAATTTGATCAAAATGTTTGAGCCTAGAACTCTTCCCTGAGGAATTCAGGTGCCTTGGAACTGAGATAACTGATCTCCAGCAACCACAGCCATCTTCCTTTGTGCTGGGTATGACCCCAACCAGTGGAAAGTACCCTCACCGCTCACCAATTCCCATTGACTCCAATTTTGCTAGGGTTCCTTGATTTAACTCAGTCAAATATTTGATGTCAAGGGTGTAACTCTCACCTTACTTCTTGAGTTCAGTTCTTTTGTCCACGTTTGGGCTATGGCTGTAATGAGGCCAGGAGCTGAGTGGCCCTGACAAAGACTTGCAGACCACAGATCTTCACAACCTCTCAAGATAGGGATGGAAATGGGTTGTTTGGCCATTTGGGTCTGTTCTGCCATTCATTTTAATCATAGCTGATCATCAAATTCAATATCTTGAATGATGATCATTGTCAGCTGCCAGAAGAACGCATTTGGTTCACTAATGTCCCTTTAGGGAAGGAGGTCTGCCATTTTTATCTGGTCTGGCCCACACTGACTCCAGATTCTCAGTAACAATTCCCCAAACCTACCAGCACTACCACTGGAAGCGCAAGGGCAGAGACACAGCAGAACACCATCTCGTGGAAGTTTTTTTTCAAGCCACTCACTGTCCTGATTTGGAAATATATTGCCATTCCTTCACTGTCACTGGATCAAAATCCTCGGATTCCATCCTAAGAGCACCAGGCTGTACCTATACTCTATATACTTTAGTGGTTCAAGAAGGGAGATCACCACCACCTTCTCAAGAACAATTAAGGATGAGCAATAATGCTGGCCTAGCAAGCCATGCCCAGATCTCACGAATCAATAAACAAAGTTTATTTGACTAACTTGATCCAATTGTCAATTTTTTTTTAATGAAACCTCTCCCTTTATCTCATGCTACTGACACTGCCAAACCATTAATTTTGTACTGCTATTAGGCTACACCTTCTTAAAGAAACCTTTTGGTGCCTATATGTTACAAACAACCAATACATACATGAACACTGTCCTGGATGTCATTTGTGCAGGGTAGCTGTCAAAATTGACTTGTGAAGACAGATTGATATTTCAGTTGCTATTTTCTCACAGATGAAGCATTATTTATGAGGGGATTTTCTTTCAGGAGACTGAACACATAGTATAACCCACAATGGGGAAAACTACCATGGCAGGGATAGGACCGATGTCCCAGAATGAGTTTGATTTTGCTTTCCACACATTAATATCCTTTTATAACAAAGATGGCAAAGGTTCAAATTGACATGCATTCTGTATGACGTCAAACTGTTGGAACAGATAGTGATAGGAGAATGATGCCGTATGCACATAAGTCAAAATAATTAATAAAAATAGATACCTTTCACAAACGCATTGAAAGTCAATATTTTCACAAAATTCCAGCAAGTTGAAGTTGTACAGTCTTAAGCAATCACACCCAATTTTTTAATTACCTTCTGCAAATTCCCTTCGCAACGTATTAGCTTTAAGTAGACAACTAAGATAAAGGAAGTACTTTTCTTTAAAGTTTATTTATCAGTCACAAGTAAAGCTTATATTAACACTGCAAACAAGTTACTGTGAAATTCCCCTGTGTAATTTTTAATGGCACAAATATGAGTTTACATGTACAAAGGGGGGGGGGGGGGGGTGGAGTACATCTTGAAAGGCCTTTCTTCAAAGTTGATAATGACAAACACTGTCAAAAAAATAAGCCATGGAGTACATTTGAAAAATACGGTAATAAAGAAGAGCCTAAAGCTTATGGACAGCAGCAACATCAAAGCATTTTTCTCCCTTGACCAGCTGCATAACCTTACTAATTTTGTGTCAAGGAGAACAGAAGTGAGTGAAAGAGGCAATTTTTACTATTGCACTGAGAAGTGGTCAGCATGATCATGTGGAACAGCAACACATTGCCATCACAACGGAAGATGTGATTCCTGGTTTGTGCTGAGTTATCTGATTGGAGTGGAAATAATCAGAAGGAAATTACAACTCACCTCAGGACTCTGGAGCTAGAAGGGGAAAATTAGATTGTGCTCCAAATCCTGACTGGAAACTCCAAAGCTTCTGGGTCTGGATGTCGATCATGGCCATAACTGCACTCAGCTACAATATTCCCTGCACCTTGTTGTGGTGGGTAGCATGCATATGCACGCACAATATTACAAGCACCCACAGAACTATATCTAAACAAAAAGTCAACACTTTAAATAAAGGAAAAGATGGGTTGTGAGGTGGATGGAGGTGGGGGGAATTAGTGTTAGAGAGATGACTAGTAAGCTCAAGGGAAACGACAAAATATTCCAAGTGACCAAAGAAAATATTTAACTTGCATCTTTTATGATATTTGCTTCTGAACAGAATGATTCTGAAATTCAACATCACACTTGGTCCATTCCAGTGTGAAAACCTACCATCTCATATAGCTTTCAATATTCATAAGATCGATTATTGATAATGAAATTATTAAGTAACAAACTAAATTCAGTACAATAATTTCAAAACTTGGACTTTTGTTGCATAAGTGCTAACGGTATCAATCAAAGGGAGTTTATGTGACTGAATTGCATAAATTAAGAACACTGGATGGACCAGCAAATGCTTCCATGCAAAACTGTTAATGGTTTATTTCTCTACTTTCCAATGACTTTACATTGTTTTAGTGCTGTTGAGTTATTTTCAGAAATTGCTTCTGTTGCTCAAATGAACATTATTTTGAAAGAACAAGCGATACCACAATGCAGACCTCAAACAGTTGCTATACTCCATTTATAATTATGCTCTGGACACTGAAAATTGATAACATCTCAGTTTCTGGTATCAGAGGTCCCATGTTCTAAAAGTGCATAAATGTTTAGTATGACAAGGCTCACTAAGAAACCAGTGCCATTAATGTAATTAAGAAAATAAAGATCTTTTCTGGTCAAAGTAATAGGAAAATGGAAAATGCAATTTGCCCTTCTTTGAGCAGAATGCAGCGATGGACTCAGACAGCAGGAAGATTGGTGGTTCTAATTATCTCTCAAATGAGTTCCAAGCATCCAATTTTAATTGGACTATAGTATTCAAAATTTTAAAAAGAAGTTGCTAATCTATTTGTTCCTTTGTATAAACTTATATAAGCGAACATATTAATTGTAACACAATGAGTGAATGTGAGAGCCAATTCACTGCCCCGATATGATTCATCTGCCTTTCCTCTGGGAAATGCAGCAGGCAGACTTGGATGCTGGTAACAACTAGCTGGTAACAAGCTTGGCATACTAGATCCAGAGGATCCAGGGGAAGACCACCAACCCTCAACAAATAGGGGCATTCTCCCCCTCACCACTCAAATAACCAACACCACACAGGCATGAGGGTGACCAAACCATCCATTCAGCTCCCCTTCCCCCTCAAGAACCACCCTCCCCCAGACTATCTCCACTCATCCCCCTCTCCCATCAGACTCCCTCTCCCCCACTCAGGCCCATCCCTTTAGACAATGCATTTTGGCAGTGCCAGTGGTGCACAACCCCTCTGGCACAATGAAGGGGTGAGGGGGAGAGGGAGGTGGTGTGACTCGTTATTTGTAGGGGGTAGTGCGAGGAGAATGCCCCTTGGTTAGATTGGGTGGTTAGAGTTAGGAAAAATTACATTCCACTCTGAAGATTTTTTTTCTGTTCCAGCTACTTTCTTACTTAATCATGTCAGTCTAGAATTTGTAGTCAGCAACAAGGGTCAGGCATTCATTAAGCCTGCAAACATTTTATTTGTTATTCTATGGCTTAACTTAACCGGAAAATTCCTTTCAATATAGCATCCTCTACAGAGGACCTTTGGAGTGGAAGAGCACAGCAAACAATAGCACGTCTCTTCAACCAATGTGATTAAGAATCCTTACCAAGGCTCAAAGTGTAAAGCAGGAAGTGTAATTTATAATATTTAATTCAATCAAATACAATAAACCAAATGATTAAGAAAGAGATGGAAGAGACATTTTTAAAAAAAATCTCCAACAATAATTAAAACATGAAGGAATTTGACTCCATACTTGCAAAAATAATTTGTGTGTGTCGGAGATGCAATTTAGCAATAATAACAGACCCATCATGCCAATAAAAATGAACTTACACTTCAATGGACAAATCTCAACTTTTTCTAATTTGGTTAGCTAATATCTAGTGGGTAAATACCACAACTTCTTCATCTTCATACGAGAATGTTGCATTTCCTGGCAAGGTAGCATATGGCTAAGTCTGCAGAGGAGCAGGACAAGTTGGATAGCAATAACCTGATTTCTATATTTAACTGTGCATCTTTGAACATTATAAGACATCCAACTTAGCCTCACTGTTTTTTTGTCTGGAAAACTGAGGCAATTTTTTGTACTTTAAAGTACAAAGATGCTTGAAGTCAAAATAAGAAATCTTGGGGATGATTCTCCCATCCAGCTGTAGCAATTTATTCGTGCAGCGGGCTGGGTGAATTACACATCAGCCAATTATCTCAAGTGTTTGTGTTGCACTTGCATCTCCAAAATCCAGATTTCTGGCGGCAACTGCGCGGCGCCAGAAATGAGCTGGAAAGCTGAGATAGCATTTAAATAGTATTTTACCTACTATTTAAATACTGTTAGCAGGCCTGGGACTGAATTCTCTCAATCTGCTAGCATCTCCAGAAGTATTTCACACCAGTAGGTCCAGGTCAACTCCCCACTTCAAGGGAATTAACGGTCTGATCCCGTTGAAAAGAACGTGGGGGGGGGGGGGGGTGCAAATGGAGTCACCTCGGGGTCAGGCAGCAGGAGGGTGTAGTGCCTCCTTGGCATAGTCACCCTGGCAGTGCCAGCCTGGGACCCCTATGTTCTCTTAACACCACTACATTGTCATTCAAACAGAATACTAAAATTTGATTTATCCTCATAATAATGATAAAAATGGATTTTAGGTACTGGCCGAGTTCATTCCAATTATCTTCACAATTAGTTGTGCATTGTTTGAGGAAAAACTCCAGAAGAATAGGGAGCAAGTGTCTATTTCATTACCAACAGACTTCCAAACTCAAAGTCAAGGTCTAATGTGGGCAACATTCAAACTCAAATTAGATTTATCTATTATGAACCTCACAGCAAGATAATCTCTGAGTTCTGGATTTTATCAATTACTTAATTTGAAAGGAATATTCTGCTTATTATAACAGAAAGCCAAAGCCAGTAACATTATGCAATATTTATTAATGTCTACTTTGTTCATCTTTGTCCTGTATCACTCTTTTATGTGAAATATTACAAATTCATATTCAAAGCAAAAAGTGCTGTGATGGAAACATTTAAGTGATTAAGTTGAAGTTTTTTTTCAGGCAGAAGTAATGCTTCAAATATATTGTGCATGTTCTTTACATTGTAAACACAATTGGGTACAATAATCAAAGCAGTTACCTTTTGTTTGTGTGGCAAAACTAAGCATTAGTTTAGCGAACAGATCTGGACTCTCAAACTTATCCTCTTTTGCTTTAATCCAAAAACATGTCTCCGTCATTTCCTGAGGTCCAATCTGGAATTAAGATAGAAAATTAATTGATCTTGTTGATAATCATCCATGTTTATCATAACTTCATCATCTGAAAACAGATTATAATCAAGTAATGCAGATCATTAACACTTAAATTAATTTTTTTGTCTCAGGCAATTATCTGGTAACCTTTGGGACTGTGTGCAAATGAAACATTAACATTTCTCTTCTTACCATATTATACAAACATAATTCATTTTAATTGAAAAAACAATTAGTATATTCAAAACAGACATTCTATTCAGAAAAGAACATTTTCTCTCGCCATTCATTCATCTGAAATGGGTTATTATATTTTTAAAAACTTTTCAAACAGCTCTTAAAATTTAAAAACAAACATCTGCTGTTGTTGTCAAGGAACCATTAAATATTACTGCATTAACTAATACTGGGAGAGGCATTATATTTTTCAATGTAGAAGGCACCAACAAGCAATACATCGTCAGCATCTTCAAATAGCTAAACTCTGGCAGACGGCAAACTTAAAGTACAATGTCACCAGAAACTCTACATTCAAGAAACACCATTCTCCTTCAGGATAAGTGCACATGCAAGACTTAAGAGTTTGATGAATTTCCACTAGCTCCTTATGTGAGGATATCAAATCTATATAGTTGAAGGAAATTAATTTCTCCCTGTACACACATAGAAATTTATGTGTCACATATCATAGAAGTAAAAGTTCTAAAAACACCAGTGATCCTGTATGGTAAAAATGAAAATCAAGGAAAATAGAATTAAAAACAAAGTGTAAGAAAAGCTGAGCAGGTTTGGCAGCACTGATGGAGAGAAAAACAGAGTTAATATCCAATATGACTCTTCAGAACATGAAGAGGATTCACACTGAACTCCAAATATTAATTCTGCTTCGCTCGCCACAGATGCTATCAGACCTGCTGAGCTTTCTCAGCACTTTCTGTTCTAATTTGAACTCCAGCATCCACAATATTTTATCAAAGAAAACAAACTTCTGTTGCCATGAGCCAAATGATCCAATGGATGAAACTAGAGAATGCAATGCCAGAAATATACAAGATGACTGATGTCTCTATAACTTTTACTTCTACGATATGTGATAGTAATATCTTGTCATCTCAAAAATACAAAGGGAATCCAAGTTTTCTGGCATAAAAATGACCCTGAATATTTATTGATGACCTTTTATCTTCAACCTCACATTTTCCTACCAGACAATCTATATAAATAAGTCTTTAACCAGCAATTTTTTGTCACACATTAAAATACGTTAACTTACAGCTGTTGACCCAAAGGTTGTATCCCTAAAAATCAAAATCCATACCCTAACAGATAGTGATGTGCAACAACCAACAAGTTGGTATATAAAATATACCAATCATGTCATATTCAAATTAAGAAAATCCACAAACAGCAACCAAAATAACCAGGAAAGAGGATAAACATGGCTATGAGAAACTCATGATCACATGGAGTGATTATGGGGAAGAACATCAGGGAGCTGGAAAACAAAGATGTATTATGGTGTTAGATGGAGGGAGGAGGGAGGATATTTGACGATACATAAACATAAATAAGACATTCAGTCATGCTAACGTGCTACTGATTCTATGTGCTTTTCACTTACAGCTGATGTTTTAACAGCAAATAAAAATGTTCATGCTAAAGACACGGTTAACAACATAATAAAAAAATTCCAAAAGATGAAAGAACTCTACACAAGATCAACTGTTGAAGTTGCAGCATGGGCAACTGGAGGGAACCTTGTGGAATGGATTGGTAAAAAAAAATGGGAATTGGAACAAACTGGGTAGACTTGAAGCGACAGACAGTGACAAGTGATGACTCCAAGGGATCAATGCAGGATTCCTCACAAATGGAATGTCCTCAGTTTGGATAAAATGAGGAATCTGGAAATACAGGATTTAATAAGTGATTTGATTGAGGTGTTCACAACAGTTAAGGAAATCATCAAATCAGACTCAGAATGGTTATCCCCTAGAAAATTACCCTGAAACTTGATTAACCTTCAAATTTAACCTAGGTTGTAGCAAATCAAAAATGTTTCTTCATACAAAGAATTGAGATGACCTGATATACACTGCATTGAAGACAATTAAACGAGAATAAGTTTGATGTTTAAAATAGCAAATTGTTATTCAAAGAACATGGAATAGGAATAGGCCATTTAGCTACTTGAGACTGTCTGCCACTGCTAATCTATGGAAAAAAACTCCACATATGATCAAAAAGATATAAAGGGCAGAGAATTTGAATAATAAAGTACAGTACGTATTTATGAAATGCCTGTCACAACCCCAGAATATCCTGGAGCACTTTACAGTCAATGAATTATTTTTAAGTGCAATTATGACTTATGTAGGAAACATGGCATCTCATTTGCACAGTACACTGTCCCAATCAGCAATCAAATAAATAATCCAATCATTTGCATTAAGTATTGGTTGGGAAATAAATGTCATCTGGAGAAAGAAGGCCTACAAAAGATGGCTTTTGATTGGGGGCATTTTATTAAAATAAGACAGGATCTGGCTCAAGTGTTTTGCAAGCAAGTCTACAGTGGAACAGAGTGGGGGGCATTCGAAAAAAAGCTGGCAAGAGTACAAGTCCAACATATATCCTTTAGGGGGGGAAACGTAGGAATAATAAGTTCACAGAACCTCTGGGACAATTCAGGACTAGATAAGAGAAAGACTTTTAGTAAGTCCAAAGAAAGCAATTCAGCCACAGCCCTACAGAAATATAGAAAGTGCAAGAGGGAACTTAAGGAAATAATCAGGAGAGCAAAAATGGGTCATGAAGGACTTGCAAACATGACCGAGGAGAATCCTAAGGTATAAATATGTTGAAAGGAAGAGGTTAATCAGGGAAAGGGTAGGGTCCATCGGAGACTAAGAGGGCAACCTGTACATGAAGCCACAAGACATTGGAAGGGTGTTAACTGAATACTTCAACCTTCACTCAAGAAAACAGGAATGTAGATGGAAAATTCAGGAAAAGGGGCTATGAGGAACTTGCACAATTTAACACTGGAAATGGAGAGGTATTGCAGACTCCAACTGCTTTCTTCATTTGGGGGACTCTCAGTAAATTTTCTTATTTTGGTTTCCACACAGGGATCATAACTCATTTACTTTCACAAAATCTATTCTTTTATTTGTTAGATAAATTGTTATGCACTATTATGAGCTCTAGCTATATTTTTGAGTACAACTAGCATGAAAATAACCATTTTTCCCTTTTGATAATTAACCTCTCAATTATAGAAGGAACCAAATCTCCTGAACAAAGCCAGTCAGCGAACAAATATTCTTGTCACATTTGTTTTACAAACTTATTGTTTTATATTTGTAATATGAAAAAATGAATTCTGATCAGTTTTGGCAATTTACAGTAAATTTTGTAATGACTGATATCACAATGATGCCATTTACAGGACTCTGCTAGGTCATATCTTAAATATTAAGGAAACAAAAAGCATTTAGCATATTCGCAAATTTTAAAATCCTTTGGAAAATAATTCACAAACTTTGACACATTTTGATGGTTCCTGATATTTTGACAGAGGTTGAAGTTGCAATCTGACTAATGGCATAGTGGGTAACACTGCTGCTCTCAGCACCAAAAATCCAAGTTCAATCCCAACCTTGAGTGACTGTCTGTGTAGAGTTTGCACGTGCTCCATGTTTGGGTGGGTTTCCTCCAGATGCTCCAGATTCCCCCCTCAGTCTAAAAACGTGTAGATTAGATGGATTAGTCATGGTAAATGATGAGGGGTTACAGGGATAGATTGGGGGTTTGGCCTGGGTAAGATACTCTGTCAGAGAATCAACGCAGACTTGGATGGGCCGAATGACTTCTTTCCGTACTGTACGGATTATATTTTTCTATGACAGTGCATGGTGCTTGCATTTGCTATCATCTAAAAGCTACTGTGTTCTCATTTTTTTCCATCCACATTCAGAAATTATTCCTGAAAAATTATGTATTTTGGACAAATGGAAAACAGTCTCAAAATTTACTGAGATGAGGACTAATTTTGTAACTATTCACTTTCTAATTGCTATCCTTATTTTGTAAACAGCAAATTGTAAGAGAAATTTTGAAAAATAATCTTGGGAATGAAATTCAAGTTCACTGTATTTGGCAGAACCAATGGGAAATTACCACAATTGGGAAAAAGGAATCCAACAGAGTTCAAATGTTGACGTTTAACGACATTAGGTACATCTAAAAGCAATAATTTCTCCGCTCAACTGCAATCCATCTGCTAATTATTTTAAATCTAGCCCCTGGTTATTGGCTTCTGCTAAAGGATTTAGATTCTTCCTATCCAACCTATCTCGACCCCTCAACTTTATACATCTCAATTAAACTTCCTTTAAGCTTCGTCTGTGCCTTTCCTCACAGCTAAAGTTTGACATTCTCGTAAATGTTTCTGTATCTCCTCCAGTGTAATCACATCCTACCTATAATGCAGTGACCAAAACCATACACTGTGCACTTGCTGTGGCCTAGTGTTCTAAACAGTTCTAACTTAACCTCCCAGCTCTTATATTCAATGCATTGGCTTCTAAAGAAAATATTAATTTTGCTTTCTTAACTACATTATCCACCATGCTGCCATCTTTAAGTGTCTGTCAACACGCACTCCATTGTACCATTTCCACTTCTTTGGAACCTACTATTTGTTTTTCATGCCCTTGCCTTGCTTACCCTCTCCAAGATTTTTATCTCATATTTCTCTAAATTCCACTTGCTACTTTCCTCTCACTTGACTGGTGCACTGATAGCTTCTTATGGTATTTAGCTATCCTCTTCAATATCAACTGAATGATTAATTTGCAAACTTTTTAAACATGCTTACTACATTTAAATTCAACAAAAACACACCATGCACATTCCTTATTATCTCCTGCCATTGATTAAGTTTTGGATCCAACTTGCCAATTTTCCTTCGATTCCATTTGCTTTTACTTAGCTGATAGTCTGCTATTTCTGATCTTACAAAAGCCTTTTTAAAATCCATGTAGAATATATTAAAGATGTGACCTTCATCAACTCTCCTTGTTAGCTCCTCAAAATTGTGGATTTGGCAAACTGGCCATTTGTTCAAAAATTCATCTGACTGTCCTTAATTAATCTGAGTAAATAACAATTAATGTCGACATGTCAACTTTCGACTGGGGTGAGCACAGTATGAAGTCTCACAACATCTGGTTAACGTCCAACAACAGAGCGCTGATCCTTCATCAGGTGAGTGGCCCACCGAGTTTATGTTGACTAGTGAGTTCTTGGTCTATCCTTTCCTCACTTTTTGAGCAACGGTACAAAATCAGCAATCCTATTCCTCCACTACCACACTTGGAGCTCTTGAGGACTGGAAAATGATGGTCTCAGCCTCCACTATTTCCTCCCTTGCTTACTTAACAGCCTGGGATAACTATCAAGCACCTTAGGTAAATTATGTACATGCAATGATGCTGGAACCCTTAAAAGTTTCCCTCTTCATCTTGTTTGGCCCATCCAATGTTTTGTACTCCTCCTTATCTACAATGTTTGTATCATTCCCTTTGTGAAGATGGAAGCAAAATATTCATGGAGAACCGTATCCAGGTCTTCTATCTCCATAGATATAGCTCCTTTTATAATCTCACATTGGCCCTGCTATTTCCTCAGTCATCTTCCTGCTACATATTATATTGTACAAAGTACCTTTGACATTTCCTTGATTTTACTTGCCAGCATTATTTCACATCCTTGTTTTGCTTTCCTAGTTTCCTTTTTAACTTCATTGCCGCATTTTGAATACTTTTCTCGGCTTTTGCAATATTAAGTTCTCTACAGTTGACATCAGCTTCCTTTAACTGTCCTATTCCACTCAATATGTCCCTTGATGTCTAGGGGGGGGGATTCTGGATTTGTGAATCCCATACTTTGGCTTTGTGTAAACATACTTGCTCTGAATTCTTATTATTTTGTTTTGAATGTCTCTCTGTTTTGAGCTGTAAAAGGTAAACTTGCCATAGTTCCAAATGACCATATGCTGACTGGTGGGATGATATAACCTGAGGATTGTAACATTTTAGGCAAGGAGGAAGGTTAAAAAGTGGATCTTCGTGAACAAGTTAAGCCGTTATGAGAATTGAATTCATGGTGTTGGCATCACTCTGCATACCAAACCAGCCATCCAGCCAACTGAGTTAACCAACTATACTGCTATCACCAGGTGACTACAAGCTTTAACATAAAAATTCAAGTCAATTTTCTTTGTCCAGTCAACTAAGAATTTAAGACCTTCATGTTGTTCTCAATTTAATGTAAGAGTATAATAAAACAAATGCCAACAACTATTCTGGTAGGAAGACCAATAATGGTGTCTTGAGATGCAGAGTGATCAAGTCAATAAACTGTGACCATTATAGGGCCCTAGACATTCCAAATTATTACACAAGACAAGAAATCCTCAAAGTAAGAGCTTAATATACCATCCTGAATTGTAATCAGTAAAATAAATTTATTTTCAGAATAAATTTGTTATATAAATTTCACAAGGCTGAATAAAATAATAATTCCTCTAATAGTTTCTGCACACAATTCTAAAGTTATTTATCAAGTCAACTGTCCAGTTAACTAATTTGCAAACAAAGGGTGTCACGTATACTTGTGGGGTGTCAAGATAGCACAGTGGTTAGCACTGCTGCTTCATAGCACCATGGAAATATTCTCAGGAGAGACTAAAAAGAAACCAAAATTGAACAGATCATTGTCTGCTGCTCAAAAACATGTTTAACTGAACAGTTAGAGCAACATTAATAGATACCAGGATGTGCACTAGTTCCCGCTTTTTAGATGAACAATAACATTGCACAAAGAAATCCTAAGAGAAGCTGTAATGTAAAAATTAGGTATGTGAATGAATCAGCAATGGTTCATTTAAAACTGCAATACCTTTTGATTCAAACACTTGAGGAACAGACATAAATGTTACATACGTGCATTAAAACATGTCTTCACAAATTTATCAGTAACATATTTTTCATACAATTCACTATTACAAGTGACAGAGGTTGTGATTTCATATTCACTGAAGTATGGAATTCAAAATATCAAAAGATATAAAAGTTTGCATAAAAACTGCTCTGTAGCTGCTAATAATCTAAAATCCTATTCCTAAAAAATGTATCTAATTTGTTACAGATCCCAAGTTCAAAACATAAATTTCAAATTCATTTATATAGATCTTAGAAATAGCCACAGTTAAATGACCTAATTTGAGGCATAATTCAATGAAAAAAAACAGCAATTCTTTGTTTACTGTACAATCAGTCTTCGCTATTGGCACTTACAAAAAATAGATGAATTACATTTCATCTGATCTGTAACAGCAATACAATGTGGTGTTGCAAATTGTTCCAAGATTTCATTGACATTTAAAATAATAAACTGAAGCAAACACAATAAAAGTTCTTATTTGATTCAGCTAACTCATTTCAAATAATAACACTATTTATTAAAAATAGGTTTAAAAACCAAAAAAAAGTTTAGATTTTTCTGGAATCAAAAAAAGCAATCAGATTTTCAGATGGAAAATGGAATGCAAAATAATGAACCATTTCTAAATATCTAATGATATGATAGTTTGCTGAGATTGACATTCATTTTTCATTGAATGAAAATAGGCTTATTTCATAAGTACAGTGGATGCATAACTTCTCTGTGTCACATTCTGATTTAATAAACCTGTAGAAATATCTGACTCATTAACCACCTCAAATTCAACTAAAGATGACCAACACTGTACATCAACGTGCTGTCACATTGTGACAATTCACCAAACCTTCACTTTTTTTTTATAATCTTAACTAAATTAATCTTCCAATATCTATATTGCAGACACTATATGAAGCTGAGGAGCAGGAGTTATTGGCTAAAGAAAAGAGTTATGGCAAGAACTGAAAAAAGAAATGGCTTGGATTTCATGGTCAGCAGCTAAGCATGAGCACTCACCATTCAAATTCATTTATATCGATCTTAGAAATAGTCTCAGTTAACTGATGTAATTTGAAGCTTGAATTAAGAGATTTAACGGTCCCTGCAACGAGATGTTACACCTTCTCTCTGCAGCAGTCATCCAATGGGAATTTGCAGCATAGAGTAGCCATGAAGGCATCAAGATGTGCAGGCAACCAATCACACTGGAGAATATTCATATATAGCCAACCAGAATAACATAGGGAATAGGTTTGGAAAGCACTATTTTAAATAAAAATATGATCAAGTGAAAATTGCTCCTGTAACACTGGCTCCAGTATCAATCTTTACCAATGGCTTTCTGGAATTCAAGGCCAGAGGACTAGAGAATTTAAATATTACACACTTTAGGAAGTATGTAAAGACTTTAAAGAGGATGCAGTAAAGATTTTTAAGAACAGTTCCAGGGATGAAGATTATATTTATAAAAGTAGATTGGAGCAGAAGGGGCTGTTCTCCTTAGAGAAGGCTAGAAGAGATTCTGAATAATGCTCAAAATCACGATAGGTCTTGACAGAGTAGATAGAGAAAAAACGTTAGCTGTTTCAGTCGGTCGCACTCTCGCCTCTTCAGTCACAAGGTTCTAAGGTCAAATCCCCCTCCAGGGCTTGGGCACAAAGATCAACTCCAATACTCCAGTACAGCACTGAGGAAGTGCTGCACTAGTAGAAGAGCAGTCCTTCAAATGAAACATAAAACAATCTTCAGCCAGAAATGCCAAATGGACGATCCATCTTGGCTTGCTCTTGAGGTTCTTAGCATCATAGATGCCGGTCTGCAGCCAATTTGACTGAATCCACATGATATCAAGAAACAGCTAAAGGCACCGAATACTGCAAAGGTGATGGGCCCTGACACCATTCCAGCAATTGTACTGAATACTTGGTTCCAAGGTCGCCACCTAGCCAAACTGTTCCAGTATGGCTACAACAAGGCATCTACCCAACAACATTAAGTGTTGCCCAAGTACGTCCCATCTTCAAAAAAGGAGATTAAACCAAAGTCGGCCAACTACCAGCCTATCAGTGGGCACTCGATCATCAGCAAAGTAATGGAAGATGGCATTAACAGTGCTATGTAGTCCCAATTACCTGCTCACTGATGCTCCGTTTATGTTCTAGCAAATCTATGCAGCTCCTGACATCATTATGACCTTTGTCCAAAGATGTGAGGTGACAGTCACTGCCCTTGATATTAAGTAGCATTTAACTGACTATGCCACAAAGAGCCCTAACAAAATTAGAGCATCAGGAAGAAAACTCTCCACTGGCTGGGAGTGATACCTAGTACAAAAGAAGATGGTGTGGTTGTTGCAGGTCAATCATGTAAACTCCAGGACATCACTTAAGGAGTCCCTCAAGCATCCTATGCCAAACCATCTTCTGCAACTTCATCAGACATGTTCTCCTGATCATTAACTCAGAAATGGGAGCGTTTGTGGATAATTGCACCTTGTTCAGCACCATTCGCAACTCCACTGTAGCAGTCTATGTCCAAATACATAGGACATAGACTTGGAAACACTCAAGTTTGGACTGATCAGTAGAAGGCAACATTTGCATCACACAAATTTCAGGCAATAACTGTCTTTAACAAGAGAGAATCCAAGCATCACCCCTTGACATTCAATGGCATTATCACGGAATACTCCTTATCAATATGCTGCACTTTACCTTTTACCAGAAACTGATCTCAGCCAGCCATATCAATGCTGTGATTACAAGAACAGGTCAGAGTCTGGGAATTCTTCAAGTGACACATCTTCTGACTCTCTTAAGCCTTCCACCATTAACAAGTCTAGATTTTGATGGAATATTCATCAATTGCCTGGATGCATGCAGCTCTAACAAGCTCACAGCATCCTGGACAAGGCAATCCAGTTGATTTGCACTCCAAACACTACCTTCAACATTCACTCCCTCCATCACTGACACACAGAGACAATACTGTGTACCATCTACAAGATGGGGTACAGCAACTCAACAAGGCTCTTTCAACAGTACCTTTAGATGGACAAGGGTAACAGATGTATGGGAACACCACCACCTGCATATTCCAATCCAAGGCACATACCATCCTGGCTTAGAATTGTGTTGCCGTACCATCATTAACTCTGAATCAAAATCCTGGAACTCGCTTCCTAAAGCATTGTGGGGTTACATATATCACTGCAGTGCTTGAAGGCAACGGCTAACCACTACTTTCTCAAGGGGGATTAGGAATGGGCAATAAATGCTGGCCTCACCAGCAAAGCCCATAACACAGAAAAAGGACAAAAAAAACCCACCTTCCCATCTGCTTGCTCGGGTGGATGAGAAAGATCCACCGTAAAGACTGATGCAAAATATTTGTTTAACTATATTGTTGTTTGCCATAACTATCTCCCCAAACTCATTTACTAAGATGCCTATGTTCACTTCAACCTTTCTCTTCCTTTGTATGTTTTTTAAAAAGCTGTTATCAAGTTTTATCTTCCTCATTAGTTTGCCCTTGAAGTTTATTTTCTTTCTCTATTACCTTTTAAATCCTTCTTTGCTGGATTCTGAATTTGTCCCAGTTTTCAGAGCTATCATCGATAGCCGACTTATACGTTTTCTCTTTCAACTTAATACTTTCTGGTTAGTCATGGTTGTTTCATCCCTCTCTTGGAATCTTTCTTTCTTACGAGAATATATTTTTGCTCAGGTGGATGCAATTCAAATGCATTTCAGCGAGTTCTTGCTCTTGTGTAAAAAAAATTATTAGACACGCCTTTAAAACCGTGTCCATATCAATTCCTCTAGGTTAGCAAAGTTAGAATCAAACCGCTATGCTGAACTGACTTGAATAAAATTCAGACAGTGATTTTTAAATGCCAAATTGGAAGATAGCTACCAAATATCTTGTTCAAATTTTGTATGCTTATTCTAGATATTCTTCTTGGGTTCTGTGTTACTGACCATTTCCATAAGGAGACTTCACAGTAAGTTCATTGCAGTGTTAATGTAAGCCTACTTGACACAAGAATAAATAAACTATAAAAATTTGTATCCAACCAAGTTAAACTCTCCCAGCAACCCAACAAATATCGTGCCAGAAGATGAAAAGAAAACTAATCACTGTATACCAGCTTACCATAATATATCACACATTGCTATATGATTTATTTGACAACAATGGGAAGAGTGAACACTTCATTAGATCATGGCTTCGGCTATAAACTACAAGATGGATTTGTTAAACATTAAACAGGGAAACGAATGGCACTCTCTACAATGCACCTGTAGTAATTACAAGACTTATTAGGTCCTTGAGATGATAAAGCATCAAAAACTCTGCTTTTGTACTATATTTCAATATGAAGCCAATCCTGAAAATATGGTTCCGTGCTTCTTATATGACTATCAGCTGCCACAAAATCTCTGATTAGCATTGTAAAGGCTGACAGCCTCAGTGTAAAGTTTTGGTGCAATGCAATTTAAAACATAATTCATACATCTTTCAAATACAGAACAAATGATTATTAAAAACCCTTTGTTTTTACAACTACACTCGAGAATTTTCAGGTTTCACATAACATGAAGGTATCTTGGAAAGGATAATCTATGGCAACTGCTGAATTTCTGTCAGTATTCATACGAGATCCACATTAAGCCAGACAATCACCACAGAATTTGCCCTTCAGGATAACCTCCAATGGCTTTGAATTCTGAAGGTGAGATGGTGGCACAATGACATTAGCCGAGCAATCCAAAGACCCAGGTTCAAATCCCACCACATCAGCAGACGAAATTTAAAGTAATAAAAAAAATCTAGAATTAAAGAAAAGGCTAGTCTTGGTAATAGCAACCATGAAATCATTGTTGGTAAATGTTCTTTCAGGAAGAAGATCTACTGTCCTTACCTGGTCTGGCCTACTTGTGACTCTAGACCCACAAAATAGATTAACAAAGTTTTCACTTCACAATGAGGATACCCTCCAAGTAATTGCGTGGGACTACCACAGTGCAAAATGGGAAAGATTTTGAATAGATACAGCAACTCAAGCTTGGGCATCCATGAGGCTCTGCGACCATCCAAAGCAGCAGAATTTGTATCCTTACAAATTTGTATCCTCATAGCCCAGTGTATTCTCCATTCTACCATTACCATGAAGCCAGGGGACCAGAAGAGTGCAGGAGGGTATGCTATGAGGAGCACCAGGCATACCTAAAAATGAGGTATCAAATTGGTAAAGCTGATTAGACCATAGTTGGTACATTGTGCACAGTTTGAATACTTAATTGCTCAGGGGAGAGTGCAGAGGAAATTCACATCAATGTTGCTAGAGTTTGAAAATTGCATTCATGAGAATAAGTTGGATAGGCTAGCAGGGTTTTCCTTAGGAGAGCGGAAACTGAGGGGTGACATGTACAAAACTGAAATGTACAAAATTAGGACAGTCCTCAGTGGACAGGAAAGATGAGGGGAGGGAGGATCAATTACCACCTTACAGATTTAAGGTGATTGGTAAAAGGAAAAACAAACCTTTTCACATAAAGGATGGTGGACTTCTGGAATTCAGTTTAAATTGGTTCAAGGCTTAAAAGTTCAATTCATTTAAACCTGAATCTGCATCTAGTGCTTAAAATGCACGGCTATATACAAGGAGCTGGAAAGTGAAATTAAAATGCAAGCTTTTTTTTTTCTCTTTTTTGACAGGCGCAAACAAGATGGGAGATCAGCCTCCAGAATTGTGCACAGGAACTATGGTTATATGGTTCTACATTAAAAAGTTGCTTTATCCTAGAAATCACCAAAATACAATGCAATTCATTGAATCAACACAAAATATAGCACGATTTTAAAATACAAGGGTGAAATAAAACTAAAAGATTAGATTTGAAACCCACATAGCCGATGTAATGCCAAATATAATGAAGTGCTGATCCAATTGGTCAGAAGGAACCATCATCAATAACACCAAGTTTTCAAACGACTGTGGTATTATCTTACCATTCAAATTCAAAAACACAAAACAAAACCAGTCCAAAGATGTGTGTTAGGTGGATTGACTATGCTAAATTGTCCTTTAGTGTCAGGGGAACTAGCTAGGGTAAATGCATGAGTTATGGGGATTGACCTGCGTGGGATTGTATCAATGCATCCTCGATGGGCTGAATGGTCTTCTTCTGTAATGTCGGATTCTATGACTCTAACCTGCCTTTATATTACCTCTTTAACAACAGAAAAGTTGTCGCAAGTTGCTGCACATAAGTTGAAAGAAGAGTACCGACACGGAGCTTTACAAAAATTATCCTGCAAATTGCCTGAACTGTGGGCTCAAATGCAGTTTTAGCTTAAACGTAGTTTTAACGTAAAATGGAGGCAGCAGTGGAACTAAATGTTTGGAAATTACTGTGAAAATATAGCTGATCAAACAGTGACACTTTTAATTAACAAAAGATTCTTGTCTTGAAGTTTTCCAAGCTAAAACCCATAAAAGTTTGCGCAAAGTATTCCACAGCAGTATTCGAAAACATTTAAACAAGGCATTCAGCTAGGCAAGATCATCAGTATAAAGATGTCACATTCCACCACATTTTTGTGAGCCGTTTGAGAACAAAAAGTGATTAGTACAAAGGATTTGGAATCTGAGAATTTCCACGTTTCACTGAGTTGGATTCTCAGCAAATGTACTGACAAATAAATTGACTGCATTAGGGGCAAAAACCTGTCAAGATTTATGCACTCAAATTGGTCAGTTGAATAAAAAAAACTTCTTTTGAATTGCACGTTTAAAAATAGGACACATGAACTCATCCAGTTAATTGTAAAGTTACAGCCCTTATCTGGTTCATTTTCTTAATTTCTCTTTGCGGCTAGAAGATCTTCTGTTTCCTTCTGCAGGTAGTCTATACCTAGCAGGCATGTGAAGACGTTTCTACAAATGCAAGGTATTCTGTAGGACACAAAAGTGACTTGAACATTTCCTGGGAGCAGATCAATTCCACTAAGAGCCTGAATTCTTGATTGAAAACCTGAAAAAACTAATGGTGGGACACTGGATGTGATCCTCCAGTGGGCAGTCACTTAAGCAACTGTCTCCAGGACACCATCCAATTAGGGACAGTGTGAGGTCACTGAACATGGAAAAGTCAATCAAAGCAGCAGAAGGGAAGAGTGGCCAGTAGTCCAATAGAAAACAGTGTGCATCCCTCAGATGGACGGACAAGGAAAAGGCACCTCAAGATTCAGGCATGTTACTAATGCTGGAAACTGCAGGCAAATCCTTACACTTTGAACTAACAGATGAACCTTTTCACTTCAAATAATTTATCTGCAGATTTGCTGAATGAAGCTTTATTCGCTCATTTAAGGATAACTGGTTATGGTGCTCCAATCTCCTGCAAGGAGACAAGCTATAGGCACAGTGGGAGTCTTAGACACCTCCAGCAAATCATTTATTCCACTTATTTATTTCACTATTACATCACAATGAGGCTTACACTGCAATGAAGTTACTGTGAAAATCCCTTAGTTGCCACACTCCAGCAGCTGTTCAACTACACTGAGGGTCAATCTAGAATGGTCAATGTGCCTAACCAACACATCTTTTGGACAGTGGAAGTAGACCAGAGTAGTCAGAGGAAACCCATGCAGACATGAGGAAAATGTGCAGGCTCCACACCGATAGTGACCCAAGCTGCATATCAAACTTGAGTTCCTGGCGCTGTGAGGCAGCAGTGCTAACTACTGTCACTGTGCTGCCCACTGCCAATGTCTGAGGAAAATGTCAGCTAATTCATGCCATAATGATCTTCACTGGTTTCCTGGTACTGCACAAGTTGTTAAAGAGTGGAAACCTCACTGGAGGAATTCACAGTGAGAAGTCTGACAACACCAGGTTAAAGTCCAACAAATTTATTTGATAGTAAACCCACAAGCTTTCGAGGTTTGCCTTTTCGTCAGGTGAGTGGAGAGTTCTGGTCTCAAACAGAGCATATAGAGGCACACACAATTCACAGAATATTGATTTGAATTGTGTCTTTACAGCTAATCAATTCTTAAAGGTGCAAGCAATGTGAGTGGAGATAGCATTAAGCTTAAGTTAAAAAGATATGTATTGTCTCCAGACAGATAGTAAGTGAGATGTTGCAAGCCCAGGCAAGTCATGGGGGTTACAGATAATGTGAATGAACCCAAGATCCCAGTTGACGCCATCCTCATGTGTGCGGAACTTGGTTATCAGTTGCTGGGCAGAAACTCTTGAGTTGTCATATGTTGTGAAGGCCGCCTTGGAGAACATTTACCCGAAGATCAGAGGCCAAATACCTGTGACCACTGAAGCGCTCACCAACAAGGAGGGAACGGTCTTGCTTGGTGATGATTGAGCGGTGTTCATTCATTCATTGTCGTAGCGTTTGCATGGTCTCCCCCATGTTCCTTTTGCCTTCAGGAGAACAGTGACCACGACACCACACAACCGTGGCTGCAAGACATGCCGGATCATCGACATGGATGCCATCATCTCACGTGAGAACACCATCCACCAGGTGCACAGCACATACTCTTGCAACTCGGCCAACATTGTCTACCTGATACACTGCAAGGAAGGATGTAACGAGGCATGGTATACTGGGGCATGAGGACAGCCTCAACCAGGATCTTCGGTACACATCACACTGTCTGTAAACCCCCACGTCTTGCCTGGGTTTGCAAAACCTCACCAACAGCCCTGGCTTGAGATAATTCACACCTCTTTAATCTGTGATTATCTCTCTTTCCACTCCACTGTCTGTACCTGTAAAGGCTTGGTTACTTGTAAAGACTCACATTCCAACCATTATCTTGCAATTGAGTCTTTTGTCCATATTTGCCCTGATGAAAGAGCAGTGTTCTGAAAGCTAATAATGCCAAATTCACCTGATGGACTTGAACCTGGTGTTGGCAGACTTTTTATTGTGCCCACCCCAGTTCAACACTGGCAACTCACATCATGGAAACAGATGTCACAGTAATATTTTACATCAGTTGCTTAGCATCAAAAACTAAAGCATGCAAGACAAAATAGTTTACACAAGAGGAAGTGCACTTGTGTCCAATAACTTCTCACCTTGGACCAGTTGGCTCTTCGCATTACAGCTTCTGGTTTGTATTGTTTTTTCGGCTGTAGTCCATGCGGCAGCACTTCTGGGACTCCCATGCGAAAGGGTGCACCTCCAAACAGTGGTGGAGGTGGTGGGCCTCCAAAAGGTGGTGGTGGTGGTGGTGGAGGCATACCTGGACCGCCAGGAAGTGGAGGTGGTGGTGGTGGTCCACAACCTGGAAGGGGAGGTGGAGGAGGGGGAGGAGCAATGCCTCCTGGAAGGGGAGGTGGGGGAGGAGGAGGAGCAACACCTCCTGGGAGGGGAGGTGGGGCTGGAATTCCACCAGGGGGAGGTGGTGGTGGTGGAGGGACACCAGAAGGCACAGGTGCTGCTTTCCGCTGCAAAAGTAATTTAAATAACAGTTACTATCATTAAAATGTGTAAAACGTCTTAACAAATAAGGCATGCAACTAAAGCACTAATGAGATTGTAACTCAGGTGAAAGATAAAATAGGGTGAATAGATATACCATGAGTCAATCATCTATTCAAACACAAAACATGTACAAAAATATTAAATCTTATACACATTTTAGACATTACATATACATTGTCATACTGTTAATCAGCTGTGGATAGATGATGACACATAAATTCTATGTTAAAAAGTCATAATGAAGTACAGTATTCACTAACCCAATGTTCTTTATTAAACAATTTATCCTATTCATACAGTGCGGCAATCAAATACAGAAGAACTGTGATAACCACCTCCTGAGCTCAGTCTGGATTCGTATATTATGTTACAATGACATGAAATCACTGAAGATCGAGTTCTCAGTTTTCTTACTTCAGCCCTAAATTCATAGAAGTTTGAGGGACTAAACAGGTGCAACAAGCTATCAAGTGATAAAACTGGAAATTGCTAGAACTACTCAGCAGGACTGCCATCATTTATGGAGAAAAAAAGAGTTAATGTTTTCAGTCAAATATGACTTCTTCTAAACTGAAGAAATGTAAAAATGTGATGGGTTTTATGCCATTAAAAGAGGGGAGGGCAACACAGTGGGTAGTACTGCTGTCTCAGTGCAAGAGATCTGGATTTAATTTCAACCTTGAGTGATTGTGTGGAGTTTGCATATTCTCTCCGTGACTCCATGTGCTCCAGTTTTCTCCCACAGTCCAAAGATATGCAGGTTAAGTGGACTACCATGGTAAATTGCCCCTACTGTCCTGAGATATGTAGGCGAGAGGATGGGCAGGGTAAATACATAGGATGACGGGAAAGGGCTGGGGTGGGATCTCTCTGTCAGAGAGTCAGTGCAAACTCAATTGGCACCAACCTTCTGCACTGTAGGGATTCTGTGATTCTATGAGTGGTGAAAGAACAAAAGAGAAGGATAGAGGACTTGAGAGAATAAATAACGAATATGTCATGGAACAAAAGACAAACAGAGAGGTAATGGTTATTGTTGTTTTTCTTGGCAGTCCCTCTATGCTGGGCAGGTTTGCTCCAGAAAGGATGCTACGTTATATTGTCCTTCTTGTCACCAATTTCAGACAATCTTGTGGATTTATGATTGGTGATTCTTCTCCAAGGCTTTCACATTCCTGCATCCACTTTGGTTTGATGAGTTTGAAGACTAAATCAATCAAATGCACAATCTGCATATGCTATCATATGTCTTGGTGCTTGAAGGGTTGTGTTGATGTTTTGTCTGAAGAATTGGGTGTGCCTCTAAAACCTCAAGTTTGGCTGCGCACATGACTGACTAAATCTGTCGTTGCGTTGCCTTCCTGAATGAGCATTCTCCATTTTGGTGAATCATAAACCAGCATGTATCTTGAGTTGGCAATTATATTTGATTTCTTCAGTGATGCATTTTGAGCATACCTAAAGTATTTCTGCTATCCTCCAAGGAACTTCCTGTCATGACTGAATTCCAAGAGAAGCAGCTGCTTCCAGAGTCTTGTGTCAGACATACCAATGACCAATCCAATGGAGCTGGTTGTGATTGATTAGGGACTTGAAGGTGAGCAGGGTCACTTGGGAAAGGACGTTGCTGTTGGACTGCCTTTCTTGCCACAAGATTTGGAGGATCTTGTGAAGATACCGTCGGTGTACTTCTTCAGTGCTTTAGTTGTGCAAGTCGCTGAAGCATAAATGGCCAAAATAATTGTTCAGAGTGACTGAGAATCGTGAAATAATGATAATAATGAATAATGCTAGCTCTGTCCTAGAGCAAAAATAGTAAAAATAAGATTCGTACTAGTGTATAGCAAGAAAAATAGTATCAAAATGGAGTATAGAGTTCATGCTCTGAAATTACTGAACTCAATATTGAGTCCAGTAGACTGTATCATGCTAAAATTGGACACTGAGGTGTTGTTCCTCAATTTGCATTAATTTCCACTGAAATATAGCAGCAGAGTAAGGACAAAAATGAGTGCGAGAGAAGACGGAGAATTAAAATGGCTAGCAATGAAAAAACTCAGTATCACGCTGGTGGACTGAGTGGTCATGTTTTATATACAGGCACCCAAACTGAATTTGGTCTCCTCAACATAGAGGAGACCACATTGTGAGCTATAAAAATGGTGTACTAAATTGAAAGTACAGGTAAACTGCTGCTTCACCTGAGTGTTTTATCTGGGTGACCAATTGTCCTTGATTTTCCAGGATTGTCCTGAAATTGGCTTCCTGTCTGATGTTTAGGGCCTGGGCTTTCTGAGATGTTACTTGTCCTGGATTCCTTTGGGCAGCAAGTGAGGAGATTGCTCACTGCATCTTCTTGCTGCTGTTCCAGCATCTTCAGTAATTGCTAAGTGCACAATGCTGTTGCACATATGCACACCAGAGGCAGAACAGTGCGCATGTGTAGACACAAGTGAGCAAAGGGAGCAACATTGCTGTCCAGCTCTCTTTCCTCAATGTTGTTCATCTTCAGGAACTGGATGATGGAATTCAGAGTCAGGACAGATTGATGGTAGATAGGGGCTAGTGAAGGGAGCAGTGTGGGTTCTGATGAGGCCCGACGATGAGGGGAGTATCCAGGTAGAACAGAGGAAAAGATGGGGCTTAGGGAATGGAGCTTCTGAGAGTGTGCAGAAAAAGGAGGGTCAGGGAGAGCTGGTTCTATATCTCTTTGCTCTTGGAGAGCAGTTGGGCAGAGAAGTCTGTATCTGTTGGGAGCAAGGAATGTCATGGAGCAACGTGGCCTCCTTTGAGGGACCTCTCATATCCATGTGGCTTCTCGGGTATCGCCCAGAATTGTTCATTCTATTTCTATCAATTCCAATCATATCCAATTTGAAACGTTAACTGTCTCTCTCCACAGACACTGGCAGATCCACTGAGTATTTCCTGCACTATTTTTATTTTAGATTTCCAGCACCTGCAGCACTTCACTTTTACTCAAGACTGTTTGATGACTAGCTGAGTCACTTATGCTATAAAGTCTTGGGCTTTGATTTCCATTCTATGCTAAAGTCATTTCAGACGAACAGAAAGTGGAATATTCCAATTGGTTTCAGTTTCTCTACTTTAGACTGCTCCAGTAAAGAATAATCAGTCAGAATTCCAGATCCTAACTCATTATTAAATCAGGAGAACATACTGAAAATGCATGTAGACTTTGAATGGCAGAACTAAACTCAGCCTTGAGGACAGATGAGAATAAGATTGGATTCAACTATGAGGATCTTAGCAGTAAAATAGCTTACAAAAACTCAACTTTCCAGACAAATAGTGCCACAATATTATTATGGATACTTGAAGACTAGAACACAGTTTCATCTATATCCTGAGAAACTTGGAAGTGGAGTTGTTGCCATTGTCATTTATATCTGACTTTCTCTTTCTGGATCCCATGTCAAAGCAAATGAAAAAAATCCATGACACTTGATTGTTATTCAGGTAGTTTCATTGAAAATTAGAACCCCTGGGTGTAGAAAGCTGATGCATTCTTTCATACTTTTCAAATTACTCATTTGATCTAAAATATGAAAATAGGAACAATACAATTGTCTACATGCCATCTGCGTTTGAGTGCATTCCTTATTTGCTTTCGCGTAGTGAATGTTTTATTGAAACCATGTTACTTTTCATCAAGTATATGAGAAAGTTTCAGTTAAAGGCAGCTAAATACAACATGTAGTTTTTTTTAATTTCCCTTGAGCATTGAAGTTTAAAAGATTATTTGTGTCAGTTTAGGTACAATGTGTTTGAGAGGCATTACAAACCATACCCAGACATTGATTGATTGCAGCAGAGGTCAACACTGGAGCAAGTCAATCTTGCATTGCAGTTTTTAAAAGTATTCCACTATTACCAAGAGAGTGTTCATTTATGATCCTGATTAAAGTAACTTACTTCTAAGCAAGGTTATCTATTGCAAACCAGCAACAGTGCTTTAGTCAAAGTCAGATAAGCCAGAAGCAAAAGATTATGTATCAGTATATTTGTGTGACAGCTGCATTGCTTTTCTAAAATATAACTTCTGTCTGGGAGATCGCTGAACACAATCATAGTATTTTTTGCATGTGTGTTTAAGGACATAAGAATCTTTAAATCTAGATAATGCATTTTTAAATCTACTAAAATAATCAAATCAATTGAAATGGTCTCTTTGCTTTGAGCCAAACATCATTAGAATGTAATCAGTCACAAGCTTAAACAGATATAATTTTTTTTATGATTGTCATTACAAGTTATTTCCTTCATCTGACATTTTCTGTCGTTGTTCTTATCCTGCACATGACATCCCACTGAGATATCTCAACATCATCAGCAAAAGTTACGAGAAAACTATGCAACGCACATCTTAATTTATGTGCATATTTCACTCTGCTCAGTAAAGTAAACAATTATTTTATGCTCATAAAAAAGCAGTCATATAAAATAAAATACATTTCTCAAAACTGCAGTTGTCAGAAAGTTAACAAAGCCACAAAGATCTTTGTCCTCAACCCTTTCATTTTCACCTCTCTTCTCCTTTACTTGCATTGAGAAAACTGGTACGAGTAGGCTATTTACTCTCACAAATCTGATCCACCATTCAATAATAGCCAGGCTGATCTGCAACTTCTTCTACTTATCTGCCTTTGCTCCATATCTGTTGATACCTTTAACCCCATAAAAATTCTTTCTGATCTGAATATTCAATTTCAGATTTTTCTACTCAGTGTGAAAACTGGCTTTCTGATTTCATACCAGAATGATCCATGTCTTATTGCAAGACTATTGTATTTTAATCAGCAGTTGGCATGACTGTGCTACATCTGTGAGGCTGAAAGTTTCACAAATGGCATTACTTTTGATATGGTTAGCTGACAACTTATGAATATGCAGGCAGGAAATAGCATTCAAGAAGGATTGGCTATTTAGTGCACACCAATCAGTACTCCATTCCGAATACTGCTGAGAGTGATCGTTCATCTGGAGAGCGCAGCAAGAGAAAAGTCCACGGCACCATTGGGTGGGGTGGGATGTGAAGAGACCAGAAGGAAGATTTGCAAATCAATAGCGATAGGGGATCAACAGGGGAATATACAGCCATTTTTACAGCTACCGTCAATAGTCATAGAGGCACATAGAATCATAAAGATTTACAGCATGGAAAAGGCTCTTCAGCCCAACTTGTACATGCCTTCCTTTTTCTTTAAACTCCTAAACATTTGGTCCATATCTTTCTATGCCCATCTTACCCGTAACTACTTAAAAGCTTTTTAAAAGACAAAATTGTACCCGTCTCTCCTACCACCTCTGGCAGCTTGCTCCAGACACTCACCACCCTGTGTGAAAAAATTGCCCCTCTGGACAATTTTTGTACCTATCCCCTCTCATCTTAAACCTGCCTCTTGTTTTACACCGCCCTACATTTGGGAAGAGATATTGACCATCTAGTTGATCTGTGCCCCTCATTATTTTATAGACCTCTGTAAGATCACCCCTCAACCTTCTACGCTCCAGAGGAGGAAGGTCCCAGTCTATCCAGCCTCTTCTTATAACTCAAACCATCAAGTCCTAGTAACATCCTAGTAAATCTTTTCTGCACTCTTTCTAGTTTAATAGTATCCTTTCTTTAATATAGAGACCAGAGCTGCACACAGTATTTCAAATGTAGCCTTACCAATGTCTTGTACAACTTCAACAAACAGCCAACTCCTGTATTCAGTGTTCTGACCGATGAAACCAAGCCTGCTGAATGCCTTCTTCACCACTCTGTTTACCTGTGACTCCATTTTCAAGGAGCTATGAACCTGTATCCCTCAATCTCTTTGTCTGTATCCCTCCTCAATGCCCTACCATTAACTGAATAAGTCCTGCACTGGTTCAATCGACCAAAATGCATCACCTCGCATTTGTCTAAATTAAACTCCATCTGCCATTTGTCAGCCCAATGACCCAATTGATCAAGATTCCCTTGCAATCTGAGATAAACTACTTCACTGTCCAATATGCCACCAATCTTGTATCATTTGCAAACTTACTAACCATGCCTCCTATGCTCTCATCCAAATCATTAATATAAATGACAAACAACAGTGGATTCAGCATTTATTCCTGAGGCACACTGCTGGCCACAGGCCCCCAGTTTGAAAAACAACCCTCTGCAACCACCATCTGGCTTCTGTCAATTTTGCTTGACAACAAACATAATTATTCTTGAGGGGTGGGGTGGGCAAGGAAGCCCAGCGGATAACTTATGGGAACAGAGTCTGAGACATTCACATGAAACCAAAGGCAAGAGCCTTTGGATAGACTTTCAGTCTCTGAGACTTGTTTTAGGAAGATAGTGGGAGGAGGCTTGACAGAGACAAAAACTGCTACTGGTGTGGTCTGCAAAGGGAAATAGAGTCCAGAATGGGAAGAAGGACAGTCTCC
Source organism: Sphyrna mokarran (assembly GCA_024679065.1). Taxonomy (NCBI): domain Eukaryota; kingdom Metazoa; phylum Chordata; class Chondrichthyes; order Carcharhiniformes; family Carcharhinidae; genus Sphyrna; species Sphyrna mokarran. Next base: position 105,970,869 of record JAGIQG010000004.1, on the reverse strand, counting down.
AATTTAAGAGGTACATCCCATCACATTCTAATGATACTGGAAATGTAGACCTGGTGTGCCAGGATGAAAATTCACCAGAGAGAATTGTTGTGCTGATAATTATTCAAAAACTGAGACAAGTGCCTTTTGACAGTCGAACAATTTTATGATGTGATAAAAAGCAAACCTGTTAGAAGTTGGGAGGGATATTGGACTGGTTCTTGTGAAAATTGCTCACGTATAGAGTGAAACAAAGTATAACTGTGGTGTGAAGTTTTCTATTGTTGGAAAGCTAAAGAGATATTACTCTTCTTATATAGAGTACAGTTGCCTACCAAGTAGCTTTTAATCAAATAAAAACAGAAAATGCTGGAAAAACCACAGCAGATCTGGCAGCGTATGTGAACAGAGAAACAGAGTTAACATTTCGAGTCCTTATGACTCTTCTTCAGAACTCTGACTTTCAAGGACATGTTTTATAATCTACCTTCACAAACAGATGTGGCAGATTTACCAGTAGAAGCTTCTCTGACTGACTGCATTATACCTCCTTCTTATTCCTTGAAATACAGTCTCAGCTAAAATCTAAAAGTCTGTAAATCTCCTTTCTCTGAAACATGCATATCCTAGAAACTTGCTGCACCAAAGGCTCTTTGGGAACTCCTAACATTCACAGGAAGCTAATAAGTTTGTTAAAAATACCATTCCTCGAATGGTAGTGATGGTGCGTGGACAATTATATCAGGCTCCTTGACAAATAAAGCATAGTTCCCACTCCTGTCAATACTGTCATAATATTTCAGAATTTTTATACTTCCAAAGCTAAGCAACATCTGACAACCTTCAGTTTGAGACTTTATAGTGAAATGTTACCCATGTTTGTCATTCACAATGAAGTAAGACTTTGATTTTTTCCTTTACTTTCTGCCATTCTTCACAAATCTATTTTGGACAGTTATTACTGAACACGACAGTACGAAATATTAAGTTGTTCGCTTCTACTTGTCAGCACTGTAACATATATGAAGTTTGTAAAATAGTGATGTTCTGATACTATGGGAAGGATTTACTGATCTTGTATGCTACACCACTGCTGTCAGCAAGAATGGAAAATTTGGGGCTCAGCCAAAACTCCATTCACTGCAGCAGGACCAGAGAATCCCAGCTGTGAGAGAGGTTAGAGAATACAGGCTCATTTTTTTTTAATTTAGGGTAAAATGGAGGAACGAAGGTGATTATGTGACCTGTTCTCAATTTTGCCCTATAACAAATTTGGTGGCTTTCTGGTTAAAGGACGCCAGATTGTCTTACTGAGAAGTTCAAAATATTTACACCTTAAACAACAACTACGGAAGCTGTGTTAATAGTGCGTAGACTGATAATCTCTAAGTTAGAAGGAGATGTCAGGAATAACAATTTTTTTAAAGTTACACTTTAAGCTATCTATTTAATTCCAAGGAAGAATGGAGTTTGGGGTCTAATGGATAGCTAATTAGCATTTCAAACTAGATTCTAGGCCTATGTGATTCATGTTGCCATGGTGATGGGCTTTGAGACGGGAAGTATCCATTGCAAAGTCATTATAAATAACAAGTTACAAGGCTTTTATGACATCTTTGAACCTCTCAAATGGTCAATCTGTAAATAGAGAGAAACAAGAGTGCAAGAAGCAGCCAACCTCTATTATTCACACAGGCAATATAGACGGAAGCTCGTAGTTTGACAGAAAATACTATGCTCTCGAGGATTTAAACGAGACTAACAGATTTGCCTAGCTTTGGCGAGGAAGAAGGACCTCCAAGATAATGCTTGGGGATTGAAATTATTCAGCTGGAAAAGGAATCAAGCAATCAGAAGCTGAGAAATGCTTTAGACTGTTTTCCTGGGTAATGAAGTGTCCTTTTATGGGGTTGAGTGAAATATAACCATGGAGGGGGATTTTCAATTGTTTTAAAAATTAAATGACATATCTTTTTGCAGTTCATAACACAGGTTTCATAACAAATAGTGTTTAGCAATTCACTAACTTTATTTATTACAATAAAAGTCTTACAACTTGCAATCTTCTTGTGTCATTTGTCGACTACTGGAATTCATTCATTTTTAAGCTTTGGGTCTTTACGAGGGTTATAAGTACCCATTAGTTTCTACTCAGGACTTTTTGCTTTAGGTTGAAGTCATCGAGATTTTGATGGCATATTAATTTCATCAATTACATAATAATTTATACTTCCATATTACATTAGCATGCATTAAAAACAACTTTGTCATGTAATAGCCTAAAAACCAGTAGAAATTATCCTTTATAAAGTCTGATCTTGCTGCCAACATTCCACTATTCTCACATGGTTTTTGAAACTATTATTTCCTGAAATTTGACAAAAAGCACATGCATTTATTACCTCTGCTTCCAGCTGGTGGAGTTTTGTTTCAAGTTCTTTTATTCTTTCATCTTTCTTCTGATTTTCAGCCTGAGCCTCCTGGCGAGCTGTAAATTCTTCATCAAACTGAAACAAATACATAATTAAAGCCTTCCAGGTATGTTCAATTTAATCAACTCACACACGCGCATACATACATACATATTATACACTCAAACACACACACGGATAACTAATAATTTACTAAATAAGGGAGTTTTATTTTTCTACATCTAGCAACTCATCCCAAGCCATACTTAGTTTATAAAGTAGTCTATTTCCTCATTTCTATTAAACTTTGTCATGAAAAACTCCCAAGAAGCAATTCTCTCTATTAGCAGCTGAATGCTTGAAGAACATCATTCTTAGCTGGAAAAAATCAAAATATTGTGATCTAGAAATAAGTACTATAAATAGCAGTAACTACAATTGCCACCACCACGAAGGTTAGAAAACATTAAATTCACTTTAAATGAATGCAGGCAATAATGTTTTGAACAGAGATTTCATTTTGGTTTTGCAAATCAAGTAACTATATAAAGTTACAAGGGCATTTATGCTTCCTACAAAGCCTACTGTATCAGTCAATTAAACTTAAGGATGGAACAACAGCAGAGTGGTTAACACTACTGCCTCAGAGCATCAGAGATCCAGGTTCTATTTTGGCCTTGGGTGACTGTGTGGAGTTTGCACTTTCTTTCTATATTTGCTTGGGTTTCCTCCAGGTGCTCTGGTTTCTTCCCACAGATGTGGAGATACCAGTGTTGGATTGGGGTGAATATAGTAAGAAGTCTCACAACACCAGGTTAAAGTCCAACAGGTTTATTTGCTAGCAAAAGCCACAATTTTTACTACCAAATAAACCTGTTGGACTTTAACCTGGTGCTGTGAGACTTCTTACTGTGTTCTTCCCACTGTCCAAAGACGTGCAGGTTAGGTGAATTGGCAATGCCAGATTGTCTCTTAGTGTCCAGAGATGTGTATGCTATGCGGATTAGCCATGGTACATGCATGGTGGGGTTTGGATAAAAGACAAAGAGTCAGCCTGGTAAGTGGCTCTTTCAAAGAGACGGTGCAGACTTGATGGACTGAATGGCCTCTTTCTTCATTGTAGTAATTCTAAGGTGCACAGTACATAGTTAAACATTCCCACTTCTTAGTACACAGAATAACAAGAGTTTGCAAAGTGGCTTCTATTGCAATTTAAAAATTTGACACAGAAATAAAAATCAAAAGAAACTTTGTTTAAAATATACAGCTTTGCAGTTTCCTTTTTAGCCTTTGTATGTCATAGTATGGTACCTAACCAGTAGATTGATAAATGGACATCTTAACTAAATGGCCACAGAACACCTATTTTAAGATAATTAAAGTGCAAATATGCAACAAACTATTACTCTAATGGTCACTGTCGTGAGACAATTTATCACACAAATAGCCTTCCTCAGAACATCAAAAATGTGGAAACTTGTCATCTCCTCAATCCTACGGCCAATAAGCTTTCAAAATTCAAAACTGGTGCTACTGAACAACTATTTAAAAGAATGATGGAACAACAAAAGTTTATGCAAAACAACTGTAGAACAGCATTGTCATTTCTAGGTGTCATTGTATAAGGGGCATTAAAAAGTGAGACAATGTGCAATGTAGGATCACTAAATATTGGAAATGAAAGTTACAAGCAGAAACTTGAGCTACTGGATCAATTTCCACTGGGTTCAAAGCATTGGGGGATATTTAATGGAAGTATTTTAAATTAAGGATTTTCAGCGTGAATTCAGAAAATTAATTCCTTCTGGTTGGAGAGTTAACGATGAGAGGATAATCAATTTTAAATCATCACTGAGAGATTAGAGGATTAGGAGAAACTTCTATATTCAAAGACCTCTTAGACAATGGAACGCTTTAGTCACAAGGACTGTTGAGAAGAAGATTATTGTAACAATTCAGGGAAAATTGGATAAACATTTGAAGCAGGAAAGACATGGAGACAGCAAGGCAATGGGATTAACTCTGCATTCCTTTAGCAAAGAGCTGACATTGACATGATGGATGTAAAAGCCTACTCTGGTGCTAAAAACGTCAGTGCTCTATTTCTTGATTTATTACGTATTTTTCCAATTTTGGCCTTCGCCTTTCAATAAAAAAAATGACTAAATAACTTGCTAGATTAACTCATCATTCATGTTATTGGCAGAATTGTGTTTCACGATGCTTAGATTCAGTCATGCAAATAAGATTCTGCTACAGCCTGTCCACTATAAACCAACCTTCAATAGACATAGACATAGATATATATTTGAAAGAGGAGAACTTCTAAGAAGATTGTGGCAATAGAATGGGAATAAACAATTAAGCAGATTGTTCTTTCAAAGTGCTGGAACGAGTGCAATAGACTGAACATCTTCCTTTGTAGTTAAAAAAAAATTCCCAATCTGCCAGGGGATCTTCCAGTCTTTCTATGCTATTTTGTGTGGCTCTTTCATTCCCTGGGGATGGTGGTGGCTTTTGGTGGGACCAAAAGATCCCGTCAGCTGAAAATCCCACCTCATGATTCCCAAAGACTTGAAGAAAAATCTCTCAACTTAGTGGAAAGCTATGATTTCCACACTGAACAACCCAAAACAAAAAAAAACAATTAAATCATGTTAAGTGGAGTTTCATACATAATATCTTTCTACAGTCCTGAGACTATTCAACTGAAACTAAAGGCACCTAGTTACTGTTGATTGCATTCAGGGCATTCTGATAAACGTACAATGCTTATGTAATATATTATAAATTTTGGCTAGATTGTATTAATAAAATGTGAAATTGAAAAAGACCCTCTTCTTCATCTCTTCCTTTTGAACCCCCATACCAAAAACAGTTTCTCCAATGATCAATTTTGTAAATTATGGCTTCAAACTGCTTTTTTTCCCCAAAAGGCTTACCTTTTTAGAATATTCTAATGCCATTTTTTCGCTTTCTTCTACCTTCGCTTTGTCAACACATTGATCTGTCAAGATATACCAATTGATTATGTGCTCCTAGTTTCATTGCATCTTCCAAGAAGGAATAGTATTGAAGCTGAACTCCAATACTGCAGACAGTATTCATTTTGACGGCCAATATTTGTGCTAAATTAAAGTTACATATAAACCTTCAGAAAAATACCATCTTAAAAAATATAACAATCTGCATGCCTACATTCAAGTGGAGTTACGTTGTCAGTACTTTAATAAAACTTAATAAAACTGAATGAAACGTACACAAAGTAATAATAGGAAATAAATAAATGAAAATTTGTTGTGAAAACTTGTTTCTTTCAAATCTCCAAAGTATTTAATGTGGCATAATATAACATCGAACTGTATGAATAACATTTGCAGAATTCTAAATAGGTTTGCTGGACACCTGAACAAAAAGAAGAGGTCTTCTAATTCTTACGTAGTATAATAACAATAGTACCTTTTCATGAAAAAGTCAGTGTTTTCACAAAGTGTACACATTTTGGCTAGGCAATCTTAAACTTAGTTAATACAACTATCTTCTGGCCAATTTTAAAACATGCTCAAAACTGACATTAACTTTCTCTTGCTTCATGGAGATTTGAATATAGCACTTCGAAATACCTTTCAGAATCTCACCATTCTGTACTTGCCTGCAATATCTGAATATTTGCGTGATTAAATCAGGAATCATTCAGTATGAAATTTGGCAATGTATAGGTGGTCAGCAGATAAGCAGGAAGCATTTCAAGCAAGCTCCAATTTTTAGCCAACAATTAACTCAACTGAGTAAAGAATATTAAGTGACTTTATATAATGGTTCACTATTGTGGAAGCAGCAGCAGTTATCCATCCAAGAGGATCAGATTAGTTTAAATGTGTGTGACATTGAGTATGTCATATTCATGGTTCAGTGATAACATTCATGGTTCAGTGTGCGGTTTAAGGAATGTATTTTAATCATGTTTCTCCACAGGATGTTTTAGCAGTCCCTGTGATTTTGTCAGCACCATGTTGTCTGCAGCTGGTGTCTTCTATTGTTACTGAATCAGTATAATTGATATCATGTTTGTTTTGATCTGAACTAATGCAATCTTCTGTGATTTTAATGTTCTCCTGGAATTGCAGAGAAAAACTTGTTTGGAGATGATTGGCAGGGCATGTCATATGACTGGGGACAGTTATGTTTCAGAGACGTCCAATTTTGGTTTTGTTTTTTCAGAAACTACTTGAAGCTGAGAGAAACAGCAGTGTGTGTTTTTCCGCCCTCTCTGGAGTTGGAGTTTTGCTGACTAAGTGTTGCTGTCTGGGTGCTGCTTTTGAGTTAATAGAAAATGATCTCTTTCTTTTCCCCTTCCTGAATGTCTGAAGACTGGAAACTGCCAGAGACTGAATTTATCTCTCCGATGTTTGGCTGTTTTAAGAATATATCTTTCTCTGAAAACTGCTGGCTTGAATTTCTACTCAGAAGTGTTAAAAAGCTGGAAATCCAGAATCATATGAACAGATCTGTTTTTGTACTAATTTTGAATAAGGGTGCAGAGCTGTGAGATATCACTTTAAATCAAAACAATGGATATAATTAGCTGATAAGATTTGTGTATTACATTAAATCTTGTGACTGATAAAGCTTATGCTAATTCTTTTTGCTATCTTCTAACTGTTCTTAAATAAACTTTGTTTGATAAAAATTCTCTAGTGAGTCACTTGAATTATACTTTGAGTGAAACGCCTTATGTTCAACAATGCCAAAATCAAATCTGAAAGGCTAACTTCACAAAATACCTTGGAGTTTCTGGCCTGGATCTCAAGTGATGATTAAACTGGTTATTTTTTCTCTGTTGATTGAAATGTTTAGTTAGTCAACAGTTGTACCTTTTTTTTGAAAGTCAGAGTATTTTAGGATATTGCTTGGAACTTCCTGGGAATTACAGCAGATATGCAACACAGATATGCAACACAGGAAATTTTGCACGTCTGCTATGACTTTAACAACTTTTATAGATGCATTATAGAAAGTATTTTTTCTCATTGTATCACAACTTGGTATGGCTCGTGCTCTGTCCAAGACCTCAAGAAATTACAAAGAGTCAAGAACAAAGCCCAGTCCATCACTCAGCTTCCCATCCACTGGCTCCGTCTACACTTCACACTACCTTGGAAACCAGCCAGAATAATTAAGGACCCCATGCACCACAGACATATTCTCTTCCACCTTCTTTCGTCGGGAAAAACATACAAAAATTTGAGATCACATACCAACCGACTCAAAAACAACTGATACAAGATCAGTTTCTTCCCCGCTGCGAATGGATCTACCTCGCATTAAATTGATCTTTCTCTGCACCCTAGCTATGACTGTAATATTACATTCTGCACTCTCTCCTTTCCTTCCCAATGTATGGTATGTTTTGATGTATAGCACACAAGAAACAATACTTTTTACTGTACACTAATACATGGGACAATAATAAATTAAATCAAACAATACAAAACTAATATTTTGAAAACATAATGAGAATTGACACAACTTAATGCCTTTAATCACATATTGCTTGGATATTCAAACATACCTATAAGATGACTAAAATCTACATCTAATCGTTTACGATATTCAAAATCAGGATCTACTCCACTTCGATGTAATACTATCTGGGAAATACATTCTTCAATTATCTTGTAATACTGTGGCCTAGAAGAAAAAACATTAAAATGTTACGTAGTACAAATCAGAAATATACAGTGTCTTTATAGCATGCAAGAAACAATAATTTTCACTGTATGTCAATACATGCAACAATAAATCAAATCAAAAATAAAGATTGCGCATTAAATTCAAGTTTATTAAATGAACTGAGCACAAGCTCAGCATGCTAAATTATATTCAGTTTGAGAAGTTTTTGCAGAATACCCTTCCCAAGATGGATAGATGGTATTTAAAACCAAGGGCGACATTAGAAAAATTAAGCTGTATTCTACATATAGATAATAATTAGTTATCAGTTAGTCTTAAGAGCAATGGAATACAAGGAATTTAGCAGTATCAGTTTCATGACTAATGACATATTAACAACTGGAGCTGAAATCACATTAGGTTTGAAGGACTTTTTCTATTCTATGATGGAAAGACAAGAATAAGATATGCCAACAATTTGTATTGAGTTGTCTCCTCTGCACTTTCCCTTAACATCGTATAAGCTTGAGAGAGCTTTAGTTGCACAATTTTGGGCCAATCACGATGAAAACGAGAGTATGACCTTTAAGATGTTCAGTTTTACATTTAATATCATACAGAATCACTCGTCTGTGGATTTTTTTAACACTTGCATGAGGTGTTTTGTGTAATTTTTTAAAATCATATTTTAGAAAGCTATTTCATAATTACCTCCATCTTAAATGGTAGCCTTTTTTCTATTTGTGGAAACAAATACGTAAAGGAATTGTATTTTGTGCACCAAAAATTCTGATTTAACTTGATCATCCATTTTCTACATTACATTTGTTCTGGCTTGATGGAAATTATAAGATTGCTATAATTTCCTATGTTGCCTCCTTCAATCTGCGTTGAATAAATTAATCATATAATATTCACTTAAGCAAACTGAACTCAATCTGTTGAAAAGCCATCTTCTCCAAGAGTAATAATTTGCACTTCAAACGTTGGACATCTCATCAATTTACTCATATTACTGTTGTAACTACTCTGCTTAGTTCTTGTTATAACTACTTGATTGGCATTCAAAATAACAGACTTTACTTGGAGTGACCTCTCACCTGACATAATAATCATTCCTGATGAGCAGTAGGTGTTGCAGCATTGAAAGAAAATAATTCTCTGCAGCAGTGTCCTTCACCATGTTAGACAGTAGATGGTAGACTTCATTCATGTCAGTGCAAATGAAGTTAAGTATAAAAGCTAATAAAGCTCAAATTACACTTAACATAAATATTAGCATTTATTAATTCCCATTTCCATTCTAAAGTATTTGAAAATGAGCATGAGAAATGCAAATACATTTTCTATAAAACAATACAGAATTTCACATTTAAAACAGTAAAACTTTAGAAGATTTTCTAATACAGAATTGATTGTTCAAATACAATATTTGTACCATGGCGGAATGTGATCCCAAGGTGAACTTCTGACTCCATATCTGCTCCAAGACCACCTACTTTCAATTCTGTATCATTGCTCTTCTCAGATTCTGCCTCAGAGAATCATCACCCATACGCTTATTACCATCACCCATACACTTATTACCGCTAGATTCAACAATTCCAATAGTCATATGGCAAGATTCGAAACTAGCACCCACTGTAAAATGAGCCCAATTAAACTTCTTATGCCTATATTCTAACCTGTAACAAAACCCATTAATCTATCACCTCCACACCTATTGATATTCATTAGTATGGCAATGTTCAATTTAAACTTCTCATCTTTTTCTGAAAACCCTTCCATGGTCTTGATCCTCTTGATCATTGTTCAAGCCCTTCAGCCCTATAAGGTTGCATTGCTCCACTAATCATGTTAATCATTCCATCATTGGCAACTCTGCCTTAACTTTGGAATTCATTCCTTTAGCCTCCAGGTTGTCACACCGCACTCTCCTCCAAGATATTGTAAGATGCTCTTTAAAACATATCTATTAATCCACGTTTTTGGTTACATGTCCCAAATCTCCTTATAGAGTTCAAGTCAAATTATGTCCAATAACACTCCTGTGAAGCAGTCTGCGATAGGAGTAGGGGTAAAAAATTCAGCCTGTGGAGCCTGCGCCACGATTCAATACAATTATGGCTAACCAGACAATTCAATGCCTTTTATCCACACTATCCCTTTTCACTTTATATTACTGTCGATCAGAAATCTATAATTTCTACCTTAAACATACTCAATGACTTAGCTTCCACAGCTCTCTTGAATAGAAAATTCCAATGATTCACAAATTGGCAGGGTGGGAAGGTGAGGATAAATCTGTTCTCGGTTCCTGATATAATGATAGACTTGATTAACTGTTCTCTTTATCTACAGCAAGTATATTGTATTGATCTATTGTAAAATATTTATTTATATTTTTAACAAAATAAAGCATCAAATTTCAAAATAATGGGGGTGCCACTTAGGACACATATGAGGATACATTTTATTATTACTACTTACAGCAAAGGTGTAATTAAATACTTTGCAATAAATCAATACAATAATCTTCTTGTAGGTAAATAGAACAGTTAATAAAGTCTATCATTGTGTCAGATTTATTCTTACCCAATTTGTTTAAAGGATTAAACTTATTGCAGATGAACCACAAGGTATTTGTATATAGTTAACGGCTGATAAAACAGCAATGTGTTATCTCAGGCTGCTTAAGGAGGTGAGAGGTGAAATTGCTGGGCCTCTGATGCAAATCTTTGTCTCTTCTTTGGACACAGGTGAGGTCCCGAGGACTGCAGAATAGCTAATGTTGTACCGTTGTTTAAAAAGGGTAGTAGGGATAACCCTGGAAATTACAGGCCGGTGAGTTTGACGTCAGTGGTAGGGAAGCTGTTGAAGGGGATTCTTAGAGATAGGACGTATAGGCACTTAGAGCGTTGCGATCTGATTAGGGATACGCAACATGGCTTTGTTAAGGGGAGGTCGTGCCTTACGAATCTAGTAGAATTTTTTGAGGAGGTGACAAAACTGTCGACAAAGGGCAAGCCGTTGATGTCGTCTATATGGATTTCAGTAAGGCGTCTGACAAAGTCACTCGTGGATGTTTAGTTGAAAAGGTCAAGGCTCATGGGATACAAGGACAGGTAGCTAGATGGATAAATAACTGGCTTGGTAATAGGAGACAGAGAGTAATAGTGAAAGGGTGTTTTTCTAGCTGGAGGTCAGTCACTAGTGGTGTGCCGCAGGGCTCGGTACTGGGACTCTGCTATTTGTAATATATATAAATGATTTGGAAGAGGGAGTAAATGGAGCGATCAGCAAGTTTGCAGACGATACAAAGATGGCTGGACTTACGGATAGTGAGAAGTATTGTCAAGAGATGCAGCAGGACATAGATAGGCTGGTAGCTTGGGCAGATAGATGGCAGATGGAATTCAATCCTGATAAATGCAAGGTGATGCATTTCTAGAGAAAGAATGATAAAGGGTAGACCTATTAAGAGTATAGAAACGCAGAGGGACCTGGGGGTGCAGGTGCACAAGTCTCTGAAGGTAGCCGAGCAGGTGGAGAAGGTTGTGAAGAAAGCATATAGTATGCTAGCCTTCATAGGAAGGGGTATAGAGTACAAGAGCTGGCCTTTAATGTTGCAGTTGTATAAAACGCTGGTTAGACCTCATTTGGAATACTGCATCCAGTTCTCATCGTCTTACTACCGGAAGGACGTGAAGACTCTGGAGAGAGTGCAGGGGAGGTTTACCAGGATGCTGCCTAGTATGGAAGGTCTGAGTTACAAGGAGAGGTTAGACAAATTGGGGCTGTTTTCCTTAGAAAGACGTAGACTTAGACTTAGAGGATTTCTAATAGAGGTGTACAAGATTACGAAGGGTATGGATAGAGTAAACAGGGTTTAGCTTTTTCCTAGGATGGACTCGAATAGCACAAAGGGTCATGGGCTTAGGTATAATTTGGATGCAAGAGAGAATTTTTTCACACAGAGGGTGCTGGGGGTATGGAATGCGCTGCCAAGTAAAGTGGTGGAGGCAGGCACTCTGGAGTTATTTAAGAAATACTTAGATGGGACATGAAAAGAATGGGAATGGAGGGGTATAGAAAACTGATTTAAAATAGGGATCATGAGCCTTGGGAGTCCCTGGGAAGTGTGTAAATAGATGATGATATTGATGTACTTGTTTTTATTCTACAAGTGCTTTGGTCCACCTTGTTGTCTAACGAGGGGCATACACGCGATGGGTCGTGAGAGGCTGCTCTTGGATTTTTTTCGAGAGTATCCTAGTGCTTCACGTCGTTAGTGTACGCTTGACCTGGACCATTTGATGGGCAACACGACAGCTCAGTGACTATCGCTGTGCTGTGCAGATACATGGATTTGGGCCTGTGTCTGTGGGAGTTTGCGCATTCTCCCCGTGCTTGCGTAGGTTTTCTCCAGGTGCTCCGGTTTCCTCCCACATCCCAAAAATGTGCTCATAGGCTAACTGGCAAAACAAATAATCCCTAAATTGTCTCAAATTTGGTTTTTAATCCATAGATCTATAAACATAGACAGGGATCACGGGTGGAGGTGGGAACATCGGGGTGGCGGCGCGGGCTCGTTGGGCCGAAGGGCCTGTTTCCTGTGCTGTTTTGTTCTTTGTTTCAGTGGAGCAAGAGCTAAAACATAGAGATACTGTTATACAAACAAGTTATCGAGAGCAGTAGAGAAACAATACTTTCTTTTTATCTAAAGCACATTAATGAGTGAATAGTCAGGCAAAGCAAAAACTGAACAACAGATTATATAAAAAGCTTGATAAAAAGCTGAATTTGTCATACATTCATCACAGGTGAATAATGACCAAAATCAAGAATTCTTGAGAAAGAACAACTACTGAATTAATTCTGATCCTGTTGATATTAAATCAGGCAGCTGCTTCTGCCTGATTTCATATCTTCATTGAAAGCTAATTTAATATCCATGCCCTCTTAATCTGTTCATTCAAAAACCTAACAGAAAAATCCATTAATCAAATAAATGTACAAAGAACATAGAAAGTTAACCTCTGAAACTTCAGAAAATGCCTCCAAAAATGTGCACAACTTATAGGTCAAACGTAACAATGAACCACTGGTGTAGGTATGCCCATTTTGAAATATCAGTAGCTGGCGTAAAGCCAGAAGATGCCTTAAGCTCTCACAGGTTCAAAACTGAACCAGTTTTGCCTGCTTAATCCCTTGTGCCAAGTTATAAGATACTGGCACGCAAAAGATTAAACTGGGGGTGAAAAATTGAGATTGATTACTAATATGAGCCTAGCATCTTGCAGCTGAAAAGGGAAACAACAAATAACAAGTATATGCAGAAGTTTGATTTTGGGGGTTGGGAAGAATATTACAGAGTAGCAAGTGTAGGTTTACAATATTTTGGTTGTACTCACTCATTTTAATATATGCAATTAAAAATAAGTTATTGAAAACACATTATCCAACATAGACAAACAATAATTGTCAAAATAATCAATGAAAAATCCTCCCAAATTGCACCAGTATATCACTGGGGGGGAGAATGACTTTGGAGAACATCTGATGAATCGCCTTGTTTATTAAGTGGAAACTGCTATTAAAAGAACGCCTAAGTCTTCAACAAAAGAGAGGGTTGACAGCCTATTAGTGAAATCACTATAATTAGATTAAAAATACAAGCACACTTCTCATATTTAAATATGTAATAAAAAGTACTACTTATGCTTATAATGAGCTTGCAATGTAATAATCTGCAGTGTCATTACTTTAACATGACAGTGTCTTTCCATTATAATTTGTTGCCAAAACAAATTAGCCTAAGGAAAAATAGAAGGAAAACATTGTCGTGTTGAAGTAACCCAAAAAAACACAAAAAGGAACAATGATTTGGTAAGGATATTCCATCTCAGACCGGATGTCTTCCAGTCGATGTGATACTTCGATAAAGTCTTCTTCTTTGTTTTCATCAAACACCTTTAATTGAATATCTAGTTCTTCATTTTCTTTCTCTTTCAATATCTAATAAATTCAAAATAAAACAAACATTGTATGATGCTTGAAGATGAACTAAAATGGCAGCTGAAGCAGGTTATTACACAAAGACTCAATTAATGGACAGCAAATTATTTGTTTCTGTTCAAAATTTTACACAAAGTCATTTCAATAGCTTCCCCCCCAATCATTATTTAAGACAAAAAAAAGGAATTAAATTTGTGCAATTAAAGCTGAAACAAAAGTGCATTAAAAGTTTTCTTTCAAGCACTTCCATTGCAATTTCAAATGCAATAGCTCCTCCAGAACCAACATCCATGACTACGTTAGCACTACTTAAGCAAAATCATATATACTAAGAATAAGCCACAACAAACTCAGTCTTCCCTTTAGATGGGCACCATGCTACCTGTGGGGAAATGTATTGCATCGGACAAGGGAAGCTTTTCTAACCAATGTGAATTATGGACTTTGCTAATTCAAAACTCTATTTTGGTCTTCACTCACCTGACAAACAAGCAGCGCTCCAAAAGCTCATGATACCAAATAAATCTGTTGATTTTAACCTTGTGTTGTGAGACTTCTTACTGTGCCCATCCCAATCTGATGCATGCACCTCCACCTCATGGCTATTTTGGTTTTGACATACGTTTCTCCAAATTTCCCTGGCCAGAATTTTGCACTTAAAGTTTGGGCATGTCCTGAAAGCATGAGAAAATGTTGGATGCATGTCTGAATGTCATTACATCCTTGAAGGATATTTCTGTCAGCAGACACATGCATGAGCAGAAGTGCTCCTCTCTTTATGGTTGGTGGACAACTAACAAACATGTCAAAGGACTGACGATCTATGCGTGATTATGCTGCCTAGACCACAGAAACATAGGACCATAGAATTCCTAATGTGCAGAAGAGGCCATTAAGCCCATTGAGTCCGCACCAACTCTCCAAAAGAGCACCCTACCCAGGCTCAATCCCCCGACCCTAACTACGTAAATCCCACAAATTGCTCATGATTAATCCACCCAACCTGCACACCTTTGGGCACTCGGGGACAATTTAGTGTGGCTAATCCACACAACATAGACATCTTTGGAATATGGGGGAAAATTGGAGCACCCAGAAGAAACCCATGCAGACAGAGAAAAAATGTGTAAATTCCATACAGTAAGAAGTCTCATAACACCAGGTTAAAGTCCAGCAGTTTATTTGGTAGCAAAATCCACTAGCTTTCGGAGGGCTGCCCCTTCGTCAGCTGAATGGGAGTTCTATTCACAAACAGGGCATACAAAGACACAAACTCAGGTTACAAAATAATGTGGGTCTTTATAGGTAATCAACTCTTAAAGGTACAGACAATGTGAGTGAAGAGAGCGTTAAGCACAGATTAAAGAGATATATATTGTCTCCAGGACAGTTAGTGAGATTTTGCAAGCCCAGGCAAGTCATTAAGAGGGTTATAGATAGCGTGGCATGAACTCTCAATCAGTCCAACGCCTGCATCTCCACATCATAAATTCCACACAAACAGCCACTCAAGATTGGCACTAAACCTCGTTCTCTGGTGCTGTGAAGAAATGTGCTAACCACTATGCCACAGCGTTGCCCCTCAAAGATATTTGCATAAGTTTTTTTTGCTGATTTTTTAAAATAGGTCTGCAGCTCCCTCAGACTGCTTCACAGTGGCTGTCCCCCTGACAGTACATTGGAACCAACAACTCATACATTACCTTTTTGCACCTGAAGTACAGTATTCAGTTTTGGTCCCGTTTTGAGGATGAATGGAGGAATATTAGAGGCAGTTTAGATGATATTTACTAGATTGACTCAAGAAAATTTTGTCTGATGAGGAGAGATTGAACAGCTTAGACCTATATTTAGTTTAGGAGAATGTAAGGCGATCTAATTGAGGTAGAGAGAATGATAGAAGTATTGACAAACTGGACATAGAGCAAATGCTCTCTCTTGTCGGGCAATCTAGAACAAGAGGGCATAGATTTCGAATAAGGGGTAGAAGATTTAAAACAGAGATGAGGAAAAACTACTTCTCTAAAAGGTGTGAATTTGTGGAATTGGAATGCAGTGGATGCCAAAACGTTGAGCAAATTCAAGGAGATAAGACAGATTTTTAATTATAATAGGTTGAAAGTTTATGGAGACCAGGCAGGAGAGTGGACTTGAGGTCAAGACAAGATCAGTCATGTTTGTTTTGAATGGCGGAGCAGGTTTGAGGGACTGAATTGCCTATTCCTGCTCCTAGTTCTCCTCCCCAGAGACACTCAGCCCTTCACAGAGCACGTGTTCTAATTCACGTCAGAAACTCCAAAATGTTTTATGAAGTCCACCTGGATCACTTTGAATTTGACTAAGGTGAGCATGAGATGCTTCACTTCAGATCAGATTCGACTGACCCACTAAGGAACCTCTATCAAACTAAATTTATTTAAGAAGAGTTAACATGTATCAAAAGATAATTAGCAATAGCTTTTACCAATTACAACCAAAGAAAATCATGATATTGTATAACCCCCAGGTATACGAAATGTTCCAATCAAACAAATTTCCCTAAACAAAATCCTTGCTAGGTTTAGCACAGAAAATGTGAATGCTCATGTGATTTGGTTGAATGCTGCAGTTCTTTTGATGCATAAAAGTACAAGCTTGAAGTCAAGACAGCTTCTCAATACACTAGAGAGAGTGAGAGCAACAAGGCAAGCCAACCATCAAAAGCAGATTTTATTTTCCACTCCAAGGCGGCAAAGAGCCTTCCTTCCAGCTCACTACCAGAATTTCCGATCTCAGAAAGAGAGAGAAAAAAACACTGCTTGGCCATTGTGCTGTCCACCCCTTCTAAACTAAAACTGAAAATTAATCCTTAGATTTTTCCTGGGGAGGAATCACCTGACTTTGACTAGTCAATCAATGCGAGGTCATAAAAGATCCCATGAAATACCTGAGACCCAAAGTAAAAATAAACAGAACTCCATTTAAACCAGTGAAGCAGCAATAAAAGGATTTGTAACTAGACAGCCCAGCAATAATTAAAAAAATCCAAAGCTGCTTAACTGTACAGAACATGATTTAAAAAAAAAATACATTTCTAAAAGATACCCTAGCATCACAGCGTGTTTCACACTGGATGGCCATACAGCATAACATCACATTAACAATGCCATCTTGGAGGATACAGCATCAATTGCAAGCATCCCCCAAACATAAAATTCAGGACCATGTTCCCAGGTAATGTGTCTCACCAACAATTTTTTTTTAAACAATCGTCACTTTTCTTTGCGATGTTGATTTGACCCAAATCACTTGCAATATTCCCCACTAAATGGATAGTGATATTGCACGCTAATAATTGGACAAAGTCTGATAAATGCTCTACCACCTAAAGGTTAAACTATCCTCACAGACATCTTCCTCCTCCTCCTCCCGATTCCCTGCCATCCCTTCCAAAAATGGATGTAATTTCTAGAATACACATTGAATAGCATCAATAAAAAAAAGTAACTAAATGGTGGTTCATGAATAAATTAAATTTAAAAAAAAGATTTATAATTAATTTATGATTTCCCCAGAGAACCATCCCCTAGTCCTCCAGTGAGATGAGATACTTTTACGTCAGTGGTTCTCGTGAGTTGCAATCATGCTGCACCTTATAACACACCTTTCGTTTTTCAAATATCTTCCTTTAGTTTGTCAGCATTTGAAATGTATGAACACTTTTACATGCTAAAACAAATTTAAACTGATTATTGTCATGCAGTCAATAGAAGTAATTCTATGTCATTCATAAAATTATAAAAATAATGGATTTTTTTCTTACAGGAAGTATCTTCTTCAAACCACAACGCAAGAATTCATTTCTCAAGTGTATCCTGAAATCCAGATCATCTGGGGATGTGACCAGAGCGTTAATTAACTGCATACAGGCAACCTAAAGAAAAACAAAATTCAATGTTGGTTAGATAAAGTAGTTCAAGCAATATTACAACCAATATTAAAATCTCTTAATGATGTCAGTGGAGTTTATTATTCAGCAAGATATGAACCCTTCAGTGATTAGTCCCTTATACAGTTTTTGTTTTCAAAATCAACCATCATTTAGCTTCATGTAAAAAAAACTATATCCCTCTGTAAAAACATGTAATTCCAACAGAAGAAAATAGTTGCGGAAATGCAAGTCACACATTTTTCCTACTGACTGACATTTGGATGTACCAAATAACTACTGTAACTCAAGCCAGATTTAACAATTTGGAAAATACTAACTTGTTAAAGGATAAGTCAAGGACAGTGCTATAAATACCACTGTAGTGAACTTTAATGGATATGCACAGTCCAAAGAGAATGCACATAATAATTAATGGCAGGGATGTAAATGAACAGTAATTAGTTGTACAGCAATTGAGCAGAAGTAGTAAAAGCTCATTTAATACAGTATTACTTACATATGAATTGTAATAGATCAGCATATCTACAAATTACAAGTAGGAAAAGATTAAAAGGGTGAATGGTGTTTATGGATAGATATGGCAAGGAATACTATAATAGGCCAGATACACATTAATCATGCCAAAGACAAGATCATTAAAACTCCGACACAGTCCTGAAGAAATAAATATCTGACCAATTTTCTGAAAGCTTATTTCCTTCCATAACTGTCTAGTTTCTCTAAGTAATCATGATCTCCTTCATGCCTACCGCAGTTTCTGAAATTGAGAGGCAAAGACTATTGCATCATCACTGAACCAGGTGCTACCATGGAGACCTGAGTGAGCATGGTCACATTTTACAAGTGCACCATCCACCTTCACAACTGCAATTGCAGATCCTCATGCACATACAAACAAGGTGGCAAATATGCACAAGTATGAAGCAGGAGTTGATAGTAACAGAGGCAACAGTAAAAGTTTCCTTTCGAGGATGGAGAACAGACAAAACCCTGCTCAGCACAGATGCAAGGCCTTAAGAGTTACAGGAAAGGAGATTCTACCTTGAACAGTAGCAACTGATGTGTTTCCACATATCAGAATTCCCTCAGGCGAAGCGATGTCACTGGCTGAGAATGCAGCAGTCCATTCAGCTTGTGTGCACCATCTTGAATCAGGACTTTGAGCACAAGTTCTTCTATTCAGAGAATGACAAACCTTATGGAAAGCCATCTGCAGGGTCACTCAGTATACGGAAGAAATTCACACTGACATTCACAGAATGAAGGCTATGTTCTATAGCCTTGGACAATGCAAATTCAAAGCTCAATTATGGATATAACGGATTAGAGCTTTGGACAGGATGTCAATTGCATTTAAACTGGTGGTCGCCTCCAACTACACAGTGCCAGCTAAGGGATGAGTCAGTTGCGGGGAAATAAGGGTACCATCCCTCAAGGATGCCAAAAATCATCATCGGTGAGGCATCTATGCTTAACTCTGTTTACTTTAGACTTCCTTTCAAGTTATTTCTTCCTAGGTAACTACCTTTGCTAAGCTTAAAAAATTAGCTAACACTTGACAACATTTTAAAACTCAGAAAGCATGCTGGGTGAGAAAAAATTGACCACATTCCTGAAAAGTACATAACCAACAGAGACAGTTTGTGTAAAACATTTACAATAACGAGACAGGATTGACATATGGTTTGTTTCGGAGCGTATGTTTGTGCAGTCTGCTGTTCAAGCTCAGTTCAGCATGTGATCAGTACAAGGACTGGCTCCGGAGCCAGTTCAGGCTTCTTTCTTTTTGTTTCTTTAATGATTTACTTTTCTTTAACTCTGCTCAATAGAGAAATTCATTCAAACTCCATACAAGTGCTGCCCTTGTCTATGCAAAAGAATGAATGGACCCTTCAATCAGCCTCCGTCGGCCCGCTAGCAAAGGCAGCATCTGTGCAGCTGGGCCCAGTGGCAGAGTCTGCCCCTCCATTCCCACCCCATATCTTTAACATGTAACAAACATGTTTTTGCACCGTTTTTTAGATCTATGTAGATAAAAGCAAAAAAAATTACTGTTGGTGATACAAATGGATGAACTCAAAGCATTTATATAGTATTTCTCTGCCCACTACTTTAATGTAAACATCTATCAGTTTAAATTAGTTCGTCAACACAACAGAAGAATATCATACAATCAGCTTAATGTTCAATTTTGATCACCAATGTTAATTTCTAGGCTCAAGTCTTTTAAAATACAAGAGATTGTCTGAACTCAACAAATCAATATTTATGTCATACAATGTATGCGACAGGCAGCACAAATATCACTTATTGATCAATCTTCTCTTGTACATTAAGGTTTTCAAAATAGCTTCAAAACACAACATCTATTATGTTTCTTATGATTAGTGTTTTGCAGTAATGCTACAAATATTTCTATTTTGAAACATTAGGCAAAGGACCATGAAAATGAAAAATTCCTCAAGAATGGAACAATACAAAAAAAACTAGAATTGAGCTGCATGATATTTTCAAAGTTCTCCCAATTTTTTGTCAAATGATTTATAGTACAAGTCAAAAACTTTGTTCAATTCATAAAACATCTTTTTAAAAATCATAGCTACGCCAGAAACTTCCGAGAATCTCTACCACAACTAGAAACCAGCCAAAAGTCTATTAATTATTTTTCCCATACTGTTTTTGGGTTTCTGTCCACAGATTAACACAAATGTACTGTGTCAGAAAGCTTTTAAATGGATTGTTTGTAATGATGTTGGAGTTGTGCTATCATTAGTACAGATTAGGCTGATGTGCCCTGAAGCAAGAGACCACAGGGTGTGTTTATTCATGTGAAAACCCAGAAAGATAACTATACTCCAAACCCATGTTTTTGAATAATAGTTCTTGTGGTAACTAGTAACAATATATTGGCACAGACTTACGGCCTCCAGATTGTCGCAGACTGGATGCAAGTCGGGACCTTGCCCACCGACCCCCTTGAGAATTGTCTGGGAAATGTTAACTTCTGAAGGGCAATTCCCCTGCTTTGCAGATCCTGCGTGTATCTCCAACTCTAAGCTAGAGCTGACTACCCCTCCAGTCATATCTTTCACTATATCAACCTGCCACCTCACCTATTCATTCATTCATTCACAGACATTCATCAATTCACCCATCATCTTTCACAGTTGACCTTTAAACAGACTGCACGGCAGTCAGTGCCACGGTGGTTGTTTGTCTCATCTCCCTATGATATTAGGGCACAACAATTAAGTTCTCCAAAAGGATGCTACACTCCTTATTTCTGGGGAAGATGGGCCTGGAAGATCTGACAGGAAATGCAGACGAACATCTAGGCAAGGAAAGTTCAAGACGAGTGGCAATCCAATAATGAATGCCAACTTGTGCAAGATCCGGGCCAGTAGCACAGTGGGTAGCATCCCTTCCTCTATGCTCGAAGCTCTGGATTCAGATCCCACAGAATATCAAGCTTCTGAATCCTTTCAACATTCACCAATGGCAGTTGGTAAGTGCTGGAGAAATTCCATGAGAGTCATGTGATGAAAATAAAAGTGGGGTCTCACAGCTCCAGATTGCAATATGCAAGTAAATATATACGTTGTTACAAGTTTGACTTCTTCAGGATCAAGTGATTCATTTGGCTAGATAGCTTGTGTGAGTTAAATGGTTGCCAATGGGTGGAATATGCCCAAAAAAATTCAAAGTGTTGAATGCACAGGAAGACTGCAGTAATTCATATTGTTTTTTTCAGGGGAAGTTCACACTAGGATTCCCATATTCTGTGCAATACAGAGGTCACCAGTATGAATGTCATTAAATTTCAGGGGGGGGGGGGGGGGGGGGGGGGGGGGGGGGGAGGTCCAGAGCTGACCTCTGCACATGCACAGTGGCCCCAAATTATCAGCCTCCTGCTTACTGGCCAGCAATTGCTGACCCCTCACCCCAGCCCGCCCAACCCTCCTGCAGACCAATCGCAGGCCCTCATCATTGCCTCTCTCCCCCCCCCCCCCCCCCCCCCCCCCCCCCCCCCACCTTCCCAGATGGCCCCCATCTCCAGCATCCCCCCAGTACAGACATCCCTGCAGATAGACCCCACCCACGACAGCCTTCCCCTCTGGATCCCTTCTCTTCTGCCTCCGTCGAACGTATTGGCGGAGTGCTAGCAGCACTCCCCACACCTAACAATCACTCTCGAACCTCACCCCTCTGGCACTGCTCTGTTCCCCTTGGGCAGAGCCAAGGGGCCCCCCAGGCAAAGGCACTTTGCCTACTGGGCAATGCCAGAGGGCCCAGACTGGCATTGCCAGGATGCCCACATGCAAGGGTAGTCTTGGGGGAACCTTGGGAGACGCTAATTGCTTCCCAGTCACTCCAACAAGGTCAGGCCACTAGCTCCCCAGAAGTGTGGAGCTACTCTAAACCCTGCTGAGGTGGGAGAGCCTATCAGGCCCATAAGATTCAGTTCTGGAACCATTTAGAGCATCTAAAAGATAAGTCCTGGCTCCCCACCAATTTCTGGCTTAGAGTACAGACCATGCTAAGGAGATGCTAGCAGGGCCCGAATGCTCACGGGAACTCCATGAATTGTCTCCTGCATGATTCTCTCAGCCTTCTGCAGGATGGGAACATTGTCTCCAACATGAGTTTTGATCTCCATTCCAGTTGGGGTGGATTCCAGACCTGATGCCTTGTCATAGTGGGAGGGTTCATGGTGTATTAAGCCAGAATTGGCTTTGGGCAGTGAACTGAAGAAGAAGAATTGTTTCTAAAGGTGGAAATGTAGTGGGTTTATTGTTTCATATTCTAATTATTCTGCACATTTTTCTTCCCTACAACTCAAATTTGGATATAAATATTCATATACTCAAGTGATGCATTAACACGTGGGAGAGTTTAACGAGTCAAGCAATATCACGACATAATATTGTAAAGAAAGCATTCAGAGAAAAACAATGATTCACAGTGATTGCAGCAGTGAAAATTTGGTAAATTATATTCAATATGAAAAAATATGGGACTGCAAATCCAATGTCAACAGCAAAATCTTAGTAATATGTCACATTTCGGAACAAAAAGCCTAACAATAAACCATAGGACTATAAAATCTCAAGGTTATGCAAAAAAATGCAAAATTGTCTGTAAAAGTATCATAATGTACAGGTTAGCTTTCATTTCTGCAGTGACCAACAAATCAATTGCCTATAATCTGTTAATGCACTCTGCTCAATCAGCTCTGCAGTCAAAAAGTAGATAGAGAACATGAAGTGGGTGCATTTTAAAATTTAGAATAATTGTGCATAAGTGCAAGATAACAATCTTACACTTGCGCACAGTTAGAATTTTAATTCTTGTTATGAATAATATCTATGTAAACCTGTCACACTAATTAAGTTGTTCCACCAGTGGTGGCGCTGCAGTCTAGATTTTGTATTTTCCAGATGTGCACCACAGAGAAATACCTATCTTCCAAACAATTCTAGTTCACTGCTTCCCAAACTGCCATAGGTTTAACCATTTCACTATTGTGATAACCTCCATAGGGTCCATGGGGAATCACAAACTGACCTCTCTGTTGGACTCCTGGTAACAGAAAGTGGCCTTCGCAGCTGGCACTCATTAACTGACCCTTTTAAAGGCAGACCCAGGACTGGGCCTCCTGAACTGCAGTCCCAGGCAGGGAACACAAGTACACCGTGGTGTACACTTTGCATTCTGTAAATAAACTGTGTTCCTTTCCAATTGGGCTTCCGAAATCATTATATTGGCACCTTTCAATCAATCCACTAAGGCAGAAACACGGAGATACCAAAAAGGCTGCTGGTTGGGAAACTGGAAGCTTATGATGCGGGTGCAAAGAATTGGCCCCAATACAGAGAAAGAATGAGATATTTCTCCAGGGTAAACAAGATAGAAGGGAATGATCAGCAAAACATCATACTCCTGACTGCACATGGAGCCCCTCTTTCTGCATCATTAAATTTTAACCTACTTAGCAGTCTCAGATTCAAAATCAAGATAGCATTGAACCACTACGACATTAAATCATCTTTTATATTGTAATGTGACAGGTTTGATACGGTAAATAGACTTCCTAGGGGACCAGTCACTGAATCCTTGATGAGACTGAAATTGGAAGAATGCTGTATAGGTCAGCATTTCCAGAAATGTTAAGAGATCGCTTAATAGTCATTGGCTGAGCCAACCATGGACTTCAAGAAAGCCATAAAACTAGCCCTTTCCTGTGCAAACACAGAGGCTCAGAAGCTTAAGGGTCCATAGTTGGTACCATATTCAGCCTTGGGAGACCCCTGTACCATAGAACCAAGTCGCTGTGCATAGCACTTGCTTCTCTCAGTTGCCACCTAAAAAGGGCGATTGAAGTCAGAGGCTGCAAGATTCCAGAACAAGATAGTAAGTCTCTCTGCAATACAATGAGGAGCAGGAACATCTGTATTACACTTGTAGACATAGGGCCCACCCTACACAATACTACCTAAACACAAAGCACATACTGCCTCAGGACAGAGCTTTGCAAATAAACCAGTCTGCGAATGTGGAATCGATGTAGCTAAATTGTATCAATACACCCAAAGTAGCTCCAATCAGGATTAAACTGACATGGAAGTAGACACATGAGCCACTATCTATTATTGAAGAGCAAACCTTTAGTCGACTTAAATACTTCAAGATACGACTGGTTCCCAATGCCTTACATGACAAACTAGAGATCAAATTGGAAGGTCAAGAGGAACTTGGCATTACATACCCAGCACAATCGCTAAATGTGCCAGGCCAGTAGCCACAGTATTAAACCTAACAATTTTGTTCATTTCTGTGGGGATTATAAATTGACAGTTAATAGGGCCTCCTGCTGAGGAGACACAAAATATACACTACATTTTCCAAATTAGACATGATCCACTCCCACTTCCACTGGAGTTTGAGATATCATCTAGGAAATATCATAAATACTCTCAAAGGGATTTGCTGAGTACACTCGCATGCCCTTTGGGGTATCTTTGGCTTGTGCCAGTTTTCAATGGATGATGAAAAACATCCTTCAAGATATGCCCAGAGTGGTAATCTATCTGAATGACATATTAATCTCAGCAGTTATTGTAAAGGAACAACTGGAGAGTTTGGAGGAGATATTGTCTTTTTTTTTGATGCTGGAGTCTGAATAAAAAGAGATAAATGTGGATGCCAGCTCAACAAGGTAATTTAGCTCACATTTAGAGTTGACAAGGATGTTTTCACTCTATCGAAGAGAAGGTTATGGCTATAAAAGAGCCTCCAACTCCAAGGAACACAAAAGAATTGAAGTCTTTCCTATGTCTCATGAACTACTATGGAAAATTCATAACGAACTCAGCAATCCTCCCACATACTGTTTAAAAAAAAAATCAGAAACGGTCATAGCAAATGCCACAAGGGAAAGTTTTTGCTAAAATCAAACAACAATTGCTATCAACAAATACACGATGACCCCGAGAACACTCACTATGCCTCCCCTATGAGATAGGAGCAGTATTACTGCATCATTAGGATGATGGGACAGAACATTCAATCATGTAGGCATCACAAATCCTGCTGGATGCAGAGAGGAAGAACTCCAAAAAAAGAAAAAAGGTTTAGCCATGGCATTCACAACAAATAAGTTCCACAAGTCAGTCTACGGTCAACATTTCACCATTGTAATCGATCACAAAAGTTTGTTGGACCTTTTCAAGGAAAGTAATGCGAATACTCCCATTATATCAAGAATAGTCAATTACTAGGGACGCAGGCTTAAGGTGCAAGGAGCAAGGTTTAAAGAAGATGTATGAGGCAGATTTTTTTTTTTTTACACAGAGGATGGTGGGTGCCAGGAACTCACTGCCGGGGGAGGTAGTGGAGTTTTAAGAGGCATATGGACAAATACATGAATAGAACGGGAATATGGGATATAGTCCCCAGAAGGAAAGGAGCATTTAGTTCAGTTGGGTAGCATGATCGTGCAGGCTTGGAGGGATGAAGAACCTGTTCCTGTGTTGTGATTTTCTTTGTTCTTTCTTTGCATAAGCCCAGGTCCAATGCTATTAGGTACCTATGAATATAGCCGACAGCATTGTCCAGGGAGACATATATCTAACACAGATGCCTTGAACCACATGCTGCCATCTGTCACCCTACCTTCACCTCCAAAAGGTGAATGACATCATCACGACTCTGAATTTTACGGACATACTGCCAGTATCCACCAAGCAAGTCCACGAATGGGCCTAAAAAGACCCTACATTAGCAAAATTGCATCATGTCCACAGTTTTGGACCACAAGGACATCGTACAGAGAATTTGAAACCTTAGGCAGGATTTTCTGGCCATGCCAGCCCCAAAGCTAGAAAATCCTGCCTTAGGTCACTGGACCTTTTGCATGATCCATGCCCCGCCCACGATGATTCCCATGGCAGGCAGGACAGGCAAGTTTTACCCCTTATCTCTGAATGTCAGGAATTTTTAAGATGAAAACACTCACAAGGAGCTACGTCTAGTGACCTGGCATAAATCATGACGTCAAAAATCTGGTCAAGTGGTGCAAAACCAGAAGGTTTCACCAGCAGCCTCGGCATATACTTGGGAATGCACAGCAAGTGCTACCAAATAAACCTACTGGAATTTAGACTGGTGTTGAGACATCTTACTGTGTTTATCCCAGTCCAACACCAGCATCTCCGCCCCTAGGGAATGACCAGGGGAGATCCTGGGTGCCAGCACATGTAGACTTTGCAGAGCCATTTGTATGTTTCATATTTTTAATTCGCATCAACGCCCATTCAAAATAGTTCAATGTCCACCGTGACATCTCTACTACCTCGTATAATACCATGCAGAAATGCTGTCATTGTTTTAACACGCATGGTATACCTGAGGTTTTCATGACAGATAACAGGACCCCATTTACCAGCTTCAAACCTTCATGAGTACAAAAAAGATAAGGCAATCCACATAGCACCCTACCATCTGTCTATAAGTGTTCTGGCTGAGCAGGTAGTTTAGACACTCAAAAATGGCATGAAGAGCAAACCACAGGCTTTTTGGAAACAAAGCTTGCCCATTGTCCATTTGATTATAGGACTATACTGCATACAATGAAGGGAATAGTCTAGTGGAGCAGACAGGCTGACACCTTCAAATTAGGCTTAGCCTGACTCTCCCAAATTTGGCCGGCAACATCATTATAAAAAGGAAGCTTAGAAAAGGTGCCAAATGATCAGAGACTGGACAGACTTTGAACTGAGTAATTCAGTTCACATGAGAAACTTCCGTGATTCGAGGAGTTAATCTCGAGAAAACAGGACCAGTGCTTTATTAGATAAAATGCAGAGAGAAGACCTTAAAGAAACATATAAAATTGCCTGTGTCACAGGGAACCCTTGGCAGAGATAACTCTTTCTACGAATGTGTCACCATACGTGTCCTTCACACCAGCCTGTGGACAAAAACTCTGCCCCATACAAATTCAAGAGCTAGCTAACTGGACAATGAAGATTCTGGCTAGGACATGGAGACACCAGTCAGAAGCCTTCATTGAGGACAAGTCCCCTCTAGTGGCTCTTTGATGATCTTTACTGAAGAGGTGTTCACCTGTTTGTTTTACCACTCCCCCCTCCCCAAGATTCAATAAGCAATGGACATGAGGCCGGGGTAAAGAAGGCCCCACCATCGTGGAAGCAAGGGGAAATCTTCAGACTCGGGTGGATGGGAAGGAACCCTCCAACCAACGATTATCATTGACTGATCTCCTACGAGGCTCATTGAATACGAGTTCCTGGTCTGCCCAGCTGGAACTCATTACCTGAGCCTTTTTATAAGGCAGGCTTGTAATCCCAGAAACTAGTGGTTTTACTTTCTATTTTGTCAATAAACTACGTTCCTTTCCAGCCAGGCTTCCTCAGTTATTACAACTGTAATATAAACTTTATGGTATTCTATGTAAGCAAAGATTACAGGACATTATAGTAGAGTGAATTTTATTTTTGCATTCTTTTAAAATTTCTTAAGCTTGGCTCCACATATGCAACATCACAGAGATTAACAAGAAATTCTTTATAAATGAAACATTCATTTCATTTTTGTTTCTTTCCTGAGATTTGGGCATCACTGGCTGGGCCAACATTTGTTGCCCATCTCTAATTGCCTTCATTGTGGCAATGGTAAAGTGCTTAACGGCAAGATGCTTTCCTGTACCATTGCAGTCAATATGTTATACATGCATGTAAAAATGCTGTTCAGAAGGGAGTTCCAGAGTTTTTACCCAGTAGCAGAGCTAAAATATTCTTTAAGGAAAAGAGAGGAATTGTATGCTTGAGACTTTGAAAAAGATAAAGAATGATGCATGAGTGACTGCACTGTTAGTATCAGTATGCGTGTTTGAGAATACGTTTAAGATACTCAAATAATGTGCAAGCATTATTGCTACAATGCCCGCAGAAATGCCAAAAATATTTTTCCCAAGGATATCTGCAGCTAACTGGACTCATGAAGAAGAGCAATGTAGCACTATTTAATCATGCCTGCAGCAACTGAAAATTATTTAATCTTCTACACTCGAAGGCTAAGATTTGGGTTTCACAATACAATCTCAGGCATTTTCTTCATACATGTATAATGGAAAAAATACTAGTCATCGTCAGGATCATTGCCAGGAGTGCTAGTTTGCATTCTTTCCAAGCACTGAAAATTGTCTGCAATCATCTTCAGCTGATTTACAACAAGCTTAATTGAACAATTGTGCAGTTTAATTGATTTATTAAATTGCAAAAAGATAAAAAATTGTCAAGAGCCAATGCACATTAGTTGGCCGTATGGGGTCAGCGGGAAAAGGCCTGGTGTGAAAAAAAATCTAAATTTCTATTAAGTATGAAAGCGCAATCATTAGTTTTTGAAAAAAGATACGGTCAGTTTAAATTTTTTTTTGGTTAGTCTTTTAAATGTCAATTGTGTTAAAACAGAAATGTTTTATTTTCATCTTCTCTCATACAGGCAGCTTCCAGTCTTCTACATCAGTTAACCAAACACAACTTTCAAGCAATGACCTTAGCTATCAATCTTCCCATCTAAATGGCTCAAAATAGAAAGCTGGATTACAGATAACATCAAGAGTGATCCAAGGAAAACACTTTAGTGGCATCAGAGGTAAGTGGAATGCTCAAGATCAGCAAGGTCCTTCAGCAATTGAGCTGAGTAGAAATATTATGGTAGCTCATTAAATGGCAACATTTTGCAATGCATTTTTCATGCAAATGTTTCACAACAGATGGCTGTGGTCCAACTCAATCAAATTGACTCAGAACAATTAAGCTGGTATGATAATAAAACATCGTTCCTAAAGAATATATAAACTACACTGAGATACAACAAATGAAAGAAGAGCTCATTCAGTATAACAGAATTGTCTGAACTGGATTGGTTGAAACACATTTTATCACAATATTTAAAAAAAATGAGGGGCAAACCTGAATTGTAATCCAGTGGGAACAAAAACCATGAAGAGTAAACAATATGGAACCAAGACAAAAGATTCTGCCTTAAAAATCTTTCACAGTTTTGAGGTGACAAACAAAATTAGTTGGCAAAAGCTTTTCTGGGTTTTCAGATGAAATTTCATAATGATCTGTTTATGACCTTTCAAAGATGGCTTAAACTTGTGCAGCATAATAATAGTTCGCCTCGCACATTGAAACTAGCTTGGCAATAGAAGGCAAGGCATCAATATGCAGTAGGGAAAAAAAGTGTCTGAGAACAACAATGACTAATGAAAGTTTTGCAGAAATGTGTTATAAGTCCCCCGCTGTTAGTACTTTATAAATGATAGAGGTGGTTACTTTTCATAATACTACAAAATCTGTTTATGAGACTGGGCCTATATAGTGATACTGGTCGGCTCACTCGTATAAGGGAGGAGTAGATAGTGCCCAAAGATCTAGATAATTTAAATCTGGAAGGTAAGAAATACAGATGGACTTTAATTCAGATAAATGTAAACTAATTCATTTTGGAGCATGAAACATGCATAATATAACAAATGTATTCAGCATCAAGAGAAAATGAATTTGCATGAGATTGTTGGTCAATCATTGAAAATGTCTTGCCACCTGAAATTTATTAGCCATGGCCATCAATTGTTCGAATTGTTTCAAGGCATTTAATTATACACAAAAAAAGATACTCAGCATCAGAAATTTCAGAGTAGTCACATTCAGAACATTAAGTGCAAACTGGGCACAGTTCCTTAAAAAATACCAGCGTATTGTGGGTCAAAGAATAACCAGATTGATTTTGCTGCTTAAAAGTGATGGGCCAAATGACTTCCTACTGCACTATGGGGATTCAATACAAACTGTAACGCTCATCACTGCGGATAGGAGAATAGAGGAAATGCAAGATCAGTTCATTCTGCAACTTCAACTATGTTCACAAAACTGGAAAATTCAGAAATAGCAAATTAACAAGCTTAAAATGTAAAATACAATTATGATTCACAACCTCTCAAAAAGAAAAATGGAATAAATATCTAGTTTGCTAATTAGAATGAGAATAAATGTAGACAATTAAATATTTCAGAGTGATGATTCTTATGCTGCTGAATCAAAGCATTTGTTGGAGGAAAATTTCCTTTCTCCTAATAGACTGTTCCAGAGTCTATCTCAACAGACTCTTTAAAAATCAGAACATATGAAAACGCAAATACATTCAAAGCTATAGTATTTTGCCAGAGAGAATTCTGACGGCCAATTTATCTGAATAGGTAAATGAAATATTCAAAGAAACGATGAATGCAAGTTTTTCAGTGCTATTATATAACCTTTCATCAACATATTTTGGTTTGAACAAAATGGACTCTGGACAGCATTAACATATAAATAACCTGCCATACTAAAACAAACTCTTCAAGCTAGTGAATAGCTTATGTGACAATGAATTTATATATCATGAGCATTTATTTTTAAATGTATTACATTTTAGACTGCTATTTTCAAAATGGAAGAAACAGTGATTAGAAATCTTCAGAAATCATCTGCAAAGTACCAAAGGTTCTTTCATTTAGATAATTTCCATTCTCTCCCTTTAAGGATACTCTGTTCATCTATGCCAGAGCCTTCTTTTTAAAGCCATTGTGAAATGAGATAAATTCTATCACAGGATTTCAGGATTTTTGTTGGCATTGTGAGGATTCTATGCCATGATGTGTGCCCATTTTTTCTGTGAAAATCACAAATTAACAGCCTTGTACGCCGTTGTATTGCATCAATATAAGCTGCCACATCATCTAATTGTCTTAATCAGACAAGGAAAATCATCCACTGCATTTCAGGTAATTGGTCAGTGATATATTCAAGACCAAAGTTCTGCACAGAGTGCAGTAATATATTATTTTTTGTACAGACATTAAGAACAGTAACAGAGTAGATTATTTCTCAAGTTCCTTTGAAATTAAGTAACTGCTTTTAAAAAATCATCGCGATGAATTGGCACCTTATAAAATATATCATAAATCTTAATTTTAGATTATAAATTCTAATCACAATATGGTTTAATTGAGTATTCTTGAAAATAATTAACAGAAATTGCAGCCGGAACAAAATATTAGTCAAAGTCAGAGTCTTTGGATAGCTTGAGTACTTAACTGAATAATTACTGAGGAAACACTGGACAGAAAAACTATAGTTAACTCTTGGATAAACTACAGTTATTTCTTCAATCACTCGCACTGACCCTCCTGTCCCCTGGCCCTGGGACTACTTCTACTGATCCAATCCAGCATCCCCTGACCAAAATAATGCCAAACCACCCAAGTAAAACTTAACAACACATTCTCCGCCCCCACCCTGACTGCATCTTTCGACCACACTAACTCATGACTATACTGACCAAACCTTTAATTCAGCTATCACCAGCTATTTGACTTGCTCCCAAAATGACTGTCATTTGACCCACCTGCCACCCTATCAAGCCTTCAAAAAGTAAAACAGATAGCATGCTATGGAAAGAGGTTCATGTTTGCACATTGAAGATAACCTAATAAGATGGGCAATCTTTCTACTGTATTCAGTACATTCCAAATCCTATGCACTAAAGAAACAAAAACCCCAGAAATGTGCAAACTCCAGTATATCAGTTTGTCAGTCATAACAATTAATGGTTAATAATTTTCTTGCAGTGGCAGTCACCAGCAGATTGCCCTGGAGGAACCTCTCTCCACTGGAATTCCAAAGCCTTTTGTCCTAAGGCTGGGTGAGACAACATCAGTGAAGACAGGAGTTAAATTTGGGCCCAAATCAAAGTGAAGGGGTGTCAGAGAGATCTGGGTGGAGGCAGGGTTTGAGGTGGCTTGAAGGTCTTTTGGAAGCATCCTGTGTGAGCTCAGTCTGGGTCTTTAAAGTAGTTATTCTGAAACTGAGAATGTTTTTTTCTCCTTCTAACTCTTTCAGAGTAACTATAAGGGTAAAACCGGAAAAAATCATCCAAAGTTAGCAATTTATCAGTTTATCAGTTTATCAGATAGTTCCCAACCCAATGCAGTTATCAAGCAGAAGGTAGTTCTCCTAGACAATTGCCAGGTACATGCTGTTGTGGGAGCTTTTGAACTGTATTCTCCAGCATATCACTGTGCTACCTGCACCCTGAAACATGACACTGGGAAACCAGGAAGTTATGGCCCAACAGCTCATAATTTCAGTCCCCAGAAACATTCCTCTCCATGCAAGAGATTTCAAAATATTATTCATCCCCTTCTGCTGTCATTGTCAGAGATGTTTGTAACCCAGTAGATTGGTCGTTGACTAGGTGTCTTCAAAATTCATGGCAGATAAGGATACTGTTTGAACTGTTTGCTACTGTGGAGGATACCATTTATAAAGCTTGTGCAATGAGCACAAGGCGCCTTGCGTATCCACGTTGCTGGGGTTTTGTTTTAGTGCATGGGGTGCAGAAGTGGCACAGAAAGCTGAATTTGGAAAAAACAAAGGTTCAAGCTTTCTATAGTCTGCTATTGTGCTCTAAGTAAAGGGACACATAGCATCAGAAAATTCTTTTGAATCATTCCTACTTGTGCCAGGTATGAAATCAGGCTAACAGTGCATACAGCACTGCATTGCCTGTCCTGAGGCACACAAATAATATTGCACATGAATCAGCAAGAAGAAAGTGCACAGTGGTGGCACAATAATATGTTCACTTCTCCTTGATATCTATTCAATGAAGATAGAGACTAAATAGTGCAACAAGCATTCACCTGCAGTTGAAGCGCTTCATGATTGTCCACTCCTTCCACAATGGGTGCAAATCGTTCTCTGTTATTCTGCTCTGCAGCTGTGGTTATAGCTTCCAAGATTTTATCAAGGCTAAAGAATTGTAAAAAAAATTCTTAGCAGCCTGTTTGTAAAACTACTTTAAATTTTAAGTCCTCTCTAGCCACCATGCATGTTTGAAGTAAATACGTAAACATAAATAGTACCCTGCTTTATTCAAAATGCACATATGGTGACAGAGAAAATCTGCTTTATATTAAAATAATAATTTTACATTAAATGAGTCATTTAAATCAATAAAACTACAATTCTGGTCAGTTTAATCAACAAGAACAGTGGAATGTAGCACAGGAAATTGTCTACAGCCTGTTGGGGATTAACATTAATTGAATTTAATAAATACATTTTAAATAACTTTCAAAACATATATGTTTCTCAAGCTAAAAAGCAGAACCCAACACCACAGCACAAAATATATTTCTCAAAATGCTCCATTAACATTAACAATTCTATTTTGAATTTTTTTTTCCAGAATTACATTATTTTCACCTTTCATAGAATCAAACAACACAATACATTTATTTCCTTCTGATTCAGTTTGTATTTTCTATCCCCGTTAACTTGAAATGGACAGAACAAAACTAAAATAATTTCCCATGGACAAAAATGTTTGGATGAATTGTATTTCAAGTGAAATGATACCTATTCATAGATTTGTTTCACAAAATCTATTTCTAATAAACAATTCAATGAGGAGTTAGCTAAATGGTTAGGATGTGGATCAGAAAAACACCACCAGCATGACATTCAATCCTCTTTCCAGCTGAGGTAAACTCAGGGCCTGCCTCCTCGCTTGACCCTTTGTTAAAAAAATCACAACATATGCCATGATTTCGCAAATAATCACGAAGAATCTGCCTTTGGACAGAGAATGCAACAAACAAGTCAACGGCTCAAAGCAAATTAATATAATTTTGTTTCTGAGATTTCATTACATTAATGATGTTCCCCACATGACTTAGCTTCTGTTTCCCACCTCATAAAAAGCAACAGCATAATAAAGCAGCAACTAAAATACTTAAAAGAGAACAACTGCAATATTGTAGCAAAACATTGAAATGTTTTCCACAGACTAACAGTACATGCATGAGTGTAGAAAACTAAAACATGTTCAACTTACATATTTTCTTCTCCAACAATGCAAATTGCTGAGAGAATTTTCACGATTTCTATCATCATATTTGTTTGCTTTGGGTCAATCGCTCTTGCCAATAACAGTAAGCTCCTTTCATCACCGAGTATTCTTTGCAAACCAAACTAAATGGCAGTCAAAAAAAATTGTAGATTAAGTAATGATTTGATTAATTATATTGTAGCGCTTTACCAAAAGTCTAGTCATAACATTCACATGGGGACTTTAACTCAAAGGACTACAGACAGGTAGTAAAAAGGCATAAGATTTTTCTGAGACATTGAACATTCATCATTGAAGTCTGAAGAATGATAACGTTGTCTCATTATTTCACCTGTAGAACGAGTCACTTCAATCACAATTCTGCAACATAAAGTGTTGTATATTTAATAGAAATTCTCGTTCATGTGACATTTATCTATAAAACTTCATAGAAATCATAGAAACCCTACAGTGCAGAAAGAAGCCATTGGGTTCAGAGTCTGCATCAACCACAATCTCACCCAGGCCTTATCCCCATATCCCAGTGCATTTACCCATTAAACACTCTAACCTACGCATTTCATGCCACTAAGGGGCAATTTTAGCGTGGCCAATTAACCTAACTTGCACATTTTTGGATTATGGGAGGAAACTGGAGCACCCAGAGGAAACCCATGCAGACACGAAGAGGATGTGCAAACTCCACACAGACAGCAACCCAAGCTAGGAATCAAATCCAGATCCATGGAGTTGTGAAACACAATGCTAACCACTGTGCTACCGTAGCTCTCTTATTGTGAAAATCCAATTCTGAACAACAGTTTTTACTGCCAGCCAAGCAGTTGTATCGTTCTCTTCTTGTTCTCTGACAAGCTATTTACAGCAGTATTGTCCTTGTCTCAGTCTATGATATCCTCTGCAACTGTGATCATAGCTTACTGGCACATTCTGTCCTTCTCTAACCCTTTACATACTTCCAAGAAGAAAAGAGCAAATAAAGTTAGTGCTGGCCCTCAATACAGAATCTGGGGAATTGGTGTGGGAAACAATGAAATGACAGAGACACTGAACAGTTTGTTTTCGCTGATATCTCAGAAAACTTCCCAAATATACTGAAAAAACAAGAGGTGAAGAAGAGAGGAACTTATAACAATCACCATCAATGGGCAAAAGCACTGGAAAATTATTAAGCTGAAAGGCTAACAAGTTTCCAGGATACCACGGCCTCATCTCTGATCTTTAATGAAGTGGCTACTAAGATAGTAGATGCATTCTTTAGATTTTGAAAATAGTTAACGGAACACTTTTAATCAAGAAAGGAGGGAAACAGAAAGCAGGAGAACTTTCAGCTAGCTAGCTTAATAGCTGTCATTGATAGAATCCATCATTAAACATGATGTAACAGGATACATTGAAAATCATAACTTGATCAGGGCATAACATTAAACTAATTTATTTGACTTTTTGAAGAAATAACAAGATAACGGGGATAAAGAGATCCTGTCGTTAAGGTGTACTTGGATTTCAGAAGATATTTCATAATTGTCACCGCAAACGTTACTACATAGGTAAAAATTACATGGTGGAGGGGTAATATACTGGCATGGATAAAGAACTAATAGAGAGCAGAGTGTCAGGATAACTGAGTCTTTTTGGCATGGCAAGCTGTAACAAGTAGAGCGTCACAAGCATCGGTGCTGGAGCCTCAGAGACTTACAATCGACACCAAAGATTTGTTGACGGGACCAAATGTCTGGCAGCTAAATTTGACTATAGAACCTAGAACATAACAGCGCAGAACAGGCCCTTCGGCCCTCGATGTTGTGCCAACCAATTAAGAAAAAGCAATGACCCTCTAACCTAAACCATTCCCTTTTCATCCATATACCTATCCACTGACCTCTTAAATGCCCCCAAACTTGGCGCATCTACAACTGCAGCAGGCAGGGCATTCCATACTCTTACCACCCTATGACACCAATGTTGGTAGAAAAACCAAGTTGGTAGAAAAACAAGTTGTCAAGAAGAGGCGGAAGGTCTGCAAAGAACTGTAGACAGGTTAAGTGAGCAAGCAAAAATTTGGCAGTATAATGTGGGAAAATGTGAACTTGTCTACATAACAGGAGAGAAAACACAGTAGTACAGAAGAATCTGGATATGCTGATACATGAATCATAAAAATGATCTTGGTATAGGTGGAGCTAGTGATTAGGAATGCAACTGGTATGTTGGCATTTCTTGCAAAGGAAACGGAATATAAAAATAGATAAATTTTACTTTAGCTATATACAGAGCCTTGGTGAGACCACATCTGTGTTCAGTGTGTACAGTTTTGTTTCTTTCCTTTACAAATTAAATAACTGGATTTGAAGCAATGCAGAGAAGGTTCACATAAATCCCTGAGATGAGGGGTTTATTTTAAGAAGAAAGGTTGGACAGGTCGAGCCTCTACAATGGAGTTTAGAGGAATAAGAAGTGATCTTATTGAAACATATAAAGTCTTGATACATTTGATAGGACAGATACTGGAAGAATGCTTCCACATCTGGGAGACACTAGAACCAGGGGATATAGGTTAAAAATAAGTCTTCTTCTATTTAAGACAGAGATGAGGAGAATATTTTTCTCTCATCGAGTTGCTAATATGTAGACTTCTCTTCCAAGAAAGCTGTGGAAGTTGGGTCATATTTGGGTTAGGTCAAATTTATAAAATTTATACAAAGCAGAATTTTGACAGATTCTTGAAAGACAAGGAAATCGGGACAGATGCCAAGTGGAGTTGATCGTCACCCAAATCAGCCATGTTCCAATTGAATGATGCAACACAGAATGGCCTCCTTGTATTCCTAAGTCTAATGCAACACTACTGATCTGTTCACCAATACCTTCTATTCTGTACAATCTATCTTCTATGGCATAGCTGTCTCATGGTTTTACCTGTCATTATCTTTCCATGCCCTGCAGTTATCTATAATTTTACCTGGAGTCCAATTCTTAATACCTTCCTAATCACTGTGTGAGATATACCTTGGCAAATTACTTTCATGGGCAGTTTCCACATAAGCAGATTCTAAGCAACACCTTTTGCCATACTGACATCATGGACATTGTTACATTTAGCTGCTGGTCTTATATCCAGTAAGATAAATTACATTTCATTCTGCTCAAATCAGTAAAGCCGTAAGAAATTCATTTCAATGCACAGCCAGTTGGATTGTATGCATCTCAAATTTCAACATTCTCATGTCAAATGTTGTAGTATCTCACTCAGGTCCACTGCATTGGAAAAATCATTTACCTCTGAAATCGACCTCTTTCCACCACTGGGCAAGTACTACACTGAACCTTAAGCATTTCCCCAACATACATGTCACCTAAAATCTGGAAAACAGTGGCATCTTCCTCTTCCATACAAAGCACCACAAACCTCTTTCATTAGTTCCTGGTTTCAGTGTCCCAGTGAACCTATTTCAAGATGCTAGCCTTTGGCATCCACCAACATCCATCCCAATTTAAGCAATATGCCTCAAGCATCCTTATTGTGTCCTAAAGTATTCTCTGACTTTTACTCCATATCACTTCTTTTTACTCTACACAAGGAATGATTGCCAAAAAGATCCAGTTTTGGAATGCATCTCTACACAGCACTAGAGAACATTTTTCTTTTCTTCTAAGTACATTATTAAAAATATTAACTTTCTACGACACAAAACAGATGTACAAAATTCCATAGAAACATTTGCAGTTTTAGCAGTTTAAATATTGCAAAATTCATAGTAAACATTACTGTAATTATTGAGCAACACATTGTGGGATGCAAAATTGAAATAAACTAAAAATAACATCCAAATGTTGGTCAGCATTTAATTTCACAGTGAGTTTTTATAGATGAATGCCATATACAAGTGAATTTCTATTGAATGTACAGCATTTTATGTAGGGGAATAATGATTGAAGTGACAGGTTCTACAGGTGAAATTTTGAAATAGAATGATGTGCCTTCCATGCTGTTGTATGATGCATTGTAACTTGAAATATAAAAATCTTACCTTGTTGTTCATAAATGCTTTCAGACATTGGATAAGCTTATGTTGATTTCTTTTGTCAATCATTTCTTGTCTAGAGTAAAAATAAATAGGAGAATGGAGACACATTCTTCAAACAATAGTCATGTTTTATGAAAACTTGAATACATGTTGTTTTAAATGTATGTTTAGACAGAATATTCACATTGAACCTCTTGTTAACTTAAATACCATGAGTTGAAAGCACAGTGCATTTCACATATGAAATCAAGACATAAGGTATAATTCACACCCAGCAGGATTGAAGGGCAGTACAAAAAGTAGAATACCATGGGAAATTTAAGGGCCCCCACCAAGCATGTCTGAGGCAGAGGGGGATGACATGCAAATTGTGACAGGTAGCTAGCCTACTGCCTCTATATCCACCCCGAAGCAGTCCTCCTTAATACAGTGGGCAAATAAAACATCAACCAGCCCACACAACCTCAAATTTATTGGGGCCCTTAACTGGCCAATTAAAGATAAACATTGGAAGGCTGGGACAATGTCAGCCCACTTTTTAACGAACACTAGTGAAAAGGCAGGAAAGAATGGGAGAAAGTGGGGTAACCACGTTGGAAGATGCCTGTGCATTGGGGAGCACCTTCATTACAATATGTTACCCTCTTCTTTTGTGTCTGTTCATTTGGCCTCCAAACCCTGACTCGACCCTCTAGAGTGGCACAGTAGTTAGCACTGCTGCTTCACAGTGGGACCTGGGATCAACTGGGTCACTGTCTGTGTGTGGAGTTCGCACATTTTTCCTGTGTCTATATGGGTTTCTTCCAGGTACTCCAATTTCCTCCCACAGTCCAAAAGACATGCTGACTAGGTACACTGGCCATGCTAAATTCTCTCTGTGTACCCGAACAGGCACTGGAGTGTGGTGACTAAAGGATTTTCACAGCAACATCATTGCAGTGTTAATGTAAGCCTACTTGTGACTAATAAATAAACTTCATCTTTTCGGTCCCCAGTCCCCAGTCCCTTTCTGTGCATAAAAACTCCAGAATCACCTTTTAGTCGAGCATGCATGTTCTTCCTTTTTATAGCTCCAGCAGCAACTGCTGCTTGCTTCAGGGGCTGCAGGGACTACTCAGCTGATCGCTAATCAGACTGATCAGCAGCACTCAAGAGTGGGACTTCCTGTTCCTGAGGGGTAGAAGTCTCAAAGTTTTTTTTATTCATC
This sequence comes from Sphyrna mokarran, assembly GCA_024679065.1. Taxonomy (NCBI): domain Eukaryota; kingdom Metazoa; phylum Chordata; class Chondrichthyes; order Carcharhiniformes; family Carcharhinidae; genus Sphyrna; species Sphyrna mokarran. Next base: position 105,931,140 of record JAGIQG010000004.1, on the reverse strand, counting down.
TGTGGGACATGGACATCACTTGCTGGCCAGCATTTATCGCCCATCCCTATTTGCCCTTGAGAAAATAGTTGTGAGCTGCCTTCTTGAATCACTGTAGTCCATGATCTATGGGTTGATCCACAATGTCATTAGGGAAGAAATTCCAGGATTTTGACCCAGCGACTGCAAAGGAATGGTGATATATTTCCAATTCAGGATGGTGATGGCTTGGAGGGAAACTTATAAGTGATGGCCTGCAAATGTCTGCTGGCTTTGCCCTGCTAGGTGGAAGTGGTCATGCATTTGGAAGATGCTATCTAAGGATCTTTAGTGAATTGCTCGCCTCAATAAGGCTGTCCTTAGTCATTATAAAGTTGGCCAGTTTGCGACTGACTTTCTACTGCAAAGGGACAGAAGAGGCAAGTAATAAACTCCCCATCCAAAAATCCACCCCTATTTTAGAAAGTTAACATTATGATTATGTCAGAATTGACTTTCCACCCAGACCAAAGTACACACAAAACCTGAATACTGTATCATTAAATTATTAATAGTGCACTCACAACAAAGAGAGAGGCACTCATGGGGTGAGGTAGTGGCGTTGTGTAACAAAATTGGATTAAACATCTTAAGCTTTTTCAGCATCCAGAAGGGACATGCTGCTGTAATGTAAAAAGCATCTATCAGTTTTCAGGTTTTCGTGGTCCATTTTCATTGAAACTTGCAAAACGATCAAGGCCAGGATTGTCCCAAAAAGATTCCAAGTGTCAAATTCATGTGAAAACTGAAGTAATTCATGTCGGTATTTCCAGTGGGAGTTCACTGGAGCCTTTGGCATCCACCAACCTCCATCCCAATTTAAGCAATATGCCTCAAACATCCTTATTGTGTCCTATAGTACTCTCTGACTTTTACTCCCGATTGCTGGCTAGCTCTATGACCTCCCACAACGCCGGCTCATCACCCAACACCCGTTCCCACCTTCCCAGCCTGCCAGAATCCCCACCCTCCCATCATACACCCCACCTCCCGTAGTATCAGCCCCCTCCAGCAGATTGACAACCCTCCCCCCGCCCCCAGCATGCCCCGATCACTGGCCACCCAGCTCCCCCCCACTGGTCCCTATGCAGGATGGCAGCAGGACCCAACCCCACTCCAAACAATTGCCCCCTGGGCCCCTTCCCCAGCAGCCCTGCCCCATGCCTGATGGGCAGTATCAAAGTACTCCTGGGCACAGGCTGACACTAGCAGGGTGCCAACGATCAAGGGACACCTCCCCTTGCCACTGAAGGGTCTGCGGGGCCCCCTTCACTTCAGCAGGTGGGCCGCTTGTTTCCCATTTGTGGGAGCTACTCTAAACCATGCTGGAGTAAACCACTCCCGGGGGGCAGGGTTAGTCGCAGTCTACTCGTTATATTGAAATCACATTCGAATTGTGGCCCAAGTGTAACATCTGTTGTAGAAGTAATCTCAAGTATTTTCAATAAAATTAGAGAAATGGCATGAGATAATGAGAAACTGAATAAGCCAAAGGTCGAAAGAGATCAATTGTCTGTGGTGCCTTACAAGAAGAAAGGTAACACGAAACAAAAGAAAGATTGGCAACTGGAGATCTGTACTCAAACATGCCAACACCTACCAGAAAGGAGGGAAATGCTAAGTTTGGAATAAACTGGGAATTAAGTGCATCATTTTGGAACAAGTACAAAAATACATATCATAGCTATAAAGAGGAGAACTGTGTTAAATAACTGGCCAGACTACAATGTGAATAGTAACTGATTACTATATCACAAAAGTTTTGAAAAGTCTTGGTGTATTTTGTTAAGTCCCCAACTCTTTTCCACTTCATCATCTGTCCTTAAATTAAAACAATTGATTACCACTTACTGTTTCTTGTCCAAAAGTTTCTCCAACGCATCAAGCATGAGACCAAGTCCTTCATGACCAAAGTTATTAACCCAACTGAAAAAAACAAAACATTTGTTAATTTATTTATGCTACTTTAAAATAAACGAAAGGTGGAAGACGGTTAAAAATATAATCAGCTATCCATAAACACACATTTGGGGAAGTCTGTAAATTGCACGTGCACAGCCTCCAAAGGCAGGGTTTGTAACTTACTTAACGATTCAAAACAAAAATACATCCAGCGAGGCCAACATTTTGAGAGACAGAGTCCTTAACATAAAAATGTTAATGATTGAATTCAAAGTCACAAAAATAATTCTATTAATTAATGCTGAAATGTCACTTCATGTTTCACATCCTATTTTGTAAATTACATATTTCAGATGGGTGAAACAATGGCAAATAAATGAATGGACTTCAGAAATTTTCTTGAATAATGTGATTGCGTCACTTTCTCCCATCAGTTATCGTAGTTTTTTTTCTGTTTGTTCAAATTGGTTGTTTCCATTAAATCATTTTTCTTTGATTTTTATATCAAAAATTAACTAAGAATCAACTAAATGCAAAGTAGTTGTTGATTTACCTGATCTCTACAAACTAATGTTACAGATTAGATTTTTCCTCAAGTGAAAACACTTGAGTAAAGAACAGTGACCCCCTACAAAAGACGACTTCCATTCTTTACTGATAATTAAAAAAATGTGTAAAATTATTCACAATTTCAAAAATATGACTCAAACTGAAAAAAAACAGGAAAAACACAGAAGATCACGGTATTTAGATGACTGAAATCATTTCACAATTAATTATTGTTCAGAAAACAGCTATTTTCCTTAGAGTTCTGTTCAATATTACCATTAAACATTTTACCTTAATTCCTATGCGTATCTTCAAGTTTCTAAATATATTTTGGGGTGATATGTTGGGCATAAAATGAGTGGGGCTCTGCTCCTCAAAACTAAAACCAATCTAATACAACTGGAATCTTAATCCTTTGAAACCTCTAATGTAAAGCTATTTTCTTTTTAAGCCAAGTAACCAAAATATTAAGTCATCAAGCAGTGATTTGCAATGTGATAGCAACTTACGCAGCTGTATCTACATTATGCAGTTTTCTGTTGGTACCTTCTCACAGAAGCCCACAATCAAAAACGATGGCCTAGAAATTTGATTATGCTAAAAACTGCACTAGGCTCTTCCCTCAAATGGGCAAGTTGGAGAATATTATTCGTTCAATCACATTCTGGTAGTGGCACGGCCAACACCATAGCTATAGACAAGTTTGTTACATGCCATTGGCTTCTTCTGCCAACAGCCAACCTGCAATTTGAAACTGGCTATCAGGTCCTCAAGCACCATCAAGTCTTCCAGAATCTTCCAGTTATTCATGAAATATGAAATTCAACATTCAAGTTTGTCGGGATATTCCATCAAACCCAAACTAAAACGACTCAATATCTATCCACATAGGTATGGATAGCAATTTTGATTGTGAACCCTGGCTATTTTTTTTATGAGCCCGCTGGCACAGAGACAAACTTTAGCACACCAAATAATGCCCTGACCTAAAAGAAACCACCCCCTCCTCCCACCAAAATGCACAGATCAGGGAATGAGCAGAGGACTTGAAGTCCTTCATTGTTCAATGCCATGTGACATAATTGTCCACCATGCAACCAGCAAGTAATGCATATATTCGCATATTGATAAAAATGATTACCTTATGAATGAGATTTATCCTGAACACATGGCTACCTCACATATGACATGACAATCCACTTATAGTTATGAAGAGAAAACAGGTATTGTATCCTCCAAGTAGAATTAAAATGGCTTACAATAATAGAACTGAAATAAAGTATTCCATTAGCAATTAATGCTGTAAATCTTCATGTTTTAAGAATACAATGCTTCAAGCACGTTCATTGAGAGGATTGCACATTGCAGCATGTCTCAAGTGGCACAGCAGCACCAAAAGGCATGGCAGAACACAACATAAGAAATAGGGGCAGGAGTAGGCCATCTAGCCCTTTCAGCCTAGCCCACCATTCAGTAAGATCATGGCTGATCTGAAGTGGACCAGTTCCACTTTCCCGCTTTCTCCCCATAATCCTTAATTCCCTTGTCTATCAGAAATCTATCTACCCGTGACTTAAATATATTCAATGAAGTAGCATCCACCACTTCAATGGGCAGAGAATTCTAGAGACTCATCACCTTTTGAGTGAAGTAGTTCCTCCTCAACTGCTCCCGCCCTCTTATTTTGAGGGTGTGCCCTCTAGTTCTGCTATCCTCTCTAAGCAGGAAGAATCTCTCTACCTCGACCCTATCTAGCCCTTTCATTATCTTGTAAGTTTCTATAAGATTCCCCCTCAGCATTCTAAACTTCAACGAATACAGACCCAGTCTATTCAATCTCTCTTTGTAAGCTAACCCCTTCATCTCCAGTATCAGCCTGGTGAACCTTCTCTGTACTCCCTCCAAGGCCAATATATCTTTTTGCAAATAAGAGGACCAAAACTGCACACAGTTTTCCAGGTGCAGCCTCACCAGTGTCCTGTACAGTTGCAGCTAGATCTCCCTGATTTTATATTCTATGCCCCTTGCTATAATGGCCAATATTCCATTTGTCTTCTTGAACACCTACTGCACCTGCAGAGTGGGTTTTTATGATTCATGCACAAGGACCACCAGGTCCCTCTGTATTGTAGCATGCTGCAGCTTTTCACCTTTTAAATAATAATTCCTCCTACTATTATTTCTACCAAAGTGGATAGCCTCTCATTTGCTAACGTTATACTCCATCTGCCCAATCCTCGCCCACCAACTCAGCTTATCCAGATCTCTCTGCAGACCTTCTGCGCTCTCCATGCAATTCACTTTTCCACTCATCTTCTTGTTATCTGCAAATTTTGTTACCCCACACTCAGCCCCCTCCTCCTGATCGTCGATGTAAATGAAAAACAATTGAGGCCCCAGCTCCGATCCCTGTGGCACTCCACTAGTCACCAATTGCCAACCAGAAAAGCACACATTAATTCCAACTCTCTGCTTCCTGTTAGATAACCAATCTTCAATCCACACTAACACTTTACCCCCAATTCCGTGTACCGTAACCTGCTGCAGCAATTTTTTGAAAGGCACCTTATCGAATGCCTTCTGGAAATCCAAAAACACCTCACCCACTAGTTCCCCTCTGTCTCCCACACTAGTCACATTCTTATAGAAATCCAGTAAATTCGTTAAATATGATTTCCCCTTCACAAATCCGTGCTCTGCGTCTGCTTGATCAAACTGTTTTTTTCTAGGTGTCTTGCTATATCTTTAATGATGGATTCTAGCATTTTTCCAACTACAGATATGAAGCTAACCGGCCTATAATTCCCTGCCTTTTGTCTGTTACCTTTTTTAAACAGCGGCTTAACATTAGCCATTTTCCAATCCTCCAGCACTTCCCCAGAGTCCAACGAGTTTTGATAAATAATTACTAAGGCATCCGCTATTACTTCTGCCATTTCTTTCAGAACCCTGGGATGTATTCCATCCGGTCCCAGGGACTTGTCTACCTTCAATCGCATTAGTCTACCAAGCACTACCTCTCTAGTGACAGTAATTGCATTAAGGACCTCATCAACTACCATCCCTCTATCTTTAATATTCAGTAAGCTATTTGTGTCCTCCTTCGTGAAGGCCGATACAAAAAACTTACTTAAAGCCTCAGCCATTTCCTCATTACTCACCACTAAATCCCCTCTCTTATCCTCCAGGGGTCCAATATTCATTCTAGTCAGTCTCCTTTCCTTTATACATTTGTAAAAACTTTTACCATCAGTTTTTAATATTTAGAGCTACTTTAGCTTCATACTCTATCTTTCCTTTCTTTATCACTTTCTTAATCATTCTTTGTTGCTTTTTAAAATCTTTCCCAATCTTCTTGTTCCCCACTATTTTTAGTCTCTCTGTATGCATTGGCTTTTAATTTAATACTTCATTTCTTTCTATAACTACGGCTGGTTACCCCTTCTCTTAAAGTCCTTCTTTACCATCAGAATATATTTCTGCTGAGTACTGGAAAAGATCTCCTAAAAAATCTTCCATTGTTCCTCAGCTGTCCTACCAACCAATCTGCACCCCTAATCTACATTCACTAATTCTACCCTCATCTTATCATACTCCCCTCTGTTCCAATAGAGGACACTGGTTTGGGACCCTACTTTCTCATCCTCCATCTGCATCAGAAATTCAACCATACTACGATCATTCATCCCAAGAGGATGCCTCACAAGAAGATCCTTAATTCTACCTGCCTCATTACACAGTACCAGATCTAAGATAACACTCTTCCTCATAGGTTCCATTACATACTGTTCAAGGAAATATCCCGACAGCATTCCAAGAACTCTTTCTCAAGCCCACTGCGTCCAACATGAATCAACCAATCAATATGCAAGTTAAAAACCCCCATGATTATCGCGGTTCCGTTTCTGCATGCGTCAATAATTCGCTTGTTTAGAGTCCTTCCCACCTCAAAATTATTATTTGGGGGCCTATAGACCACACCCACCAGCGACTTTCTCACCTTACTATTCCTTTTCTCCATCCACAACGATTCCATGTTTTGCTCTTTGGACCCTATATCTTCCCTTACTACACCCTGATATTTTCCTTTATTAACAGAGCTACCCCTCTTCCTTTTTCCTCCTGTTTACCTTTCCTAAATGTCTGATACCCCTGGATATTCAGTTCCCAGTCCTGGTCACCCTGCAACCACGTTTCCGTAATGGCCACTAGATCATACCCATTTGTGCTGATTTGCACCATCAGCTCATTCACTTTGTTTTGAATACTTAGTGCATTCAGGTAAAGTGTCTTTACACCAGCCTTTATCTGGACCTTATTTGTAGAAACGCTACTAACCTCTCTCGTCCCCCTATTCCTTTAATTAGTGGAACATCTTCAACATTAACCTGCTCACGTACCCTCTCCTTTACTTTACGTTTTGTAATTCCCCCCACCCCTCTGAGCTGTAAGAGATCTAGCCTTCAGTCCATACATTTCAAATGAAATCAGCAGTTCACGTCTTGATAAGTGACATGACATTTGTTTAGTCCTGCAACATATACCAAGAAGAAAAATTAATATGTCGACTTACGCAATAATTCATAAACTATACTGCATCTTAATAAAGTTGACAAAACCCTAACACAGGAGTTTTATCTTTGCAGCCTTTTTAATTTTGACTTCATTTTAAAATCAAAATTGAAAAGAAATTGTCATGTACCAACGATCATTACACCCTTTCCATCCTGAAATTCTAGCCAAATATTTTACTATTCTATAAACATTTGAAATCATTTGAGACAACTTGTACAGCTTTTCATTAAATTCCTGACAAGACTTTAAACGCTGTATATGAAAGACAACATTTGATTTAAAAAAAATTAGATTGGGTAAACAAAACATCCTTTTAAATTATAGAAAAGACGTTTCATAGCATTCTCAGAAAGAGCACAATGTCACAGAGAAAGTTATTTATCAAATTTGATGAAAATCCAATAATGAAAGGTTGTACCAAAAATGCTTCTGATTCTTGTACTACAAATAGATTGCAAGTCCAACAAGTTATTGAATTCCAACTGTTTTTACAGGAATCTTTAAACTCCTCGAGTTTGCTCTGTCAATCTAGTTATATGTTGGTTGTTCTGAACCTCACCTCCCTGTCCCTTGAAACCCTTAGATGACAAAATCTATCTTAATCTTGAAGTTTAGATTGACCTATCATCCACATCCTTTTTTGGGATAGCGTTCCATATTTCTACTACGCTTACTATAGGTAAGTGCTTCATGTCCATCCAGAATCGCCAAGTTCTAATTAATTCCCCCACCAACAGAGATTTCTCCAACCAAATATAAATAATAATTTAGCATTGTAAACAACTCAGTCAGTTCACCACTGTCTCCCACACTCAAAGAAACACAAACCAACTCTCAACAGCCTATATAATTTAGCTCCAACGTCATTCAGAGTGAATCTGCTATGTACCTTTCTCAAGGTTAATATACTTCATGAGATACAGTGCCCAAAGCCGAATACAACATTCCAGATGGGATCTGACCAAGGCTCTCTGCAAATGAATTGCATAATTAATACTTTTTCTTCTCATTTGCTAATCATAACAATCAAAATTCTAATTTGGAAGAATATGAAACTCCCATCTGTGCTAGAATGCAGAGGACCATCCAATGCCAACCTTCTGCCTTAAATTCCTTTGGGTGGTAAAATGCAGAGCTCATCAAGTGCAAAACTAAACAACTGTGTAATTATTAAACATGGTGCACATGTATTTATGTGTGAAAGTAATACCACAGAATCTGTTCATGAAATTGGAAGCAATGAGAGACTTGAAACAACACAAAAATGGATAAAAGGGCTCAGAATGTTCTGAGATTTCTCAAACAGAATTATTTTCTCACAAATATCTATGTTGATATGCTTCGTTTTTTTCTATCCTTTGACATTTCGATCCTCCCAAAAAATATTACACTCAAAACAAGTATACAAAATGTAAGATGAGAAAGGTGTTAAAAATGAAATAAAACGTTCAGAGACAATGGGGAAAACAGAGTGAAGGATGTTCTGACAGAAAACAGAAGATACAAGTTCACTAAAAGGAAGACTGACAGATAAATTTATAGATATTCATATAAATAAGCAGCAAATGACTGAGACAGTGTCATTTGAAAATATGTGACTTGCATTTATATAACCATCTTTCATAACCTCAGAACAATGCAAAGCAGCTTCCAGCCAAAGAATCCTTTTGACGTTCCATTACTGTTGTAGAAAATGTGGCAGCCAATTTACATGTAACAAAATCTGGTAAACAACAATATGATGCCAACCATATAACCTGCTTAAGTGATAAGGCTTGGCCACAATACTGTGTGGAACTATCATGTTCTTTTTCAGAATTAAATCTTGGGATCAACTGATTAATCAGAGAGCAGATCTCAGTTTAACAGCTCATCTGAAAACAGTGTGGTGCTCCCCGATACTGTACTAGACTATCAGCATAGGTGCAATGCTCATGTCTCTGGAATGGGACTTGAATCAACAGCCCAATGACCAAGATGAGAGAATGAAATGATTGCAGTGTTACCAATAGGGCCAATTCTTAACTCTCCTCTGAAAGGGGCAAGCAAGCTCGTCATTTGCATCAAACTGCTGCATAATAGTTGAAAAAGAATAAAACTGAATGGGCTACAATGTATGATGAAAGCACCCAAAAAACAAACACACACATGGTCCAGTCAATCCTGCAAAGCCTTACTTTCTAAAAGTTGAGAACTTGCGCCAAAATTGGGAGAACAGTCTTGCAGGCGAATCAAGGAGCAGGCAAGCCCAGTCACACTCACTCAATTATGCCATGCAGACCATTTCCCAGGATTTCATCACCATTCTTGATATGTCTTGTTCTACTGGCAGGACAGACCCACTATAGGTAGTGGCAGTACAATCACATACAATCAAAAAGGAAGTTTGCCTGGGGATCTTAACATTTATATCGGACTATTTGGCGTTTCATGGCATTAGGTCAAACCTACTGTTGATTACTGCTCATAAACCTCTCTGATGAATTGGTACTTTATGTTGAACACCACTTGCAAGAAGCACACAGGTTAGCTAGAATATGGAATTCACAGAATTCAATACTGACCACCAAGAATAGCTTAGTCATGATTGACTACTGACTGAGCAAGCAGAATCCTGAAGCACTTATCAGTCAGGCTGGGATTGAGGCAGGTGGTAAGAGAACCAACAAGAGGGAAAAAAGTTCAATACAGCCTTACTCTCTCCAAATTGCTCATTACAGATGAATCTGTCCACAATGATAGCAATAACCACTGCACAGTCCTTCTGGAGTAAAGCTTTGTATTCGTTCAGAGGACACCCTCTATCATGTACAGCACTCCCAACTTGTTAGCCAAGACAGATTCAGAACAGTTTTAGCAGCTTAAAAGTGGGCATTCATATGGCACTATCGAGCATGAGGAGCAGCAGAGCTACATTCAATCAAAATCCATAACCTCATGATGTGGTACATTCTTCAGTATATCACTACTATTTAGTCAGAGGAGCAACTCTGGTTCAATGAGGAGTGTAGTAAAACATGCCAGGAACTGGTGAAGCTACAGCAGAAATATATTGCATGCTGAAAAGCAGAAGCAACATACGATAGATGTGCTAAGTGATCACAAAATCAACTGGTCAGGTCATGTTCTGCAGTCCTGCCACATCCAGTTATGAACAGTGAGGCTAATTCTACAACTGAGTATATGGGGAGGCTTCAAAAACATCTCCATCCTCAATGATGAAAGCTGAGTACTTCAATGCAAGGGACAAGGTTAGAACCCAACCACAAGGGAACATAGGAAGATAGAAACATTGGAATTAGGAGCAGAAGTAGACATGTTCAGCCCTTCAAGCCTGCTCTGCCATTCCATTAAGTCATGGCTTATCTCTCCCTGGAGTCAAATCTACCTCCCACCTGCTCTCTAGATCCCTTTATTAAAAAGTGCTGAAGTTGGTTCGGATACTATCCTGAGAAGCTCCTGCAGTAATGTCCTGTGGCTGAGATTATTGCCCTCCACAACCACACCTGTTAGTTCAAGTTATGACTGCAACTTGTTAAAATTGACTTCACTTTTACTAGGCCTTTTTGATGCCACACTTGGTTAAATTTTTCTTGATGTCAAGGCCATTCACTTCACATTCATCTGACTTCCTGAATTCAAATCTTCAATGTTTGAACCAAGGATGTCATGAAGATTGGAACTGAGTGACCTGATGGTTCATTTTGACCTCCTCCTAAAGTCCCCTGCATCACAGATGTCATTTCATACAATTTGATTCACTGCACTATTTATCATAAAAACAGCTGCAGGCAGTGGATACAACAATGACTACAAGCTCTGAAATACTACTAAAGACTTATGTTCCAGGACCAGCTGCATATCAAGCTGTTCATTTAGCTACAATGCTAAAATCTACCTGGCCATTTGGAAAGTTGTCTAGTCATACAAAAAGGGACAAATCTAATCAAGCCAATTATGGCTTTAGAAGTAATTCTCAACCATGCAGGACTTACTTAGTAAGCACCTGCTCACAGGTGGTTTCCATCAGGTCACTCAGTTCCAATCTTCATGACATCCTTGGTTCAAACATTGAAGATTTGAATTCAGGAAGTCAGATGAATGTGAAGTGAATGGCCTTGACATCAAGAAAAATTTAACCAAGTGTGGCATCAAAAAGGCATAGTAAAAGTGAAGTCAATTTTAACAAGTTGCAGTCATAACTTGAACTAACAGGTGTGGTTGTGGAGGGCAATAATCTCAGCCACAGGACATTACTGCAGGAGCTTCTCGGGATAGTATCCGAACCAACTTCAGCTGCTTCCTCAATGATGTCTCTTCCAATACAAGATCAGAACTGAGGATGTTTACTTACATTCGCAGAAGGTACAATACAATTCACGACCGCTCAGATACTGAAGCAGTCAGTGTCTTCATGCAACAGCATTCAGCCGAGCTAAGTAGCAAGAAACATCTGCACAGCACAAATGCCAGGAAATGACTAATTCCAACAAGAGAAAACCTAGCCATCTCCTTTTAACGATCCATGGCTTATCTTTTAAAATGAGTTAACATTAATGGGGGGGTCACCATTAACTAGAAACACAATCAGGCCAGCCATGTAAATACTGTAGCTTTGATGGCAGACCAGCAGCAAAAAACTCTCAAAAGGTTATCAACCATCTAGAAGGAATAGCTCAATACTTTGACAGAATATTGCCCACCTGCGAGTACAGCTGGAAAGACAATCAAGAAGCTCAACACCATCCAAGATAAGGCAGCACACTTGATCTGTACTTCATGCATTACCTTAAGCATTCATTCTCTCCATCATCAGAGCACAATGACACCTGGATGTACCACCTGCAAGGTGTATTTCAGCAACTCATTAAACTTCTTTTGACAATACCTTCCAAACTGACAAGTTCTCATCCATGCCGCATACCATTCTGACTTGGAACTACATCACCCTTCTTTCACTGCCACTCCAACAAAGTCCTGAAGCTTCTTTTTTCATAACACGAAAAGTGTACCTACAGCAGCTGAACAGTAATGCTTCAAGAAGATGGCACATAATCATCTTCTCAGTAGCAATTTGAGTGCAGCAACAAATGCTAGTCTGGTCAGTAACTCTCAAAACTACGAAGGAAGACTTATGGATTGTCGAATTTACTGTCTGATTCAGTGGGATAATGACGAGTAAAAGTGACAGGCTTCTTTTTTATACTGTAAAGCTGGAAGTTCTGCAAATTATTAGCAAAAGCAATAAGCATACTAGTCAAATAGAAAGTCAGCAACTATTGCCAATGTTATTTAATCAGATTTCAACAGTCTAGAAATAAAATTACATCCTATTAATACTAAAAGTTGCAAAGTTATTTATTGAAACTAATGCAAGCTATTCAGCCTATTTTGTCTGTCCCACCTCTTAGAAAAAACTATCCAGTCAGTCTTACTTTCTTCATTTTTTTTCCCCCACAAAGCCTTGCAAACTTTTCTTTTTCAAGTTATTTTTGAAAATTATCATTGAATTTGTCTCTGGCATTACTTAATCAGTACATTCCAGATCATAGCAGCTAGCTAAGTAAATGAATGTCTAGTTTCTTTAGTTTTGTTTTATTACAGATCTTAAACCCATGTTCTCTGGTTAATCAGTGGAAACAGTTTCTCCTTATCCGCTCAAAAAATTATTGGTAATTTCAATCACCCTTTAACCTTCTCTGCTCAGAGAGATACAATCCCAGCTTCTCTTGTCCCTGTACCTAACTAAAATATCGAATTTCTGGTAATGTTCTGCTTAACTGTCTCTATATTCTCCCAAAACCCTTATATTATTCCTAAATCACAGTGCACATAATTCAACAAAATATGCTAACTGAGACTCAAGATGGATTTATAAAGCATAGTATCCACTTTTCATCTATGACTATTTTAATCCAAGGGATCTCAAATTATCTTAACAACTTAATCAACTTGTTCATCTCCAAACATAAATGTATGCAAATCCCAAATTCCATTTTGCCTGCATCCCCAATTTTTCTTCGTAAATGTATTTAAGTGATGCATTTTAAGTATTTATGAAAATATACAAGGCATGGTTAGTAAGTTTGCAGATGACACCAAGTTTGATGGCATAGTGGACAATGAAGAAAGTTATCTTGGATTGCAATGGGATCTTCATCGATTGGGCCATGAGCTGATGAATAGCAGATAGAGTTTAATTTAAATAAATGCAAAGTAATGTATTTTGGTAGACTGAACAAGGGCAAGACTTGCTCAGTTAATGGTAGGAAGTTGGGAACACTTACAGAACACAGATCTAGGGGTACAGATTCATAGCTCCCTGAAATGGAGTCACAGGTGGACAGAGTGGTGAAAAAGGCATTCATGCCTGTTTTCATTGGTTAGATCATTGAATACAGGAGCTGGGACATCTTGTTGAAATTGTACAAGACATGGTAAGGCCACACTTGGAGTACTGTGTTGAGTTCTGATCACCCTATTATAGAAAGGATATTTCTAAATTAGAAAGAACGTATAAGAGATTTACTAGGGCGCCACTGGGACTTGATGGTTTAAGTTATAAGGAGAGGCTGAAAAGACTGGGACTTTTTCCTCTACAGAACAGGAGGCTGAGGGGTGATCTTATAAAGAGCTATAAAATAATGAGGGGCATAGATCAGGTCGATAGTTAATGTCTTTTCCCAAATGTAACGGAGTGTAAAACTAGATGGCAAAGGTTTAAGGTAAGAGGGGAGAGATATGGAAGGGTCTTTGGCAGGGGGGTGATTTTTTTTTTTTTTACACAAAGGGTGGTGAGCATCTGGAATAAGCTGCCAGAGTACGAGTGGAGATGGGTACAATTTTGTCTTTTAAAAAAGACATTTATACAGTTGCATGGGTTAGATCAGTACAGAGGGATGTGGACTAAATGCAGGCATTTGGGGCGAGCTTAGGGGTTTTAAAAGAAGGGCAGCATGGACAAGTTAGGCTGATGAGCCTGTTTCCATGTTGTAAATCTCTATGACTCTATTTAACTTGAAAGATATTGAGGGGACAGCTCTTGTGATGCAATGGATAATGATGGATTCAACATGCATGAGACTTTAGAAAGGCAACATATTTATGGTATCCAATTTACAAACTATGTTATTGCATTAAAAAACTAGAACACTGTTGAGAATTATGATTTTAAACATAAGGCAAAGATAGAATGAGAACAAGTGACATTTTGATGATGTGCATGGACACTATATTCTTTTTTAAAAATGTGAAAGCTTAGACATCTATCATTTTTGCAAAGAGCTGCGCATTTTTATTATGGCCTAATTTGTGCCCTCATTTGACTACATTTTCTGATAAATTTGCACAACCAAATGTAACTTGTTAACACCTCCACTGAGAATCCCTTAACATACAACTCTAGAAACGAAGAAACTGTCAACATGAACAATGCACCCGAGTCCAATCATAAAGCAGCTTGTATGGAACTGAAAAACATCCGAGAAGGAAAAAGCGATTGAGAAAGCAGCATTTAAATCTCTGTTACAACCATTGCACACTTTGAGTTCAAACAATACAATTAATTGCGTTGAACATTCATACTTCAAAGTGATGCTATGAAAAATACAAATTTCCAAAGACAGTTAGCACTGCCAGCTGATATCTGCATGGGTTTATTTAATATTATCACGGAAATTTGCGCAGGTCACACGATAGCAGTGGCCAACTGTGCTGTCTGTCCCTAGGGAATCAACATAATCTTCATAGCATTGCTTTGAAGTGTGAGAGATTATTGTATTTTACCTTACAGTATGACACACAAGCTAAGTAAGGATAGTAAGCATGTGCATTTCTTCTAAAATTCAGTAACAATATTCTGCAAACAATTGCGTCATGATAAAATAGTTTGGTGTCCTGGAGTTTGCAGGTAGCATTGAAGAGAGAATACTTGCTGCACTGATCTTAAAAGCTACACAAAAATTTAGCCATTTCAGTTGCATTTCCCATTTCAAAATATTAAGCTGAACCTGGCATCAAATCAAAAGATTTTCCAGCAGTCTAGCAAAGTAATTTCATCAAGCAGATGAAGCAGTCAATTACACTCAAGTATTCTCACTGACAGCAAAGCAGGAAGTGCACTGATTCTTCTTCACTTTCAACAACATGTTACAGGGAGCAAAATAAATGATTGGGACATGCATAAGAGATAAAAGTAGAAATTAAAATATCATAAACTAAAACAAAACTATTGAAAAAAACATTTATAATGGGGGTGCATGTGATATTTCATGAATCTTGACATAATGTTTCAGGGCCAGACAGGTTTGTCAACAGTGATTATGAACTTATCATGCCATTATAAAATCAGGTGCACCTCATTCAATAAAATACAACTGTTTCACGGATTTTTACAGTGAGACTAATAGACGACCATTTCAGTCATTTTTAATTGATTGCAGTCCATGGAAACTTTATGGAAAAGTGTAGAATCATTAACAGAAACTTCAGAATTTGTTTTATTCTGTGCATGTAGAGACACCAGAAGTTGTCAGTTTCAGCAGAATAATGACAGCATTGACAGTTTCTCCATTATTATTACTGCAAAATCCAGGTCAATATCTGTGCACATGAGGAATAGTGCTCTAAATTTCAAAGATGGTCAGAACCTCTAATCGGGTGTTTGGTTCTGTCAGCACTTCTGGGTCAGTACACCCAAGGGATCACCATAAAATGAATTTCATTTAAGCTTATAAGTTACAAGGAATAGAAGGACAAGTTGCAGAGTATCAGCATCAGGATTCATTTTGCAGGAGTTTAAAATGCATTTTTTCTCCTCACAGATCTGGCCTTACCCATGTATCCCCCTTCCCCACTCTGCAAGATGATGGTTTAATATTCAGTATGGTTCTATTGGTACAGCCCTTAGCCAAGTGGCTAATGTTTATATTTATGAGCCTTAATTACACTCAAAAGATTATTTAACTGTTAGAGCATCAGGTTTGATTCCAATAAATTCATTTTGGAGATGGATATTGCACAAGCAATTGGAAGCACAAACCATGGATTGTTTTTCTCGTTAGCCCAAAAGTGCTCAAGGCAACAAACATGGATCAGCTGAAATCAAGGATGCAATGAGGGACCTTGTGACCTGCATGGCTGAGTTCTATGCCAGATAATGTAGTTACCTAAGAAGTAATAAAGAGATCATAATGATCATGCTATCTGTCTGGCTGCTTATAAGATATTCCTTCAAAGCCAAATAGCAAATCTTCGTAATGTTAAAAAAAGACAAACACCAAGCTCATCTCACCCATCAAAATCATTCTATCCAGATAATGGTGTGACTTTACATACGTGTCACTGTTTTCTGTGATGAACAATTAAGAGATGGCGATGATTTACCATCCTTTTTAAAGAAACTTATCAAGAAATAATTCTCAACATCTAACCAAACTCCTAGTCAGTGAGCCTTTTTGATAGAACTTCTAGTCCATCATTTCAAGAAAGACGTTAACAAGAAAGATTATCCAGTTCATGCTATAAGTGCTCTTTTGGCTCGACTATATTATTCATGATAACAGATACACTGCACTGTAAACATATGCAGCAAAGCACCCAAAAGTCAGATATGTAAATAATGAGTGCCTTTGAAGTCCCCCGCAAAGAGAAAATTCTTTGAAATTGTCTACAGAACAACTAAATTAAGGTTATTGTTAGCAATCATAGAATTCCTGCAGTGCAGGAGGAGGCCATTTGGCCCACTGAGTCTACATCAATTCTCTGAAAAAGGAACCTATCGTCCTAACCCAATAACCCCACGTATTTATGCCACAAATCCCACTAACTTACCCATTTTGGGATACTAAAGTGCAACTTACCATGGCCAATCGACCGAATCTGCATATCTTTCAACAGTGAGAGAAACTGAGAGTATCCAAAGAAAACCCACGTGGGCTTGACAGAGAACATGCAAACACCACACAGATAGTTACCAAAATGTGGAATTGAACCCAGGTCCCTGGCGCTGAGGGAAGCAATGCTCACCACTGTACCACCATGTGACCATAATAAGCAAAAGTAAAAATATATTGTCCCCCAATTGAGAAGAATTCCAGCTACGATTTTTCCCACCGTAATTAGTTGGCAGAATCACTCACTTCAATTGCTATGATTGTTTTTCCTCCTAGTCCAGATGAAGAGTTACTGCCAGGTGACATGAAAGGAGAGGAATTTAAAAATGTATAGGCATTTATACAGTGGGACACCATTGCAAGTACTATTAGCTTTCAATTCTTTAGCCATCGATTATGTTTGAGCCGCTACAGGGTGAGGTGTGAGTAGGTAAACAATGAATTTTATCATGCATCCTGGATTATTTTATTGCTGTACCATCATAAAATATGATCAATTTATAGATGACAGATTAAAGATCATGACGAAATTCACATGCAGTAACACAACTGGTCCCAGTTGATCCCAACAAAATTTTATCCACAGCAATAAGATCAAATTATTATCTGGATGGTTTGAAAGCATCCTGGACTACCATTACTTCCAGATCTTATTCAGAATGTAAGTGCATTTTGGAATTGCAAATAGTATCCAAAACCGAAAGAGGCCATTCTATTGCACAGCCCATGGTGGCACTTGTGGTACATGAGAGACTCTTCCCATCAACAAGATCATCACACCCCTCAAACCTCTTCTACCTCAGATTATTATCAAGCTTCTCATTCAGGCATCCATTCTATTTACCTCAACTATATCCTTGCTAATAAGATCCACATTCTCACCACTGGCTGGGCAAAGAAGTTTCTTCTGAACTTGCACTTCAGTTTTTTGGTGACTACCTCAAGCAGATGCCATCTTGCTCTGCTCTTCCTCCAAAAATAGAAGTGCTCACTTCTCGCTGTCCATTCTTCCATTATTTTAAAGATCTTAATTAGATCACCCCTCGGTCTTTTCATCTCAAAGGAAATGAACCCTGCTTATCCAATCTTTCCTGATTGGGAAAATCTCTCATATCTGGTGTCATCCTTGTAAATCTACTTTTCACCAACTCCCATGCCTTCTAGTTTTAAGAATCTAAAAGAAAACCAGAATTTCCAAGTAATATGAGACCTCGTGGTTTTTCTTAACAAAGTACATACCGACAATTTGCTGTATATAAATTTGTCAATTATATTCTCTTAAAATAATCAAATGATTTCAAGTTTAAAATTAAACTCATTGCTTGTTCATAAATGCAGTATAATCATAAATTGCTTCAATCAGCAACCTCAACAAGGATGGTCATTTCTCCAACGCACTGCCACGAAGTGATGTGATTAGGCTGTCAGTATTCTAAGACATTGCAACTTGGAGCAGCATAAAGTTGTTTGTGCTCAAGTTAGATTATTAAGGTTACGCAAGTATCATCAGAGTTATGTTAGAACTCTCAACTGTGTCCCCTCGTGCTAGCACGAGGGGACACAGCTTTAAATTAAGGGGTATGAGTTATAGGACGGATATCAGAGGTAGGTTCTTTACTCAAAGAGTGATTAGGGAGTGGAATGCCCTGCCTGCAGCTGTTGTAGATGCGCCAAGTTTGGTGGCGTTTAAGAGGTTATTGATAAGTATATGGAAGAGAAGGGAATGGTTTAGTTTGGAGGGGCATTGCTTTTATTTTTGGTCGGCACAACATCGAAGGCCGAAGGGCCTGTTCTGTGCTGTATTGTTCTATGTTCTATGATTCTTTTGGTAGGAATAACAGGCATATGAAATATAGGGCTAATGGAAGGACCCTTAATAGTGTTGTCGAGCAGAGGGATCTTGGGGTACAAGTACATAGCTCTTTGAAAGTTGGCACCAGGTTGATAAAGTTGTTAAGAAGGCGTACGGTGTGTTAGCTTTTATTGGTAGAGGGATTGAATTTAGGAGCCGTGAGGTTATGTTACAACTGTACAAAACTTTGGTTTGGCCGCACTTGGAGTATTGCGTACAGTTCTGGTTGCCACATTATAAGAAAGATGTGGAAGCATTGGAAAGGGTGCAGAGGAGGTTTACCAGGATGATGCCTGGTATGGTAGGAAGGCCTTCTGAGGAAAGGCTGAGGGACCTGAGGTTATTTTCATTAGAGAGAAGGTGGTTACGTGGTGACCTAATTGAGGCGTATAAGATGATCAAGGGATTGGATAGGGTGGATAGTGAGAGCCTTTTTCCTCGGATGGTGATGACCAACACGAGGGGACATAACTTTAAATTAAGAGGTGGTAGTAATAGGACGGATGTTAGAGGCAGGTTCTTTACACAGAGGGTGGTGAGAGTGTGGAATGCCCTGCCTGCAGCAGTTGTGGACTCACCTACTTTGGGGGCATTCAAATGTTCGGTGGATAGGCACATGGATGATATTGGAATAGTTTCGGTTAGAGGGTCCACTGGCCGGCGCAACATCGAGGGCAGAAGGGCCTGTACTGCGCTGTAATGTTCTATGTTCTATGTTCTATTGCATTAATTCAAAATGCTCATGATACACCAGATACTTGTGATTCTAATAAATAAATCTGAAACTTAAACTTGATTTAGGGATTCATACTTGTTTGTGAAATCCTTCCCTTTAACGTTGTTTAAAAATGCAAGATGAACCATTTTTTCCACTGTATCAACAAAAATTGAATTTCAAGGTAAAAGTATAGCCACATGATAGGGATGTTTTAAAGCTACAGTTTTTGTGGATAATTTTATTATATATTTGCACTATAAGTCTGCTACAATGCTGGTGTGGCCCTCTACAACAACTTTTCATTTTTATTTCACTTTTAACACTAAAAAGACACTAAACAGGATTATAAAACACATCGTAAATGTAAATCAGATTATAAAAAGCACTAAACAGGGTCACAAGTGGCATTAAGGTAGAAAAGAATGTACTGGGACTGATGGCTAAAAACTTGATCAAAGAAGCAGGGACAAATTAAACGAAGGAAGTAGCTAGTCATTCTTTTTCCTTAAGAATTATGGATCAACATTCAAGGAGAGACACAAGTTCCTGCTTAAATTCTCATTGACAAGACCTTGCAAATTAAAAATGCAAGTAACCCAAAGAAAATGTTGACACTGAATGAAAAGGTAGTCATTCGTATATCACAAGATAATATGGCATCCTCGAGAACATTAACATCTTCAAAGCCTCATATCATGAATTCAGCTACTGTATCAATAGTACAAGATTCACAGACTCCCTCAACATCCTTACAGCAGCATGGCAAGTCTGCAGGAGGTGTCTTTTCCTTTCCCTCTTGATTATTAATTTCATCATGAAAAAGGTTATAAGCGGATGCTCACTTTGGTACCCCCAGTGGAAACACCATCCATTGACGAACCTGAATTCCATAGATGATACCGTCTTGCTGGCCAAAGAATTTTCTACACTCCAAGATATGACCACCAGTCTTCAGAGTACTGGTACCAAGGTTGGTCAATGCATCAAATGCAAGATGATCAAAACAATGAGAACGGAATGGCAACAAAGTTGCCTATCACCATCAGACGACAGAATAGCAAGGAATTAACCATTTCCCCTATCTAGGGAGCAATATCTCCAGGGAGAGCGATGTAGGGATCAGCAATGCAGCATCAGCCTTCCAGTTGCTCCACACGGCGTGGGCAGCCAAAACTATCGACATTGCCATGAAACTGCAAATCTACATGTCCATAGCAGTACCAGTCACAAGCCAGTGAGTCATGATCTTCCAGATCATCTATGTAAACGGTAAATAGTTGATGCCCTAGCACCGATCCCTGGGGCACTCCACTAGTCACCAGCTGCCAATCAAAATAGCACCCCCATTAATACCTACTCTCTGTTTCCTATCAGACAAACAATCTTCTATCCAGTCTAATATCCTACCCCCAAATCCCTGCTCCCTAATCTTTTGCAGCAATCTTTTGTGAGGCACCTTATCAAACGCCTTTTGGAAATCCAAAAACACCACATCCACCAGTTCCCCTCTATCTACCACACTAGTCACTTCCTCATAGAACTCCAAACCTGGGAATCTGGCATCAAAAACCAATATTGTTCAGAACTATGTACACATGTAACTGATAGGCTTGGTTGTATTGATGTTAGATGTTATAACCTTAACACTTGTGGAAGCAAAAACCGACTCAATATCCGAAGATGCCCTGCCCAGGCAGGTTAGTCAGGATAGGAAAGGCTAAAATTTTACTACATGACATTAGTATCCTTAGGTGTGACTTACAACATTTCAGGATTGTTGGAACTATTAAATTCCACATGCTCCAATCATTCCAATGTATTAAATAATCCACAGCTCAGCTTCAGGAAATCACTGACGATTATACTTACAGGATTGTCCAAGTCTCAAATAAAGAATAAAAGGCTTATACTGGGAGATATCAGGGGATTATTTTGGATTGCTAACTCAGTAGTCAATTCTATATAACTACCTGAACTGAACAGCTACTTCTCATGTCACCACAGAAGTCCAAAAGGGATTATATTATGGAGCATAGGGAACCAAGTATGCACGAGCTGCTGCAGATTACAGAGCAAGGGTTTTTTTTTTCAAATTGTTAACAAAATAACTCAAGAGTTAATTAAGATGGTGCAACCAAGCCAAAGGAATAATCTTGCCCAGGATCTGACAGCACTGGTTCTGACATTGAGGGTTTAAGAATTGGAAAATTCCCCAAATATTTATTTACCTCCTTTTAGGTATTAATTAGGCATTCATAATGTATATGGAGACAGACACAAATTGGCAGTCACTCAACCAGGTGGGAGTCAGGTGAAGGGAGCTATAAAATTCATTGCAGCAGGCCCCCAAGGAAAGATGTCCTATGCTGCCATCAGGCCAGTTACAGATTTGAATTACTGGAAGCAGAAAAATGGGTCAGGATTTACCAAACTGGGTCAAGAGGATATATACCAAGCGCAACTTGTGAGTCATATGTCCGTACTGCAGAATGCTATTCAGAATCAGAGCATTATGTAGTGTGTGCTTGTTAGACCCTGAGAAACAACAGTAAAATAGCTGTTGACATTTTGTCATTAAAAAGAATGTTTAAAGCTGTACAGGTAGGTCCCAGCCAGTGGTACTTCGTCACCCAGAAGACTTTAATAATTTCTGGTGTTACTTTGTGATAATGTACATTTTTGACTGGTATATGTTAATTTGAATGAGGGGTGCGGAGGGATATGGTCCAAGTGCAGGTCAGTGGGACTAGGCAAAAGATGGTTCGACACAGACAAGAAGGGCTGTTTCTGAGCTGTAATTTTCTATGGTTCTACAGAACTCTAAACCATAGCTGTCTTTGTACTCTGGGTTCAGAGCTCTATAGCGTGCCTCCAGCTGGAATACTGCAGCCCTCTCTATAACTTGTAGTGAAGGCCAAGGTTTGAAACTCCAGTTTTGTCTGTCTTTGGTGAGGAGCGTAAAACAACAGTGTTCTTGCCTACCTTTCTTCATGACACATTTGTCTGACAAGATCTCACATGGTAGACTAGTTATAAAGGTAAAGCCTGTGGGATTTAGGGGAAATTAATGGCTTGGATCCAAAATAGGCTCAGTTAAAGGAAACAAAGTGTATTGATTTAAGAGTGTTAGTCAATGGAAAATAGTTTCCAGTAGCATTCCACAGAGCTCAGTGTTGGGTCCCCTGCTGTTTGTCATATCAATTATTTAGACTTAAACGTGGAAGGCATGACTATGAAATTTGAAAATAACACAAAAATCGAACATATAGTTGATAGTGAAGAGGACTGTCGTAGACTCCAGAATGTTACCAATGATTCGTTGAGTGGGTGGAAAAGGGCAAACGAAATTCAATCCAGAGAAATGTGAGGTAATGGGTTTTGAGAGGACAAGCAAAGCAAGGGAACATCCAATAAACAGGTGGGTATTAAGAGGAGGAGAGGAAGTGAGAAACCTTGGAGCTCAAGTCCACAGGTCCCACAAAATGACAAGACAGGTAGATATAAACTAGAAGGCTATGGGCCAGATGCTGGAAGGTGGGATTAGATTGGACAGCTACTTTTCTTTCAACTAGCACAGATACAATGGACTGACTGGCCTGTTTCCAGGCAGTAACTTTTCTATGGTACTAAAATGATAGGTGAAGTAAACATCCCTACCTATTCTCCAACTACATCCACTATTATCACAGCTCCATTTCCCCATCCTACTCTCTCACCGCTCCATGCCACCTCTTCCTTGCCACTATCAGACCTTGACGTCCTTCCCACTCTCACAACTGCTATCCTGCTCTCTCAGTTCTACCCAGACTTATGCGATCTCCCCGACCCCCAACTCAACACCTCTTACTCTGGGGTCAAATTCCAAAACGGCATCACAGTGTAAAAACCTTTGGGAAGCACTGAACCATAGCAGTCCAATGTAGTGATAAATGTGTTCTCAACTCACCACCAACCCACTACTTGAGGAACTGTTTGGAAAACATTCTGCCCAATGTGCTGCTCACTGACCTTTCAAATGAAATCTAATAATTTTTTATGTTTATTTATTAGTGTCACAAGTAGGCTTACATTAACACTGCAAAGAAGCTACTTTGAAAATCTCCTAGTCACCACACTCCAGTGCCTGTTCAGGTACACTGAGGAGAATTTAGCATGGCCAATGTACCTACCCAGCACATCGTTCCGACTGTGGGAGGAAACTGGATCACATGGAAGAAACCCATGCAAACACAGGAAAAATATGCAAACTCCAGACAGAAGCCAGGAATCCCCGGGTCCCTGACACAGCAGGATAGCAGTGCTAAACACTGTGCCATTCAGAGTTCTAAACTGGAGTTGTGTGGCCCCTCAGGAATTGATTATTGGCCCCTTTCTCCATCACACAGACAATTTCAATTAAGTTTAATGCTGATGCTTGATGGTTGCAGTACATTAGATAGAGTTTTACTTTTATATCCCAAGTCTCCAATCAACACCAGCAAACTATCATCATGGGTCTATCCTAGTCCTGCACAGAATTCGAGGAACTGGAAATCACTGCTAAAAGGACAAGCTCATTGTTATTAATTTCTCCATGCTGTCAGGGAAACATAACTTGGTAGTAGTGGATAAAGAAAAGAAGCAAGAGCTGGTATGATTATCAACACCAACTTCAATGACAGTCAACCCATCTAGAGTGACAGTCTGCAAACTGACACATAACCAAGCCTGGATGGACACTGAACAGGACATGCATAGATGCTTTTGATGAGAGCCCACATCTTAAAATTGCTTTCAGCACCGTCAACTAGTTCCATATTAAATAAGGAAAACAGATGTATGTTTAGTTGTCTAATTTTTGTACAGTAAAAATAATTATTGTGTCCCAATTGAGCCATGCTATTTTCATAAGATGGGATCTGGGATTTCAAAAGCAACAACTTGTGAATCATTTGAAATAAACAGATACAACAACAACTTGTGGGTTATTTGTGTATGGTAACAGAATAGGCTGGGTGGGACAGGGTGCTAAATCAGGTTGAAGCTTGAAATAGGGTGGGAGCTGCCTCTGCCAGGGACGAGGAGATAAGAGTCAGGTTTGACCTGGCAATGGAGTAGGGTATATAGGGAATATCTATGGTGGTGGGAAACAAAAATATCCATGGGGATAATCCTGTGGATTGAGGTGGGTGAAAGCCCCAGAGTGAGAGGTTGGGGCAAGGAATGGGGGAGAGCGCCATGGATTTAAGGGGAGACCTCTGGGGGTGAACTATTGGGGGAGGTAAAGGAAGGTCCTTGGGAGTAGGAGAATAGAGTCCTCTAAGGATTTGGAGCTGTAAGGGGAGATCTGAAGAGAGGCTGAGGGATTTGAGGTTGTTTTCGTTAGAGAGGAGGCGGCTAAGAGGAGACCTTATCGAAGCATATAAGATGATTAGAGGTTTAGCTAGGGTGGACAGTGAAAGCCTTTTTCCTAGGATGGAGAAAGCTAGCACGAGGGGACACAGCTTTAAATTAAGGGGTGATAGTAATAGGACGGATATCAGAGGTAGGTTCTTTACCCAGAGGGTGGTTAGGGAGTGGAATGCCCTGCCTGCGGCAGTTGTAGATGCGCCAAGTTTTGTGGCGTTTAAGAGGTTAGTTGATAAGTTTATGGAAGAGAAGGGAATGGTTTAGTTTGGAGGGTCATTGCTTTTTATAATGGTCGGCGCAACATCGAAGGCCGAAGGGCCTGTTCTGCGCTGTAATGTTCTATGTTCTATCTTAAGTCTGTGCAAAGAATACGCAGAAGTTAGAAGCAGTTAGAATTGCTTTTTGGACAAATGCAGTACAAACCTTAATTGCAAGGATTGGGGAGGAGTTTCCCAGTGCATCCTTGGGCTATTTCACATCCTCAATACAATACCCTGGAGCTCAGAATTTACAGCCATATAAATGTGTGTTTGTGTTGTCTTCAACATAACAAAACATCCCAAGGGTTTCATCAGAGCATTATTTTGCAAAATTAAACAATGAACTGCATAAGGCAAACTTGCTTGGAGATAAGTTGCCAGGTTATAAAGAATGCCTTAAAAAGAAGTATATATGAATTGAGAGATTTCAGTTGGGAATTTCAGAGGTTAGGACACAGGCAGCTAGCTGTTCAGCCATCAATAATGGAGAAATTAAAATTGGCCATGCTTGGATGACTGCAGATATTTTGGAAGGAGCTAAGTCTACAGAAGATTAAATAGATACATAAGAGTGACAGCATGGAGAGCTCTAAAAGCAAGCAGGAGAATTCTGAAGTCTAATCGCTGCTTGATCAAGAGTCAATGCAGGTCAGCAAGAACAGGAATGATAGGTGACTGGGACTTGGTGCAAGTAAGGACACAAGCAGCAGAATTTTGGATGACCACCAATTTACTGAGGGTAGAATATAGGAGAGCATAAGAATGCATTGGAACTGTCAAGTTGAGAGGTAACAAAGGTATGAATGAGAGTTTCAACAGCAGAGAAAGAGGAAAGGTTGGTGATGTGACAGAGATAGAAAAACCAACCTAATGGAAACTCATATGTGGACAGAAGCCCATCTACACATCAGATATGACACCAAGTCTGACTTAAGTTTCAGACCATTGCCAGGGAGAAGAATGGAATTGGTAGCCAGGAAATGCAGTTGGAATAAAGACAGAAGAAACTGATAAATGAAATGTAACAACAACAAACAAGATTTCCAGTAACTGTACATTTAACAAGAGAGAAGCAACAACAGTGTCACTTTTTCTGTATTAACATTCAACATGAAACTTGAAACACATTGGGTCAAAACTTCTGAGGGCTGGCAATCACTCTTTTTTATTTATACTGAAATGCAGTTGGACAATACAGGTTGGGCTGGGTGAGAAAACTGCAGTACGACAGGGTCCCGAGGCCATCAGTATAGGGCAGCAGAGTTCGGTGAATAGAAGCTGCATGTATGGTGGAGGTAGTCAGGGATTTGGGAGCATGGTAGGGGTTGGTTGGAATGCCCACTAGCTGGTCAAGGTATGGAGATGGGGTGCAGTACTATAGTTACCCTGGATTAGAATTGTTTTTAATTTCTTCCAACTTTTCCTGGGTGACCTTTTTGGTAGTTTGAACTTCCTAGGGCAATTCGCAGTCATTCCTTGCATGAAGCCTCCAAAGGGTGGTGAGGGGGAATATGAAATGTATCTTCAAGGCATACCTCCCAGGTACAAACCCCCAGAGATCAGAAGTTATGGGCTATTCTCTTATCTCGTGTTTTTTTTTAAGACGAACCTGTCGCCGGACAGTTCTTAACTATGATGGGTTAACGATGAAGACTGCTGAATATAAAGCCCAGCCATCAGTCAGCTGTGAACCAGGAAGCTGTCTGTCAAATAAATTACACTGCCAAGTATCATGACCCATCAAATCTTCCCTTGAACGGAGAGACAAGAGATTTAAAACAAAGTTTACTCACACCACTATGGTGACACAGTTGGAATCAAATACATTTCCCAGCTTACATTTGACTTGAATGGCTTGATCCTTGCTTGGGAAATGAAGAATCTTATCCTATCTGATTGGCAGTGGAAACAATCCTATTGGTTGCTCTTGGTGGCACATTTTGATGGCTCACTGAACAGGCATTTTTATTAGCAGGTATCTTTGAAAGGTGCATAGTAACTTTTATAAACATCCACTTTGTATCAGAATGCTTGCGCCACTTTATTCAAAACAACGTGTGTTATAGCCTTATGTAATATAATTAGCAAGATTAAAAACCACTATAATCCACTCCAAAAGAAAACCTCTCCATTTTTGTCACATACATAAATACAAGTACACACACTATCCACTGGTCCAGGTTAATACACCTCTTCTAGATATTTCCGTTCTTTGTCCCATCATCATGCACTTTAGCCTTGAACAGTGTTTTCAGAATTTTCTGTTTTTATTTGATTATGGTCCCTAATATTACAACAGCTACAACAAATTTCCCTAAGATGCTAATTGTTTAAGGTTGTTAAATAAGAATCTGATATTTAATCACCAAATGAAAAAACTGTACATGCTGAAAATAAGACTCAAAAATAGAAAATATGCTGCATGCACAGCACACTGCTCAAGAGGAGAAAAAAACAAGATAATGTGTTGAAGATAATCCAACCATGCTATGGGATGAAAATAAAAAAAATGAAATATACAGCAAATATCACACAGAATGGCCAACAAAATACTTAAAATGGTGTAAAAACCCAATGGTCAGCACAAAACATCACTTCAGGGACAGTATTAAAGTCATTGGAATGGAAGGAACATGTAAATAAGCTGAACAATACAGAAAATACCAGAAATGCTCCAAGTCAGGCAGCATCCGTGGAGCAGAAACAAAGTTCACCTTTCATTTCAAAGGCCTTCGCTCAGGACTGCAAGTCTCAGGGTAACACGTTTTAATCAAACACAAGGGCAGGAGAAAGGGGAAGGGAAAAGCGAACAAAGAAGATCTGTCAGGGTGGAAAACAGGTTACAGGTCAAAAGCGATAATGATGCATGGTAAAATTTGATGATAAAGAAACAAGAAATGAATCTAGAGGAGGTATGAATGGAAATCGCACAATCATTAACAACAATTGCCGTCTGACAAAACAGGGACAGCAGTTATAATGTGAACATACGTTGAATCCAAACACCTATAAAGTGCTTAATCAAAAGATTCAAATGTGACACATCTCCCCATTTCACAGCCTGTAAGGACCCTCTTAAGTATTCTCCTCACAGGATGCACCACAGTGTTACATTGTCATTCAAGATTCAAAACCCAGAGCTGGAGTTCCTCTAACTAATGATACTTCCTGCACATGTGATTATCCAGGCCACCTGGAGATTCCGTACAGAATGGTTTTATATTTTATAAAATGTCTTTTTTTAAATGTATTATTTCAGAATTACACCCTTATAATAAAATATTTTCTTTTTAAAATTGAAGATCCAGCAATTACTAATTGAGGCTACAATGGTAATAAATATTCCTTACTCAACAAACACTACTCAAGAAACCCTACAAATCATGGAAATGTGCAATGCTGCTGTGCACTAAACAGGTGCGACATTGCCCAACCCAAACTACAGCATCTCAAAATAATTCATTCCTTTGTATTTCTCATTTCTCCAGGGGTTGTAAAGAAAAGGTTTTTATTTTTAATTTTGCACTTTTTCTCCCTGAATTCTGATTTTTCTTAATTATGCACAGCAAAGCTCAAAATGATGAGAGCAGTTTCAGACTGTTTGAAAAAATAGTGACTAGCAATGTTTTTCTGTCTATAATGGATAACTGTACCAAATCCAATTATGTGCTTCTATTTATACATAGCTTGTAGATTTTTGACTTAGCACCTGAAAAAAATAGAACATGTTCTACTAGCTTACATAAACTCAGTTTAGGGAAAAATATAGAAATAAGAAATAAAAAGCAAACAACCACCTTTTCAAATGAACTGTAAATATACATCTAGTATTTGAAAAGTTATCAAACTTTGATAAAGTTTCCTCCCACAGTCCAAAAGACTGGTCAGGTACATTGGTGATGCTAAATTTTCCCTGTGTGTCCAAATAGGTGAAGTGTGGCAACGACAGGATTTTCACAATAACTTCATTGAAAGAATTAGGAGTCCTGGAGATTTGGCATACTACATGCTGATAAGCTGCCTCCCCTTGCTGAACAGTATAGAACTAGGGGTCAGTCTCCAAGTACGTGGTTAGCCGTTTTGGCCTGGCCTGAGGATAAATTTCTTCATTCAAAGGGTTCTAAATTTGCAGAATTCTCTTCCCCAGCAGAATATAGCTGCTCAGTCATTGAATATATTAAAAAAAAAATCAATGGACTTTGGGACTGTTAGTGAATCAAAGGACAAGGTTGGGTACAAAGGTGGAATTCAGTTTGTGCATCAACCATGATGTTATTAAAAAAACCAGCAGCTTGATGGCCCGAATGGCCTACTGCTGATACTATTTCCAATGTTTCTATGCTCTTGCTATAAAAATACAAATCCCAAATTTTTCAATCAGGTACCAGATGTGCTCATTACAATAAAGCATTCAGAATAATCACAGAATTGTTACAGCAAGACAGACATTTCAATCCATTGCATCTGCTCACTGAATAAACTTTACAGCTTAGAACCATTCCCTTCCCATTTCCCTGCATCGTTGCACATTATTTGCAAAGAAACAATCACCCTCTTGAATGTGTGAACTGAACCTGCCTCCACCACACTTCCAGGTAGTGTATTCCAAAATCGAACCATGCGCTGAGAGAAGATTTTCTTCTCACATGACATTTGATTCTTTTGCAAATCACATAAAATCTGTGCCCTCTTGTTCTCAATTCCTTTACAAGTTGGAATAGTTTCTCCCTGAATACTGCATCCAGTCCTCTCAA
Organism: Sphyrna mokarran; assembly: GCA_024679065.1. Taxonomy (NCBI): domain Eukaryota; kingdom Metazoa; phylum Chordata; class Chondrichthyes; order Carcharhiniformes; family Carcharhinidae; genus Sphyrna; species Sphyrna mokarran. The sequence continues at coordinate 105,901,231 of JAGIQG010000004.1, read as the reverse complement.
GATTTTCAACACCTTATCAAATTTTCTCATATCCTTGTGATGATACTATGCTATTAGTATATTCTATGTTTGAGAGGGGCTGCTTTAAGATGCAGTATTTTGTTCTAAGCGGTTTGCATAGGAGGAGCAGATGCTTGAAAGCAGGGTAATTACTCATTTGAGCCATGCAAGTATTAACTTATTAGAAGTTTAATCAGTTTCTGTTCACCAAAGAAAAGGGCCCTTAGGATGTTTTCTTGATTGAAGTAATTTAAAGATGAGTCAGGTATTGAGTGATTTGGTCATGTGATACTAGAAAGATGAGGAGCTACATTTGTAGCTGAGAAAGGAAAAAAACAGTTGTTTAAGAGTACAGCTGCTGGAGGGGGTTATTTAAAGATAGAAACCAACAAGCAGCTCTGTCTCCATCTTCAAATTCTCTCCAGAGTCTCCAAAGCTGTTACCTAAGTCAAAGTAAGCATGCCTAGAGTTGTTGATGATTTTTAAAATGGGGTTTAAGTCGATCTGAGAAATATTGTTTAATTGGAACTGAATAGTGATAAGTTGGAATCATAGAATCCTTGCAATGCCGAAAGAGGCCATTCGGACCATTGAGTTTGCATTGACCATAATCCTACCCAGGCCTCACGTATTTACTCTGTATATATCTGACGCTTGAGGGACAATTTAACACGGCCAACCTATCTAACCCGCTGTAGGAGAAAACTCATGCAGACACACGGAGAATGCGCGCACTCCACAGAGACAGTCAATTAGCCGGGAACTGAAGCAGAGAAGATAGTCGAGAAGGCATATGACATGCTTGTCTTCATCGGCCAGGGCACTGAGTTTAAAATGGGCAAGTCATATTGCAGCTTTATAGAACTTTAGTTAGGCCACACTTGGAATACTGTGTTCAATTCTGTTTGCCACACTATCAGAAAGATGGGGAGGCTTTGGAGAGAGTACGAGAAAAATTTACTAGGATGTTGCCTGGTATGGAGTGCACTAGCTATGAGGAGAGGTTGGAGAAACTTGGTTTGTTCTCACTAGAATAACAGAGGTTGCGGGTGACCTTATAGAATTTTATAATGTCACGAGGGGCAATGGATAGAGTGGACAGTTAGAAGCTTTTTCTCCGGGTGGAAGAGTCAATTACTAACGTGCAGAGCATTTAGGGGCAAGGTCTGAAGGTAGTATATGAGGCAAGTTTTTTTTTTACATAGAAGGCGGTGGATGCCTGGGAAGTAGTGGAAGCAGCTATGATAGTGACTTTTAAGGGGCATCTTGACAAATACATGATTAGGATGGAAATAGGGAGATATGGTCCCTGGAACAGTAAATGGTTTTAGTTGAGACAACATGGTCGGTGTAGGATCGGAGGGCCAAAGGGCATGTTGCTATGCTGAAATTATCTTTGTTCTTTGAATCCGGATCCCTGGTGCTGTGAGGTAGCAGTGCTAACCATTGTGCCATTGTACTACCCCACATCTACTACCTACGAGAAGTCAAGGGTTGTTTCTTTTCAAGTTTAATGGTTGTTGAATAGTTAAGGGTTACTGTTTCATTTTGTTAAAATTATACTTAAACTGTGTTATGAATAAAACATTTTTACAAAAAGAAATTCCTAATTTGTAGTGGAATTCCTCCTGAAGTGAACCATTCTTTTTTGGTGTCTATTCTGGCTTTATACTTTGGGGGTTTCTGATCTGGGACGCTGACATTTTTCTCCTCTCCAAAGAGAACAGTTCGAACTGCTCCAAACTAGCTTTATTACTGAAGTCTCTCATCCCTGGAACCATTCATGTCAATATCTTTGCACTCTCTCGAATGCATTCACATCCTCTCTATCGTGTGGCACCCAGAACTGTACATAATACTCTAGTGGAGGTCTAACTAGTTAGTGTCTTACATAAGTTCAGCATAACTACCTTGCTTTTCTGCTTTACTCCTGTTATCAAAGCCTAGGATACCGAATGCTTTATTAACTGTTCTCTTCACTTATCCTGCCATCTTCAATGATCTACGTACATAAACACTCACGTTCTGTTGCTTTTGCACCCCTTAAGAATTGCATTTCTTTATTCCAACCAAAATTCATTGTGTCACACTTCTCCACATTGGACAGATGGATAGCAGATGAAGCTCAATCAACCAACTTGTCCTTTTGGAGTTCCATACTGACCTCCTCGGTTTACAATGCTTCCAGGTTTCATATCATCCACAAACTTTGAAAATCTCACTGCATTCTAAGATCTGGAAAGTGCTGGAAATGTAGCTATGGAGAACACTGAGGTACAGGGTTGCAAATTGGGAAGTATTGTAGTAGATAGGGAGGTTGTGCTAGAAATTCTCGAGGGTTTGAAGTTGGATAAGTCCCCTGGGCCGGACGGGATTTACCCTAGGATTCTCTGGGAAGCAAGAGAGGAGATTGCAGAGCCTCTGGCTCTGATCTTCAGGCCGTCGTTGGTTACGGGTGTGGTTCCGGAGGACTGGAGGATAGCGAATGTGGTCCCATTGTTCAAGAAGGGGAAGAGAGACCTTACAGGGAATTATAGGCCAGTGAGTCTTACTTCTGTTGTGGGCAAAGTATTGGAGAGAATTATTAGGATAGGATTTATAGTTATTTAGAGAGAAATGAATTGATTGGGGATAGTCAGCATGGTTTTGTGAAGGGTAGGTCATGCCTTACTAACCTCATTGAGGTTTTTGAGAAAGTGACCAGAGAGGTGGATGGGGGTAAGGCGGTTGATGTAGTATATATGGACTTTAGTAAGGCTTTTGATAAGGTGGCCCATGGAAGACTTCTACAGAAAATGCAGATGTGTGGAATAGAGGGTGATTTAGCTAATTGGATTCGGAATTGGCTGGCAGATAGAAGACAGAGGGTGGTGGTTGATGGGAGATATTCATCGTGGAGTTCGGTGACAAGTGGTGTACCTCAGGGGTCTGTTTTGGGGCCCTGCTGTTTGTAATTTTTATAAATGATCTGGATGAGGGTATTGAAGGATGGATTAGTAAATTTGCAGATGATACTAAAGTCGGTGGAGTGGTAGATAGTGAAGAGGGGTGTTATAGTTTGCAGAGAGACTTGGACAAGTTGCAGAGCTGGGCCGAGAGGTGGCAAATGGAGTTTTATGTGGAAAAGTGTGAGGTAATGCACTTTGGCAGGAACAATAAATGTGTAGAGTATAGGGCTAATGGTAGGGCTCTTAATAGTGTTGAGGAACAGAAGGATCTTGGTGTATGTGTCAATAGAGCCCTGAAAGTAGGCAGTCAAGTGGATAAAGTTGTTAAGGCGGCATATGGAGTCTTAGCTTTTATTGGTAGGGGGATTGAATTTAGGAGCCGCAGCATCATGTTGCAACTGTACAAAACTCTAGTGCGGCCGCACTTGGAGTATTGTGTGCAGTTCTGGTCCCCACATTATAAAGAAAGATGTGGAGGCATTGGAGAGGGTACAGAGGAGGTTTACCAGGATGTTGCCTGGTATGGAGGGCAGGTCTTATGAAGAGAGGCTGAGGGATTTGAGGTTGTTTTCGTTAGAAAGGAGGCGGCCTAAGAGGGGACCTAATCGAAACATATAAGATGATTAGAGGTTTAGATAGGGTGGACAGTGATAGCCTTTTTCCTAGGATGGAGAAAGCTAGCACGAGGGGAACACAGCTTTAAATTAAGGGGTGATAGTTATAGGACGGATATCAGAGGTAGGTTCTTTACCCAAAGGGTGGTTCGGGAGTGGAATGCCCTGCCTGCAGCAGTTGTAGATGCGCCAAGTTTGGTGGCGTTTAAGAGGTTAGTTGATAAGTATATGGAAGAGAAGGAATGGTTTAGTTTGGAGGGGCATTGCTTTTTATTTTGGTCGGCACAACATCGAAGGCCGAAGGGCCTGTTCTGTGCTGTAATGTTCTATGTTCTATCTAGAACATAAATATCTGTCAGGAAAAGCAATGGTCCCAATACTGACCCCTGGGGAACCACTATAAACCTTCCTCCAGCCTGAAAAATATCAACTGACCCTTTACTCTCTGTATCTCATTACTCAGCCAATTTTGTAACCAATTATATTCGTTACTCTGGTACCTGGATGCTGAAATAAATATACAGCACTTCTGAGACAATGTTAAAAGGAACAACAATATTAATATCATATACTGCAAGTACTTAAATGTTACTTTGATTTTTTATTTGGCATTTTTTTTCATAGGTCGCAAGTTGCACCAGCAAAGCCAGAAAGATACTGCAATAATCATGTGGGATTTAATCTACATAGACTAGAAAAATCAAATGTGTGAAGGTAATATAGATAAGGAGTTCATAGAATGTTTTTTGGGATAGTTTCTTATCAAGACATCTTCTGAAGCAAAACAAAGAATACGCTTGATATGACCTAACATTATGCAATGTGTATAATTAATTAATGGCCTCATGGTCAAATCCTACAGGTAAAAGCAATTCGAAATTGTTTGAATTTTACATTCAAGTTGAGGAAGAGAAAAGTAGGCCCAAGACTAATATTTCAAACTTAAATAAGGGAAATGAGTGCGTAAAAAAAGCTAATTGAAGACAACTGGCAAATTACGTTCTGAGATAAGTCAGCAGAAATGCAGTGCTAAACATTTAAAAGAATATCTCATAATACACAGAATAGATGAGGTCCAATGAGAAAAAAAAACTCCAAGGGGTAGGAAAGTAGTATTAAATTTAAACAAAAAACATACAATAGAGCAATAATGGGTGGCAGGTCAGAAGACTAGACAGAATGGAAAGAACAGCAAAGAAAGACTAAAAGATTAATATGGAAGGAAAAATTAGAGCACAAAGAAAGCTAGCTAGAAAAGTAAAGACAGATGGTGAAAATATCTATAGATATTTTTTAAAAAAATTAAAGTGAGCACAGGTCCACCAGAAAGTGAGCCTGAGTGTGTAATGGAGATGACAGAGATATTGAACAGATATTTTGCACAGTTCTCTACTATCAAGGATAGAAGGAACATCCCAAAAATAGTTCTAAATCAGGAAATAGAAATCAAAATCAGAACAAAAAAGATAAAGAAAATTACAACCACCAGGGAAATGTGACTAAGCAAATCATTCCAGGGTTCTAACAGACTTCATCCTAAGATCTTAAAAGAAGTGGCTAGTGAGCTCACTGGTGCATTGGTTTTAATTTTCCAAAATTTCCAAGACTTGGGCAAGTTCCTTAGATGTAATAACCCAGGAAAGCCAATTGAAAAGGAACATGGTTTATTTATGGAATGCAAAATAAAACTACTATCATGTTATGCACATGTCTTCAGGCTCAGTTGAGTCTGCGTTATAAAAGGCTTAGGGTAATGAGTTGTAGCTGGGCAAGCTATTGCCTGTTACCAGGGCAACTCATACTCAAGCCCCACAGGGACTGATCAGGCCTACTATTCCAGCTCTTTATATCTTTTGACAGTAAGAAAAATCAGGAGGCCACATATTGGTTGGAAAATAGAGGAGCAAAGGGACCTGGGAGTATGAATACAGAAAACATGAGAAGTACGAACAAAGATAACTCAACTAAAAAAGCAAACAGGGTTTTTTTTTCTGCCCAGAGGAATAGAATTGAAAAGCAGAGAAGTTACATTAGACATGCATCCACCTATGAGTGAGTGACCAAATTCATTTCCAACTCGATTTTCATGTTTGCTGAGAACACAGCCGTCATGGGTGGGATCGCAAACAATCAAGAGAATGAGTACAGGAAAGAGATGGAGAATCTGGTGAACTGATGCAATGACAATAATGTCTCCCTCAACATCAACAAACCAAAGGAGATAGATATCCATTTCAGAAAGCGTAGTGGAGGACATGCCCCTATCTACATCAACTGGAGCCAAGTAAAAAGAGTCGAGAGCTTCAAGTTTCTAGATATCCAGATAACTAAAAACCTGTCTTGGTCCCTTCACGCCAACGCTATAGCTAAAGAAACCTGCCAATGCCTCTACTTTCTCAGGAGCCTATGGATATTTGGTGTGTCCACTGCAACTCTCACCAACTTCTATAGATATACCATAGACAGCATTCTTTCTGGTTGCATCACAGCTTGGAATGGCTCCTGATCTGTCCACGATCGCAAAAACTACGAAGGATCATGAACAAAGTACAGTCCATTAAGCAAACCTCATCCCTGCTGCCTTAGAAAAACAGCCAGCATAATTAAGGAGTTCATGCACACCAGACGTACTCTCATCCACCTTCTTCCTTCAAGAAAAAGATACAAAAGTCTGCGATAACGTACCAGCCAACTCAAGAACAGCTTCTTCCCTGTTGCCATCAGTTTTTTGAATGGACCTACCTCCATTAAGTTGATCTTCCTCTCCACCTTAAGTATGACTGTAACACTACATTCTGCCACCCTCTCCCTTTCTTCTCTACGTATTATATGTTTTGTCTGTATAGTGTGCAAGAAACAATACTTTTCAGTGTACACTAAAACATATGACAATAGAAAGCAAATCAAATCAAACATTGATTATACCATAGTCAGGGGAATCTGTTTCAGTCACCTGAATACAAAAAGTATAAATAGGCAATACAGAAGATGGAAAAATGCTTTTATAAAGGTTGATATCAAAAATTTGTAGGATACACATGAAGAAAAGATGAACAGACTGGGTTATTTTCTTTTCTGAAGGAGCAACCTAACAAGGGTTTTTGAAATTAATAAAGAATAGTTTAAGAGGTTTTTCAGTTGTGGAAATAGCCATTAAGTAATCAAGCAAGAATTATAGAACATAAATTCTGCAACCATCATTATGGCTGAAGTAAATCCTATTGATGCAGCCAAGGAGTAGACAAATGAAAAAACAAAACAGGGTTAATCTGACACAATTGGTTGGAGAATCATGGATAGGAGTTACCACTGACCAGAAACTTAACTGAATGTGTCATGTAAAATTGTGGTTACAAGGGAAGGTCGCAGGCTGTGAATTCTACAGCAAATAATCCACTTTCTGATCCTCCCAAAGCCTTTTCACCATCTACAAGGTTCCTCCAATAGTGTTTGGACAATAATATGGTATTAATTAGCTTGAATTTAAAAGTATAAATATGATAAGAGAAATCTTTATAATCTGCCTGACAACATGTATATTTTTACTGTGAAATTCCCTTACTGCCACACTCCAGCGCCTGTTCAGTTCAACACACATAACCAATGCATCTTCTAGACTGTAGGAGGAAACCGGAGCACTTGGAAGAAATCTACGCAAACAAAAGAAAAATGCTTGTGGAATTTGCGTAATCCAAGCTGAGAATCGAATCTGGTCCCTGGCGCTGAGAGAATCAGTAGTGTTAACCACTGTGCCATTATGTCACTTGTCGTAATACAGTAGGAAGAACTATTTATGGATTTACAAACCAAAGGCAATGGCACAATAGGCCAAATAGTTTCCTCGTATGTTGTAACTTTCTATGATTCTATAAATAGTACACATTAAGATGTGCAGCATTCTGTGCCATACAATAAAGACACTTAAACTTTTAAATGTGGCCAGTTGTATTCGATTCCGTCAGAAGCTACATCAGTTCTTCAATCATGCATATAGTATACCTGACAAATAAAGTGCTCATTAAACTCAACATTTGAGAACGGATAAAAAAAATTACAATGAATTGCTGAACTCCAAGTTACAATATATTCACCATCTTCTACTTCCATAAATCTCCCTACTTCTTTATGGCCTCAATTTTCCTGCTCCATTCTATACATGGCCATAGACATTTGGAGAAGTGCCTGTTTGCAATTTGTTCAGTTATGATTGCATTAGCAGTGATAAGAGACTACAAATAGATATCATGTCTTGTCATTCGTGACCTGCAAAGCAAAACAGGTTCTGTTTTTTCCTAGGATGTGGGAAAGAAGGAAAGTAAAACTGATGTTACTACTGGATGGGAAGATCGCAGAATAAAATGCTGGTTCAGAAGACCATAACTTTTAGATTTTTTTTAAATAAACAGAGTCACAAGACTGCTTTTAATAACACAAAAATGAAAATGAAAAGTTTGACTATAATACAATACTCCTTCATGCACGCCTACCTTCACAAATGTACACAAACTCAAAGGATAACACAAGTTACAAAATACATCTTAAACCCTCACTATCTCAGTGAATACACAATCCCTTAAGCCAACACTGACTACAGTCAAACACACTCAACTCTGAAACCAAGTGAACTTCAGTGTGTTTCTCCTCAAATCACCCCAGGTGAGTAAACATTTTTTTTAAAGTGAACTCTGGTTTCCACACAAGTAGTTTAAAACTCCACTCTCATCCACTTGGTGATTCTGGCTGAAAATTGTTGCAAATGCCTCAAGCCTTATTCTTTTGTCCTGATGTGTTGGGCTCCTCTGCCATTGAGGATAGGGATGTTTGTGGAGCCTCCTCCTCATGAGTTATTTAATTCCCCATCATTCACAGCCACATGGCAAGACTGTAGAGTTTAGATGTTATCCATTGTTTGTAGGATTGCTTAGTTCTAGTTCATTATTTGCAGCTTATGCTGTCGTGCATGTAAGTAGTCTTCTTTTTGTAGCTTCACAAGGTTGACACCTCATTTTTAGTTTTGTCTGCTGTTGCTCTGTTCTGCCCTCCTGTATTCTACATTTCATCAGGATTGATCCTGTGGCTTGGTGGTTGGTAATAGCAGATTGGAGGGTATGCTGGACCATAAGATAGCAGACTACAAATTTGCTGCTACTGAGAGCCCACAGCACCTCATGAACGCCCAGATTTGAACTGTTAGATCTGTCTGAAGTCTATCCCGTTTAGCACAGTGGTAGCAATACACAACACGATGGAGAGTATCCTCAATGTGAAGGTGGGACTTTGTCTCCATAGGACTGTGCAGTGGTTACTCCAACCGATACTGTTCTAAACAGGTGCATTCGTGGCAAGCAGTCTGGTGAGGATGAGGTCAAGTATGTTTTTCTCTCTTGCTGGTTCACTCAACACATGCTGCAGGCTAGCAGTTACGTCTTTTAAGATTCTGTCAGCTCAGCCTGAGGTGATACTGCCAAGCCATTCCTGTCCATAGACATTGAAGTCCCCTAGCCAGAGCATACTCTGCTCTTGCCACCGTCGATGTTTCACTAACTCAAGTACAATATGGAGGAGTACTGACTCATCAGCTAAGACAGACAGTACATGGTAATCAGCAGGAGATTGGCTTGCTCATGTTTCATTTGGTGCTATGAAACTTCATGGGATACACAGTCAATGTTCAGGATCCCAAGATAATTCCTTCTCAACTGCATAACACCGTTCCGCCCATCCCTCTGCTTGGTCTGTTCTGTCCTGACACAGGACATGCCAGGAATGGCTTGGTGGTACCTGGGACATTATCTGTAAGTTATGATTCTGTGAATATGACTATTGTTATTTTGTTGCTCAACCACTCAGACAATTCTTGCAATTTTGACACAAGTCCTTAGCTCTGTTAATTGCTGTTTCCACAGCTGACAGGGCTGGGTTTGCCACTGTCATTTCCAGTGCCGAGGTCAATGTTAGCTGGGCTGTCCTATTTCATTGCTTTTTGTTCCATTTGTAGCAGTTGCATAGAACCCAGTGGTTTGCTGGGCCATTTAGAAGCATATAAGCGTCAATGACATTGCTGTGGATTTCGAGTCCCATGTAGACCAGAGCGCCTAAAGACGGTAGGTTTTCTTCCCTAAAGGACATTAATGAATCAGATGGTTTTTACAACAATGGTTTCATGACTATCATTCAAGTCCCCAGAATGTTACCCAAGATCTCTGAATTACTAGTCAAGTGATAATATCACTGTGCATTGCCTCCACTTCTTTGCATCTGCCATTTGTCTGCCCAATTTACCATATACCTATATCCTTTTGAAGTTCAAGACTAACTCATTACAGTTGACAATACCTCCAATCTTTGTATCATCTACGAATTTTGAAATCATGTCCTGAATACCACAGTCTAGGTCATTAGTATACATCAGGAAGGGTCCCAACACTAACCCCAGGGAACTCTACTACAAATACTCCTCTGATCTGAAAAACAATTTGTCACTACTCTCCGTTTCCTGTCACTCAGCCAATTGTAGCAGTATATGAAATGCCTTTTGAAACTACATTAACACCATTGTCCTAATCAATCTTCATTGTTACTACCATAAAAACTCCAACAAGTTAGTTCAATATGATTTTTCCATTATGGTCCATGATGGCTTTCCTTAATTATCTTGCATCTTAGTAACCATTAACTTTGTCTTGAAATATAGTTTTCACTAGTTTCCCAGCCACTGAAGTGAAATGGTCTGCAATTGCTAATATTACGCTGACGCCCCTTTTTGAATAACATTCACAGTTCCCCAGTCCTCTGGCTCAAACCCCGCACACAAGAAAGACTTGAAGATTATCAATGCCTCTGAAATTTCCACTCATCACCTTCCATACTCTTGGATGCATTTCATCTAGTCTTGGTGCCTTATCAATTTGAAGTGAGGATAGGCTTTCAAAATCCCCTTATATTGAATTGTAAATCCCTCGACTGTACCAAATATGAAGAACAAAGAACAAATCAATACATGAAACAGGCCCTTCAGTCTTCCAAGCCTGCTCCGCTCATGCGACCAATTAGACCATTTGTTTATATCCCTTCATTCCCAGTCTTTTCATGTGGCTATCCAGATAAGTCTTAAACGATCCCAGCGTGTCCACCTCTAGTACCTTGCTTAGCAGTGCATTCCAAGCCCTGCCACCCTTTGTGTAAAATACATCCTTCTGACATCTGTGTTAAACCTTGTCCCCTCACCTTAAATCTGTAACCCTTTGTGTTCGTCACCTTCAACCTGGGAAAAAGTTTCCCACTGTTCACCCTATCTACGCTCTTCATAATTTTATACATCTCTATTAGGTTGCCCCTCAACCTCCGCATTTCCAGGGAGAACAACTCCAGTTTACCCAATCTCTCCTCATAGCTAAGACCCTCTTTACCAGGCAACATCCTGGTAAACATTTTCTGTACTCTCTCCAAAGCCTCATATCCTTCTGATAGTGTGGCGACCAGAACTGGACGCAGTATTCCAAATGTGGCCTAACCAACGTTCTATATAGCTGCAACATCATACACCAACTTTTATACTTTATGCCCCATCCTATAAAAGGTAAGCATACCATATGCCGCCTTCATCATCTTCTCCACCTGTGCTGCCACTTTTAAGGATCTGTGGACCTGCACACCTAGGTCCCTTTATTTGTCTATATTCCTAATGGTTCTGCTATTTATTGTACAGCTCCTCCCTACATTAGTTCTACCAAAATGCATCACTTTGCATTTATCTGGATTAAATTCCATCTGCCATTTCTCTGCCAAATTTTCCAGCCTATTTATATCCTGCTGTACTCTCTAACAATGTTCATCTTAATCCACAAGTCCAGCCATCTTTGTGATCTCTGCAAACTTACTGATCACACCAGTTACACCTTCTTCCAAATCATTTATATATCACAAACAGCAGAGCTCCCAATACAGAGCCCTGCGGAACACCACTAGTCGCAGACCACCAGCCAGAAAAAGATTCTTTCACCGCCACCCTCTGTCTTCTACGGCTAAGCCAGTTCTCCACACATCTAGCTAGCTCTTCTTTCATCCCGTGAAATTTAACCTTTTGCACGAATCTGCCATGAGGGACTTCATCAAACGCTTTACTAAAATCCATATAGACAACATCCATGGCCCTTCCGTCAATCATTTTTGTCACTTCCACTACCTCTCCTGCCTGAAAATGCATGTCTCCTTTTCATACTTAAACTGCCACATCCTCTTTTACCGCTCTATTATTATCTATGTGTTTATCAAAGACCTCAAGATTCCCTTTTATGTTAGCTGTTAATCTCTTTCCATGCTCCCTCCTTGTTTTATCACTTAGTTTTTTTTACATTACTACCACAATCCCTTATTTTCAACACGATTCTCCACTGTATTTTCTGCTTACACGTACTACTTCCTTTCCGTCTTCACCCTCCATTGCTCACATCATCCAGAATGTTCCAGATTAATTTGTCCTATCTTTCCCTTTCAAGGGAATAAATATCTTGAGATTGCCTGCAATATTATCTCTTTGATGGTAGTATGTTGTTCAACCACCATTTTTTTGCCAACATTTGACTCTAACTCATTCAACTCAGACACGTTCTCGCCCATCGAAGTTAGCTTTCCTCCAATTAATTAACCCTGTTCTGGATTGTTCCTTTTCCATGTCTCAAACCTAAATCATATCATTCAATGGTCACTGTCCCCTAAATGCTCTCCCTCCATTATTTGATCAGTTTTGGCTAACTCATTCCCCAAAACCAAGTTCAATGCTGTCTTCCCTCTCATTGGGCCAGAAACATACTGCTACAGAAAATGATAATGAACACACCTCAGGAACTCTTGCCATTCTTTTCCCTTTACACTATTCCTCAAGCAGTCTGTATTTGGATAATTGAAGCCTGTTATAATTGTTCTAACAATTCTTGCACCATTTTTATTTCTTCTGCGATGAGAATCATAGTGGGCAAGAGGTGGACCATGGAAAGATCTGTTATCCCGGATTTTCCAATTTTAGGGTGAGCGCAGTCAGAAAATCAAGACAGAGAGACAGAGAGGGGGAATGAGAGTTCATTCCAGGAGTTTCCCAAAAAAATGTCTTCTGTCATAATTACTGTATAATTCTTGCACCTGTTAGTTCTTTGCAAATTTGTTTCTCTTGGAATGAACTCGCACTCTGTCTTTATCTGCACTTTCTTTGCTGACTCGAGTGCAAATTTTCCTGTTCTGCCTGCCATGGCAATCGTAGTGGGCAAGGGGCAGACCATAAAAAGGTCCACTGATCTTGGGCAAGCACAGTCAAAAAAATCCCGCCCTAAACTATGCATCATTTCTTTCCAGTGATACATCCTCTCTTTGAAAAAAGCTTTTATTGTCTTTCTTTATTCTTCATTAAAAATTGCTGAAGTATGAAGTGTTATGTACTGTTCTCTTCCCCATGTTTTCTTATGCTACCTTTCTCTAAATATATAACCTAACCAGCAAAAACAAACCTTATTTCTTTGATTAATCTTCAACCTCAAATTATAAAATAGGAGACTATATGCTTTTCTTGTATTAATTGCATGGTACATAATGGTCAAATATAAAAGATTTTGAGCTGACTTAAATTGAAAGGAAAGTTCCCCACAAGATGAACAAGGTCTATGAGAAATTGTTCAATTAAAGTTTAGTAGTTCATGTGTAAAATATGAATGAAGTGGAGAAAGAGATTAGCGACGCCTTTAAAATCCATACAGGTTAAGGCACTGACAAAACTAGAATGTTCAGTTAAATAATTTTAAAATAAGCTTAACAAGAAGCAATTTATAGGAATTAGAGTCATAGAGGTTTACAGCGTGGAAACAGTCCCTTCAGGGCAACTTGTCCATGCTGCCCTTTTTTATACACCTAAGCTAATCCCAATTGCTCGCATTTGGCCCATATCCTGCTGTACCCATCTTCCCCATATAACTTATCTAAATGTTTTTTAAAAGACAACATTCTACCCATCTTTACAACCATCTCTGTCAGTTTGTTCCAGACACATACACCCTCTTGTGAAAATATTGCCCCTCTGGACACTTGTGCATTTCTCCCCTCTCACCTTAAACTTATGCCCTCTAGTTTTAGATTCCCCTAATTTGGGAAAATATATTGGCTATCTAGCTGATCTGCGCCCCTCATTATTTTATAGATCTCTATAATATCATCCTTCAGCTTCCTACGCTCCACAGAAAAAAGGCACAGTCTATTCAGGCTCTCTTTATAACGCAAACCATCATGCCCTGGTAGCATCCTAATAAATATTTTCTGCACTCTTTCTAGTTTAATAATATCTTTTCTATAATAGGATAATCAGAACTGCATACAGAATTCCAAATGCAGCCTTAATGCTATCTTGTAGAAGTTCAAAAAGAAATCCCAATTCCTGTATTCAATGTTCTGACCAATGAAACCAAGCATGCTGAATACCTTCTTCACCATTCTGTCCATCTGTGACTCCACTTTCAAGGAGCTATGAACCTGTACCCCTAGATCTCTCTGTTCTGTAACTCTCTCCAATGTCCTACTATTAACTGAGTAAGTCCTGCCTTGGTTCAATCTACCAAAATGAATCACCTCATGTTTGTGTAAATTAAACTCCATCTGCCATTCATCAGCTCACTCCGCCCAATAGATTCAAGATCCCCGTACAATCAAAGACAGCTATCTTCACTGTCCACTATCCCACCAATCTTGGTGTCATCTGCAAAATTACTAACCATGCTTCCTATATTCTCATCCAAGTCATTCATATAAATAACAAATAACAGTCGACCCAGCACTGATCCCTGAGGCACACCGCTGGTCACAGGCCTCCAGTTGGAGAAACAACTCTCTATAACCACCCTCTGGCTTCGGTCAAGAAGCCAATTTTGTATCCATTGAGATACCTCCCCCTGGATCCTGTGAGATTTAATCTTATGCAACAACCTACCACGCGATACCTTGTCAAAGGGCTTTCTGAAGTCCACGTAGACAACATGAACTGCACAGCCCTCATCGACTTCAAGAAACTCAATCAAACTTATGAGACATCATTTTCCACTCTCAAAGCCATGTTGACTGTCTCTAATCAGATCTCGCATCTCTAAATGCCCACAGATCCTGTCTTTCAAAATATCTTCCAACAACTTACCCATCACAGATGTGAGACTCACCGACTTGTAGTTCCCGGGTTTTTTCTTGCAACCCTTTTTAAACAAAGGAACACCATTTGTCACTTTCCAACCCTAAGGCATCTCACCTGTGACTACCGATGATTCAATCTCGGCTAGGGAACCCGCAATTTCTTCCCTAGCCTTCCACAATGTCCGAGAATGCACGTCATCAGGTCCCGGGGATTTATCTACCTTGATGTACTTTAAGACTTCCAGCACCACCTCCTCCGTAATATGTACACTCCTCAAGTCTTCACTATTCAATTCCCCAAGTTCCCTCAAGAGTAAACACTGATGACAAATATTCATTTAGGATCTCACCCATCTTTTGTGGATCCACACATAGATGACCTTGTTGATCCTTAAAGTGGCCCTACTCTCTCCCTTGTTACTATTTTGCCCTTTATGTATTTGTAGAAGCTCTTTCTTTGGATTCTCCTTTGCCTTATCTGCCAAAACAATCTCATGACCCCTTTTTGCCCTCCTGATTTCTTGCTTAACTCGACTCCTACACCTACTCTTCAAGGGATTCACTTATCCCAACTGCCTACGCATGTCATGTGCCTCTTCTTTCTTCTTAACCAGGGCCTCAATATCCCGAGTTATTCAGGTTTCCCTATTTCTGCCAGCCTTGCCCTTCATTCTAAGAGTAATGTGTTTACCCTGAACCGTGGTTAACACACTTTTGAAAGCCTTCCAGTTACCAGATGTCCTTTTGCCTTCCCACAGACTTCCACAATTTTTGAAAGTTCCTGCCTAATAGCATCAAAATTGGCCTTGCCCCAGTTTAGAATTTTAACTTTTGGGCCAGACCCATCATTCTTCACAGCTATCTTAAAACAAATAGAATTATGTCACTGGTCTCAAAGAGAAAGCCCTCACTATACTTGTCACTTGCCCTTCCTTATTTCCCAGTGATTGATTCAAATAAGTGATGATGATTGTAAAACAAATGCTGATATTTTAACATGTATTATTTTTGATTTTAAGATAGGTTGTTCACTTTTTTACTACAAGGCATCAAGGTAATAATCTTTAGGGCAAAGTCGTATTTTGAGAGAATATTTGAAGCCTGGAAATATGCAAGATTTGTCAGCTAAAGTTTTGGATGGGAGAACAGTTAGAACATTTTATCATGCATTATGACTAGGGCTAATTAACAGTCCAGAAGAAATAGATTAGTGTCCATATGTGGAGTCACTAGTTTGTCTGGATGGACAGTGAACTCTGAGGGAACCTGCAAGAACAAGAATTTGAACTCTGGGCTGAGCATCTTAAGTTCCTAGGCAACCAGACTGTAGAGCTCAGCCAACTCAGGAGTTAACCTCTGGATTTCACAGACTAATAAAATATCATTATGTTGAGGTGTAGAATGCAATTGGCCAGAACATTTGACCATTATTACTGCTCATTTGTGTACCTTGAAGATGGTTGATTTAAAGTTATTGTAAGGCAGGAATGATTGATAAGAAAAATCTATAACTGATCTGTTTTTCTATTGTCAGAAATATCAAAGCGGTTTTGTTGCTCTATGCCAGAGCTGCTTAACCCTATGATGATCTCCTGACAGCTGCTGGCTGAATAAAGTTACAGAAATACTGACTTTGTGAGCCCTGTATGGTCTGAGATTTCTTACCGGTGCTCATCATTTCAATTACCCAATTTGCTGGTCAAGTGCCACCAAGCACTATGTTCAGATTTTGGTCCATTTGGATTGACATTACTGAATGAGTAAACTGGTGTGACATTCACTCAGATCTCCAATTCTGTCAGGTTATTACGTCGAGAATGATTGCAGCAAACATAAATCTGTGTTCACACAGAAGTCAAAAAACATAAAAGACTAGAACTTGAAACAACTTAGGTATCAAACTCAGGTAAGATAACTACTTTTTCACTGGCCTGCTCCATTGACTCAGATAGTTTCTGATCTTTCTTTTTCATTACTTAGCTTTAAATAGACTGGCAATGTGATGTTTTAACTACGAAAGATCATCAGGACATAGTGGCATCCAGTACTATGTCTAACAAAATGGATACATTGCATTACCTCAGAATGATACCTTTAGTCCACAAGAGACATTGGAAGATGCTATTTCTGAAGGGATGCAAATATACAGTGCTGCCAGATGGCCCTAATTATACCATTAGATTTAAAAGCCAGCAAGCTCTCACTCTCTAAAAGTAGACCACATCAGGAAATGACGAAATATGAAAACATTAGGCAGGTAATTGGATGCATAAACTGGAAGGAGGTGTTCTTGGGGAAGAGTACAGAAAGGAAGTGGCGGTTTTTCAAGGAATGTTTGTCTAGGGCATTGCAAGACAACGTCCCGAGGAGTCAAGGAGGTACAGGGAGCATGCGGGAACCGTGGTGCACGAAGGTAGTGGTGAACCTAGTTAGGAAGAAAAAAATGGTATACAAAAGGTTCAGAGAGCTAGGGGATGTTGGGGATCTAGAGGAGTATAAGGTGTGTAGAAGGGAACTTAAAAAGGAAATTAGGAGAGCCAGAAGGGGTCATGAGAAGGCATTGGCAGGGAAGATTAAGGAGAATCCCAAGGCCTTCTACAAATATGTGAAAAGTAAAAGGATGAGAAGAGAAGGGATAGGGCCTATAAAAGGTGAAGGGGAAAAAGTCTGTGTGAATCCGGAAGAAATGACAGAGGTGCTTAACGAGTACTTTGCCTCGGTATTCACGGTGGAAAGTGAACTGGGAGATTGCACTGCAGGTTTGCGGCATACGGATAAGATTGAGTATGTGGATGTTAGGAAAGAGGATGTGTTACACCTGTTAAATTCTATCAAGATAGACAGGTCGCCGGGACCGGATAGGATGTACCCCAGGTTATTGTGGGAGGTGAGGGAAGTGGTTGCAGAGCCCCTGGCGATGATCTTTGCGTCGTCCATGGAAACGGGAGAGGTTCTGGAGGATTGGAGGATTGCGGATGTGGTTCCTATCTTTAAGAAAGGGAACAGGGATAGTTCAGGCAATTACCATCCGGTGAGTTTGACTTCAGTGGTTGGTAAGCTGATGGAGAGACTTCTGAGGGATAAGATATATGAACATTTGGAGAAGTTTGGACTGATTAGAAATAGTCAGCACGGTTTTGTCAAGGGCAGGTCATGCCTTACGAGCCTAGTTGAGTTCTTCAAAAATGTGACTGAACACATTGACGAAGGAAGGGCGGTGGACGTGGTGTACATGGACTTTAGCAAGGCGTTTGATAAGGTCCCCCATGCAAGGCTTCTGGAGAAGGTGAGAGGGCATGGGATCCAAGGGGCTTTGGCCTCGTGGATCCCGAACTGGCTTGCCGGCAGAAGGCAGAGAGTGGTTGTGGATGGGTCTTGTTCTGCATGGAGGTCAGTAACCAATGGAGTGCCCAGGGATCTGTTCTGGGACCCTGCTGTTTGTCACTTTCATAAATGATCTGGATGAGGAAGTGGAGGGATGGGTGAGCAAGTTCGCCGACGATACAAAGATCGGTGGTGTTGTGGATGGTCTGGAGGGATGCCAAAAGTTGCAGCAGGACATAGACAGGATGCAAGACTAGGCGGAGAAGTGGCAGATGGACTTCAACACAGATAAATGTGTAGTGGTCCATTTTGGTAGGAATAATGGGATGAAGGAGTACAATATAAGGGGTAGGAGTCTTAGCTGTGTTGTAGAGCAGAAGGATCTCGGGGTCCGGGTCCATAGGACTCTTAAATTGGCCTCGCAGGTGGAGGAAGTGGTCAAGAAGGCGTACGGTGTACTGGCCTTCATTAATCGAGGAATTGAGTTTAGGAGTCAGGAGGTAATGATGCAGCTCTATAAGACTCTTGTCAGACCCCAGTTGGAGTATTGTGCGCAGTTCTGGTCTCCTCATTATAGGAAGGATGTAGAGGCTATTGAGAGAGTTCAGAGGAGATTTACAAGGATGCTGCCTGGATTGGGAGGCAGGCCTTATGAAAATAGGTTGAGGGAGCTGGGACTCTTCTCACTGGAGAGATGTAGGTTGAGAGGCGACCTGATAGAGGTTTATAAAATGTTAAGAGGAATAGATAGGGTGGACTTTCAGAGACTATTTCCCCGAGCAGAAATGGTCAATACGAGAGGACACAGATTTAAGGTGCAGGGAAGCAAATACAAAGGAGATGTCAGGGGTAGGTTTTTCACTCAGAGAGTGGTGAGCGAATGGAACCGACTGCCGTGGGTGGTTGTAGAGGCAAACTCACTGGGGTCTTTTAAGAGACTTCTGGATGAGTATATGGAAAGGAATAGGATAGGGGGTTATAGATAGGGCTGTGGATTGGTAGATGTGATCGGCGCAACTCGTGGGCCGAAGGGCCTGTTTGTGCTGTATTGTTCTATGTTCTAATACTACATATAGTAGGTCTCCATACCAAAGGAAGAATTTACTTTGAAGTGTAAACGTTCATTTCTGGTATGAACTGATTGACTGAATAGATTAGGCCTAATTTAGGAGAGTAAAACTTAATCCAATTAAGACATGTACAATTCCTTAAAAACTTGACTAAATATTTCCTCTGGCTGGGAGTGATTATAATAAGAGATCAGCGTTTCATCCTGAGATGGGAAGACATTTCCTCACTCAAACTGTTGCAAATCTTTGAAATTCTCTGCTTCCGAGAGTTTTGGATGCTTAGTCATATATTCAAGATGGCGATCGATAGATTTTTGGGTACTACAGGAATTAGAGGATAGAGAGAGAGTACAAAAAGGTTGTATTCAGATGAAAGACTAACCATGGGCTTACTGAATGGTAAACATGCTTGGAAGGAACAAATAGCCTACTAGTGTTTTTATTACGTTATATAAATGTTTTCATGTGAATAAAAGTCTGATTGCACTATCTACTACATAAGCAATTTCATGTGATTAAAACAATTTTAAACATAATATCATTGAAAAAGCAGATAAATGAATTAAAACTGCAGGAAGAAACAAAATGGATGTAATGTGTTCACTCAATTTAATGGGTTTGCCCTGTATACTGCTGTTGTGTTCTGTGTATTGTTAACTGTTGTGTTCATTCACACCTATCGCATAGACTGTACTCACTTTGTTAAATCCAATATGTTCTTCATAAACTTGTTCAATGACCATAGCTTCTAATTAGTTTAAGGATGTATATTAAATTTCAGATTCAACTACACACTCAACACATTTTCCTGCATGTTCCATTCATTGGTTTCACTTGGTAGTCATATAACATCATGACAGAGCTCAAAATACGTAAAGTCCAATGTCTAATACATCTCTTATGTTTCAGTAACTGGCACTGTCATTCATATCATTAACTCAAATATTGAAATGACTACAATTCTTCAACAACAACTGAACAAAAGATATATAATCAACTCATCTGGCCCCCAACTTAACTCCTCTGCTTGTAAACACAAAACTGAATTCTGGATACAAGGTCACAATATATCATTCTCTAGGATGGGGGTGAGGTGGAGGACTCAGTTAACAAAATGGCAAGAGTGTGCTGCAGCATAATGCCAACAGCATGGATTCAATCCTGAAGCTGGATATGGTAAATCATGGGGGTCTGTCTCCCTGCCTCACCCCAAGCTTGATGGAGTGGTGCCCTTCAAGCTATATAACTAATTGTCTCTCTGAGAAATGCCAATGGTCATTTGTGGGCAATGGTTAATTAACAAAAATACCAGGTTCTTACTCTATAGTAGTTTGCTGTTTAGTACTTTTTTTTGCTTCTTTGTTTCCAGTTCTGTTCCATTTCACTGTCTTATTCTGTTTTAAGGTAAGGCTTTACAAATCTTTTCTCACTGCAAACAATTTAAATTGCTTGTTCAGAACTGGTTAAAAAAAATCAAACTGTGCTCCACATTTGTTTGCATTTGTGCATATCATTTCATATATTCCTTGCATATCATTTATACTACTAAAACTCCAGGTTTTTCTGATAAATCAATTATGTCAGCACACTTCCAGAATGGAAAAATAATCTTTCAACCACTAAACAATCATCCCTCTCACCACGTTCTTTGTTTTGTGCATGCAAAAATACATCAATCTTTACACTGAATAAGTTGCAGATGCAAACTAATAATTGTTTTTATAACTATTTAAAATTGATAAAACATAGCAAACATAGTTCAGCTTTTTCCGAGCATGATAACATTTAGATAACAGTAATTCTCATTCTTCTACCTAAATTTGCTGATCAGCAAAGCTTTTTAGCTATAAAGGACAAGTTGAAATCAAAGCTGGAGACCATTCCACAACACTATATGATGTCTACGTCGTCATGAAGATAATGGTAAATTACTTCAATACACATTCAGTCTTGATGTCCAAATCTAAATTAGCTGCTTATTATATAAGCATCTATAATGCCAGTCACAGATTGTACCATGCTTTGCTTAATCTCACACGAGTTTAGTGCATTGTAATATGGTAAGCACGTTTATTTAAACTTAGTTCCAAATCAAAGCTCCACTTACCTAACAGGATTGCTGGTCAAAGAAACTCTCAGTGATTCCAAACAATTAAGAAGTTTTTCATCAGTAATTCCAGAACGTAACTCATGAACATATTCTTGGGATGATAGAGTACTTTCATGCTTGCTGTTCCTCAGGCCTCCCTGCGTCAACAGTAAAGAAACAGTTACTCACCAAGTACACTGAATCAATACAGCTCATATCTCCCCCATGATCTATATATAAAAAAATTACAAATTGATTCAAAGCAAGAATCATATTATGAGACAGTAGCTTTCAGATACAATGAGTAATAACACAGGAATAGCAAAATGCTTGCCATTGCCATTATTGCTCCAACATTTCCTTCCTATTTTTTGAATGTGATGGGTTAAATGGAAAGTCACTCAAGATTCTCCCAGTATTCTCTGGGTGCTCTAGTTTCCTCTTACAGTCCAAAGATGTGCAGGTTAAGTGAAATGATCACGTTAAATTGCCCCTTAGTATCTCAAGATATGTTGGTTGGGGGAAGTAGTGAGGTAAATATGTGTGGTTATGACTATAGTGACTAATAAGATGCTCTGTTGGAGAGTCAGTGCAGACTCAAAGGGACAAATGGCCTCCTTCTGCATTATCGGGATTCGATGACAAAATCTGAAAAAAAATTACTTTCAAACCATACAAAATTCCACATACAGCAAACAGACAAATTTCAACCAAAAATATTGAATCCCAGACTTGTAAATTGTTGCTCCAGAGAGTAATAAGGTGATCAAACAAATGCTGCTGCGACAGATTCATGAGCAATTTTAGCAGAATGTGGAATGCCTCAGTGAAATGTGTGTAAAATATTTTACTGATAACTAAATGGCTTCTTGTACACACAATTTTGCTTTCGGGTTTTACCATACATTGTCAGTTAATTGACACTTCAGTTATCCAAGTCAAATAATTTCCTCAAAGTTCAAACTAATTAAAAACTACTCGACATTCAAATTTGTAGTCCACTTGATTAGTTCATACAGTCTATTAGTCCACAGACCTCAATCTAGAAAGAAAATGAGGCAATGTTTTTGTTACCTGAAAAGTTAACACAAGTTGATTCAATTAAAATTTGAAAACAGGACTGGAAAGCTGTTTGAGGGTCAGGAACTTAGGAAGTTATAGATAAAATGCATCAGGACAAAGCATGACTATTCTTTCAAATTGCCAGTGACAATGGGCCAAAATGAACTTCTTCTGCTCTGCAAATTTCAATGATTGTGTGATTGAGTACATATTAAAAAACAGTTTTGGACAAGGATAAGTTAATTTTCTGTGAGATTTCTGGGAGAATGAATTGACCGAGAGATGAGAGGGATCTCGTAAGTGGAGGGCAGGTTAATCAACTGTTGAAATTAAGATCATGTATATTTGAATTCCAAGAAAGAGGGAGATATGGAGCTACAAAATGGGATAAAGAGGGGATCTTGGCATGAAACAGAAAACAAAAATTACATTCTGACACGGAGATTGATGAAACTGCAGTACAGACAAGAAAGGACTTGTATAACAGTAGAACTGTTAAGCGTACACAAGCCTGCTATTCGTCCCATTGAATCCATGCTGGTTCTCTATAGGAACTATTCAAATCATCCCATGTTCCTCCCTTTCCTGTAACTCTGAAAGTTTCCATTTAGATTATTACCCAATTCCCTTTTGAAAGTCAAAATGAAATCTGCCTCCAGTACACTCGAGCTGCACCTTTCAGATCCTAAGCATTCACTGTATGAAAATATTTTTCCTCATGTCGCTTCATCCAACCAAATTATATCAGTGACCTCTAGTCATCGACCTTTGTGTCAAAGCTAACAGTTTCTTCCTATCTACTCTGTCCAGATCTCTCATGCCTTTGAACAATGCTATCAAATCTTCTCTAACAGCAACTCAGTTTCTCAATCTATCCTCATAACTGAGGTCCCCTGTCCCTGAAAGCATTCTCATGAATCTCTTCTGCACCTTCTTCAAAGCATTCACAGAAAGAAATAGAGAAATGGCAGGGAAGCTAAATGATGATTTTGCGTCTGTCTTCACTGAAGAAGTTACAATTAATCTCCCAGAATTAGAGATGCAAGAGACAAGGTCAAATGAGGCATTGAAGCAAATTAGCACTAATGAGCTTGTATTGAAGAAATTAACAGGACTAAAAATTGATAAGAAGGGACATCACAGAGTACTGAACAAGGTAGCTATGGGAATAGTGGAGACATTGATAGTCAGATTTGATGGTAGCAAATATAACCCTATTATTTAAGAAGGGAGAGAGAAAAGAGAAAGTATAGATTTGTTACCCTTACATCAATAATGGAGAAAATGTTAGAATCTATTCTCAAGCGTGTGACAAATGAATACTTGAATAATAGTGATTGACTGGGCATAGTCAACATGGATTTATGAATGAATTCATGTTTAACAGATCTTTTGGAAGTTTTTCTGATGATATTACTAACCAAGCTGATAAAGGGGAAGTCAGTAGACATTGTATACCTGGATTTCAGAAGGCTTTTGATAAAGACCCCTCATGAAGTTGATTAGCAAAATTAAAGTACATAGGATAGAAGGTAATATACTGTTAGCAATTAAGAAGTGATTAACAGAAAACAACAGGATAAATAGGTCATTCCCACATTAGCAGGCTGTGACTAGTTGGATGCCACAAGGATTAGTACTTGGAACCCAGATGTTCACAATATATATCAACAATTTGGACATGGGGACCAAACATAATATTTCCATGTTCATGGATAAGAGGGAATGTATGTTGTGAGGAAGATGCAAAACATGTTTTGGACAGTTAGTGAATGGCAAAGAACGTGGAAAATGGAATACAATATTGAAAAATTTGAGGTTATCCACAAGTTGAGACCTTCATACTGGCATATATGACTCAGTAATATCCACTAAACCACTGGAGGAATGCTGGGAAAAAAATCATGTGAATGGCAAAATTTGAAATATTTTAATTTATGTTAGTTATATGTCGTTAGTCTGCTACCCTTCAATGTCTTGAGTGAATTCCAAGTCATTTTCAAACTTTTGTCAATATCTATATCACTCAAATCTGAAAAGAAATACAAATGTTCATATTCATTGATTCTTCTGTTCAGATTTATCCCCGTTAGCTGACAATCAATCCAAAAGGAATTCAGGTAATTTTAACTGCTCAGGTAGAGACAGCTGAGGTTTGTTATCAGACATAGTTATGTGACATGACATTGGAACAAAATAATGCACATGTACTGACATTCTTTTAATATGGATGATTGTTTATGTAGAACGTGAAAAATTGGGCAATAGAAAGCAAAAACTCTTCCTTGATACTATGCCACTTATACCACGCTCTGACTATCTCAGTTCAATACAGTATTACTGGTAAGATTAGTCACATGATTCTTTTCTCAAAAATTAATAGATAAAAGTTACAAGTAAATAGACAATAGATTAATAGAAGATATTAACTGGAAAACAAACTGAAATTGGAGGCCTTAATCATATTGGAGTAAATATTTTGACAATGTAATTTGGAATATACAACAGAAACTTCAAACTTGGGAAGTGTTTCATTGCATGATTGTACATTATTAGACTGTAGAACAACTCCAACAATGTTAACTGATCTTTGATAGTCGCCTTATTGATCTTATGGCCCTCCAGGTGTTCCAGTTTCCCCCCCACACTCCAAAAATGTGCAGATTAGGTGAATTGGCCATACTAAATTGCCTGAATGTTTAAAGATGAATAAGTTATGAGGATTAGCAGGATAAATAAATGGGGTTACAGAGATAGAAGGTATGTCAAAGTATGATGGATGCTCTGTCGAAGAGTCAGTGCAGACTTGATAGGTCGAATGGCTTCCTCCTGCACTGTAGGGATTCTGTAGTTTTACATCCCCGTACACAGCAGTCAGATCCAGGAAATATCCACCAAAAATACACAAATCTGCTACAAGTTCAACCAATTCTCAACACTTTAACATCAGATTAGCACAAGTTTCACTGATGCCAGATTGACAATTTTGTAGACTCAAAATGAATGCCCAGCTTCTTGCTCAACCTACACTGTATATTCTAATTTCAGTAACTAGTCTCACAACACCAGGTTAAAGTCCAACAGATTTATTTGGTAACACAAGCTTTCGGAGCACTGTCCCTTCAGCAGGTGAAGATGATTTCGTTTATAAACACGGCATACATGCACACAAACTCCATTTACAAGATAATGGTTGGAATGTGATTTTAACAGATAATCAAGTCTTTATAGGTGCAGACAATGTGAGTGGACAGGGGGTTAAGCTCAGGTTAAAGAGATGTGAATTGTCTCCAGCCAGGGCAGTTAGAGTGTTTTTGCAGGCCCAGGCAAGTCGTGGGGGTTACAGATAGTGTGACATGAACCCAAAATCCCAGTTCAGGCCATCCTCGTGTGCGGCACTTGGCTATTAGTTTCTGCTCAGCAATTCTGCCTTTCCGTGTGTTGTGGAAGTCATCTTACATAGAACAATATAGCACAAACAGGCCCTTTGGCCCACGAGTTGCGCCGATCACAACTATATCTACCAATCCACAGACCTATCTATAACCCCCTATCCCATTCATTTCCATATACTCATCCAGAAATCTTTTAAAAGGCCCCAGCGAGTTTGCCTCAACCACCTCTGACAGCAGCCGATTCCATTCACTCACTACCCTCTGGGTGAAAAACTTACCCCTAACATCCCCTCTGTATTTGCTTCCCTGCGTCTTAAATCTGTGTCCTCTCGTAGTGACCATTTCAGCTCAGGGAAATAGCCTCTGAGAGTCCACCCTATCTATTCCTCTCAACGTTTTATAAACCTCTGTCACGTCGCCTCTCAACCTACGTCTCTCCAGTGAGAAGAGTCCCAGCTCCCTCAACCTATCTTCATAAGGCATGCCTCCCAATCCAGGCAGCATCCTTGTAAATCTCCTCTGCACTCTCTCAATAGCCTCTACATCCTTCCTATAGTGAGGCGACCAGAACTGCACACAATACTCCAAGCGGGGTCTGACAAGAGTCTTACAGAGCTGCATCATTACCTCCTGACTCCTAAACTCAATTCCTCGATTAATGAAGGCCAGTACACTGTACGCCGCCTTGACCACTTCCTCCACCTGCGAGGCCAATTTAAGAGTCCTATGGACCCGGACCCCGAGATCCTTCTGCTCTACAACACAGCTAAGACTCCTACCCCTTATATTGTACTCCTTCATCCCATTATTCCTACCAAAATGGACCACTACACATTTATCTGCGTTGAAGTCCATCTGCCACTTCTCCGCCCAATCTTGCATCCTGTCTATGTCCCACTGCAACTTTTGACATCCCTCCAGACCATCCACAACACCACCGACCTTTGTATCGTCGACGAACTTACTAACCCATCCCTCCATTTCCTCATCCAGGTCATTTATGAAAATGACAAACAGCAGGGGTCCCAGAACAGATCCCTGGGGCACTCCACTGGTTACTGATCTCCATGCAGAACAAGACCCATCCACAACCACTCTCTGCCTTCTGCCGGCAAGCCAGTTCTGGATCCACGGGGCCAACGCCCCTTGAATCCCATGCCCTCTCACCTTCTCCAGAAGCCTTACATGGGGGACCTTATCAAACGCCTTACTAAAGTCCATGTACACTACGTCCACCGCTCTTCCTTCGTCAGTGTGTTCAGTCACATTTTCGAAGAACTCAACTAGGCTCGTAAGGCATGACTTGCCCTTGACAAAACCATGCTGACTATTTCTGATCAGTCTAAACTTCTCCAAATGTTCATAAATCTTTTCCCTCAGAAGCCTTTCCATCACCTTACCAACCACTGAAGTCAGACTCACCGGACGGTAATTTCCTGGACTATCCTTGTTCCCTTTCTTAAAGATAGGAACCACATCCGCAATCCTCCAATCCTCCGGAACCTCTTCCGTTTCCATGGACGACGCAAATATCATCGCCAGGGGCTCTGCAACTACTTCCCTCACCTCCCACAATAACCTGGGGTACATCCCATCTGGTCCCGGCAACTTGTCTATCTTGATAGAATTTAACAGGTCCAACATATCCTCTTTCCTAACATCCACATTCTCAATCTTTTCCGTTTGCCTCAAACCTGCAGTACAATCTCTCAGTTCACTTTCCATCGTGAATACCGAGGCAAAGTGCTCGTTAAGCACCTCTGCCATTTATTCCGGATTCACACAGACTTTTCCCCCTTCACCTTTTATAGATCCTATCCCTTCTCTTCTCATCCTTTTACTTTTCACATATTTGTAGAAGGCCTTGGGATTCTCCTTAATCTTACCTGCCAAGGCCTTCTCATGACCCCTTCTGACTCTCCTAATTTCCTTTTTAAGCTCCCTTCTACACACCTTATACTCCTCTAGAGCCCGCGTCCCATGTCCTACCAAAACCTCCTTGTCTCCTCGGAACGTTGTCCAAGTGTTCTTGGAGAACATTTATCCGAAGATCAAAGACTGAATGCCCTTCATTGCTAAACTGTTTCCCAACAGGAAGAGAACACTTCTGACTGGTGATTACCGAGCAGTGTCCATTCATTCGTTGTTGTAGCATCTGCATAGTCTTGCCAATGCACCAAGCCTTGGGACATCTTTTCCTGCAACATGTCAGGTAGACAATGTTGGCTGAGTTGCAAAAGTATATACTGTGTATCTGGTGGATGGTGTTCTCACGTAAGATGATGGCATCCATGTCGATGATCCGGCAAGTCTTGCAAAGATTGCTGTGGCAGGTGGTGTCATGGTCAGTATTCTCCTGAAGGCTGGGTAGTTTGATGCGTACAATGGTCTTTTTGAGGTTGCACGGTTGTTTGAAGGCAAGAAGTGGACGTGTAGGGATGGCTTGGTGAGGTGTTCGTCTTCATCAATGACACGTTGAAAGCTCCGGAGAAGATGTCATAGCTTCTGCACTCCGGAGAAGTGCTGGACAACGAAGAGTAATCTGTCCACCATGTCCCGTGTTTGTCTTCCAAGGAGTTTTTCTCTGTGGCATATCAGTACTATCAAATCAATAAGTTGAGCACCATATCTTGTTTTTACAAGGGCGTCTTCCAGAGTCTGTAGATATCTATTGCGTTGTTCCTCAATCGAGCAGATCCTGTATATACAGACAGCTTGTCCGTAGGGGATTGCTTCTTTAACGTGGAGCATCGTGAGGTTATCCGTGGGCTTACGGTACAGTGAAATGCTGAAGTGATATCCTTGATGGAGTTGCATATGTCCAAGAATGCAACCGATTCCGGAGAGTAGTTCATGTTCAGTCTGATGGTGGATGGAACTTGATGTCATCATGTAGCTGTTTCAGTGATCGTTTGCCTAGAGTCCAAAAGGAAAAAAAATGTCATCGATGAATCTAGTGTGTAGCTTTGGTTGAAGGTCCTGTGTGGTGAGAAGTCTTGTTCGAACCTATGCACGTTGACATGAGTTCACGAGTCTGGATGAAGAACTGGTTGTTGAAGGTGAAGACATTGTGATCCAGGATGAAGTGCATGAGTTGTAAAATTACATCTGGAGATTGGTAGTTGTTAGCGTTGAGTAGTAAGGCAGTTGCAACAATGCCATCGTTGTGGAGAATATTGGTGTACAGTGCTGAGACATCCATTATGACGAGGAGTTTTCCTGGTTCAACTGCTCCAGGGGCGCTGAATTTCTGTAAGAAATCTGTAGTGTCACGACAGAAGCTGGGTGTTTTTTGTACGATGGGTTTCAGGATGCGTTCGACATAGCCAGAAATTCTCACACAGGGTCTCATTGCCTGGTACGATGGGACAGCCGGGTTGTTGGCCTCGTCTCTCTTTGGGATGCAGTAGAGATCTCCAACGCAAGGTATACGTGGTACAAAAGCATAGAGGATACTCTGAAGGTCCAGATCAAAGTTCTTGATTAGTCTGTTGAGTTGACAGGTGTGTTCTTTGATTGGATCTGCAGGTAACTGTCTGAAATGTTCCTCATTGTTCAGTTGTCAGTATATTTCTTTGTAGTCCATTCTGTTCAGTTTGACAGTGGCCCCTCCTTTGTTGGTTTGATGACAATGTGGCAGACGGTGTTGCGTTGTAGCTGATGAATCTGGCATTGACATACCCCTCTGATGGTTTAGGCGTACATGTGAAGTCAAGGGCAATGGCCTTCTGGAGGAGTCCAATTTTTCTTCTTCGGTTGCTGTACTGCAGCTCTGTCAACTGTTCTGGTTCATTGGTTGTCTCAATCAGTTCGTTATCGGCCTCTTGAGGTTTATGGAAAAACTCCTAGAGTCTCATTCGCCTAATGAATTCTGTGTCTGCTGCAAGACTGATAGTGTCCACATCGGTGGTGGGGCACAAATTGAGCCCTCGGCTAAGAGCTTCGATTTCTTCTGGTTGAAGTGCATAATCCAACAAGCTGGCAATGGATTTCCCTGCGGTGGTACTGTCTTCAACTGTGACAGAAGGAGAGGCTTGGTTGCTGCTGGTGACGATGCTAAGTTTCTTAAGTTTCCTGTTCTTGGTATGCACGTAGATAGTGTCATTCTATTGTCTCGTGCTTGGCAGTGTTTAGCAGCTGGTCTGCATCCTGAGTGTAAGTTGAAAATATGGACTCTATCTTGGTTGCCAGCTTGCGGCATCTGCTGTAGAATGTATATAAGGTAGTTGAGGAGTGAGAGAGAGGTATGACAGCAAGGTCTCTCAGCATAGTCTGTTACAGGTTATCCTGAATGGGTTGGTGATCTGTAGCCCTTCCGGTATTTTGTCTGCTTTCTTGGATATTCGTAGAAACTTGATGTCTGTGTCGATATGTGAGATCTGCTTGGAGATCCTCTCCACTTTGTGTTGTCGGTTTGTGGTGTCAGTGGTAACCATGATATGGAGTTGCTGACATTGGACTGGCATACGCACAGTCTCAACACCAGGTTAACATCCACCAGGTTAGAGGGCAACACTGTCTACCTGATATGCTACAGGAAAAAATATGCCGAGGCATGATACGTTGACAAGTCCACGTAGATGCTGTGACAACGGATGAATGGACACTGCTTGACAATCACCACGCAGGAGTGTTCCTTTT
Source organism: Sphyrna mokarran (assembly GCA_024679065.1). Lineage (NCBI taxonomy): Eukaryota > Metazoa > Chordata > Chondrichthyes > Carcharhiniformes > Carcharhinidae > Sphyrna > Sphyrna mokarran. Next base: position 105,870,928 of record JAGIQG010000004.1, on the reverse strand, counting down.
CTATCTGGGAACACTTCAACAAACAAGGCATTCAGTCCCTGATCTTCAGGTAAGCTTTCTCCAAGGCAGCCTTCACAACAACGCAGAATTGCTGAACAAGTTCTGCATACAAGTGCAACCTCAACCGGATCTTGGGTTTGTGTTACATTATCTATAATCCCCTTGCCTGGGCTTGCAAAACCTCCCTAATCATCCTGGTTGGAAACAATTCGCACCTGTTTAAACTCTTTCCACTCACACTGTCTGCCCTGTAAAGATCTGATTACCTTTTAGACTTGCACGCCAACTAATATCTTGTAATTGAGTTTGTCTTTATATGCCTGTTTATGAACCAAACTCTTCGCTCACCTGATGAGGGGGCTTCGTTCTGAAAGTTCGTGCTAGCAAATAAACACATTGGACTTTAATCAGTCCAATACTTGCTGGTCTACCGAGTCCAACATCGGCAACTCGACATCATTCGAGTTTCAGATCAATCTTTAGGATTTGTCTGTGGCCCTGCGACAGCACATATTTAAACCTGAAGACTTTGTTGACTACCATCCCCGTAAGTGACCATATAAGACCCAGTTTTGGACTTGTTCTCTATTATTTGCAGCTTCCTTATGCCCCTGTATTGACTTGGAGCAGCTTCCAAGGCCATTTCAGCCCAATGTCCCCTACCAAGATGTAGGCTGAGATGGTTTAACCCTTGTCTTTAATGCACTGTTTATCCAATACGTTAATGAATATTTGTATTTACAAATGTTGTAAATACTTCAAACTCAAGGTGAGGGGAATTCTCCACCCACAATACTGGCAGCACAATACCATGCCTCATGTCCCAGTCTGACACCTCAAATAGTAGAGGCATGCATGCAACTATGTAGGATGACACAGTAGTTAGCATTGCTACCTCACAGCACTATGGACCTGGGTTAAATTCCTGGCTTGGGTCCCTGTTCATGTAGGTGTTTGCACAATCACCCTGCTTCTGCACGGCTTTTCTCCACGTGCTCCAATTTCCTCTCTCAATCCAAAGAATGGTTAGGTGGGTTGGTCATGCTAAATTGACCCTTAATGCCAGGGGGATTAGCAGGATAAATACATGGGTTACAGGGATAAAGCCTGTGGTCAGTACAGACTCGATGGGCTAAACGACCTTCTTCTGCACTATAGAAATTCCATGAGCTTTACTTGCTTTGAAATGCTCTTCAAATTATCAGATTATTGTATAAAACAAGTAACTTTTCTTTTGCTTCACCTCGATTTTGTTTAAGTGCTTTATTTGATCAGATCAGAGATAGGCTTCACATTTTCTGTTTGGCTATATTTTTAAAGCATCAATACAAGTAACATTAAAAGTTTAGAAGCTTCACTGGTTGCAGATTACACATGCTGTGCTTAATATGAATGATGATTAAATTAGCTTTCATTGAATCTCAAGTGTTTGTACTGATTTCCAGTAGTCTACTTTTTACTAATATCTACTCAGATTTGAAAAATTTGAGCCTGACTTGAGAATCAGCAAAATAGAACAGGCACACTTTGGATCTTACTTTTCATTGATTGAGGAAATTTGACGTCTTTATCATCCATCTGAATTGCATATAATTTCATGCCGAATTATGTGATCAGTAGAGATACAATGTACATTGATTTTTGTGTCACTAAGATTTCTTTTTACAACGTAGTACTTGAAAAGTACAAATTTATTTCTGCATTAAAGAAATGTACTATTTATTTATGCAATTCATTTTGATCTATTCTAAACTTATTAGGTATATCCACAAAATATATTTCTGCATATAATCTCAAGTCCACATTGCCAATTATATCTGCATGCTGATTCTGCAATTGAGAGCTTATTTTATAGTTACACTGAAACAATTAGAACGAGTAACACAATAAGTTGTGAAGGACACAATTTTCATTCATTTGATAGATTCACCATCAGTACTTAATGTATGTTTAACATATTGAGTATGCCTTGAGAACGATCCCTATCTATCACAAAACTGCAAAATATCAGTGATATCCTCAAATTTCTGACCAGAACTACTTAACTTCCTAACACAAATTCATAAGTGACTATCAATTGACAGAATGACCAAAAAAGCTAAAATGACAGTTACAATGTTTCATACATTTGCATGTTTACAAAAATGTGAAGAAGCAAAGGTTCTTTGCAAACTAAAGTTTTTCTATTTCTTCAATGAGAATTTCCCATGAAAAATAGCCCTAATTCAACCTACTGTTAAAATATTATGGAATTTTCAAAATAATTATTATTCAGCATTATTATTTTGCTCCATTTCCACTAACGCCATCAGGATATCACCAAACGCATTCCCCACCCCATCACCCTTTCAGCATTCTTAAAGGACATTCTCTCTATATCGTAATCTGCATCTCAGTCATGTCTATCCCAAGGCAAACACTCTCCCATCTCTTTACCATTCAAAGCCCCAAATACTACTTCCAGCTAAATCTAGTTCATTCCTCACAATGTGGTCTCCACTAATTGACAAGACTAAACAGATTGGCTGAACAGAGACATTCCGCTTATTTAGCATGCCAATTTCTTGTGGCCTGTCTTTCTAATTTTCCACCTTGTTCTCACACTGACATCTCTGTTCTTGGCCTTCTGCAGTGAACTCAATGTCGACTTGAAGAATAGCACCTCATTTTTCAATTTCTTGCCTTACACAGTCTTCCAAGCTCAACATAGCTAACAATCTCAGACTATAATCTCTCCCTTTGTTTCAGCTTTTCACTCATTTTTGCAGCATCTATGGTCTCGCATGTTTCTTTTCTGTCCCATTTGATCTTGGAATACTCTTTGTTCATTCAATTTCTCCTGTCTTACACCCTGTCACAGACCTATTTGTACTTTTCCCATCTACCTCATGGTTCAAAACCATTACGAATTTTTCCCACACCTGATGAAAGATTACAGACTTGAAATTTTATCTTCTTTTCTCTCCATACCTGCTGTCCGACCAGCCAAGTATGTCTAGTATGTTCTGTTTTCATTTTGGATTCCAACTATTCAACTTTTCTAGAATTTTTTTATTTCACATTCATTATTTTACAGGCATTATTTTCAATTAACAATGTTTTCTGTGTGAAAATCTACAGTTTTTATGCATACTAATATTTACCAAGGATTAAAAGTCCAAATTCATTGTTCATAGGGGAAAAAAAACCAGCAACAGAACAATTAAAGGGCAAAATAAATAATTAGAATTTAAGATTAAGGAACAAGTAATATGTGCAATACCTAGAATCACAGAAACTCTACAGGGCAGGAGGCGGCCATTCAGCCCATCAAGTTTGCAGTGGCCTTCTGAGAGCATTCTATCACCCAGGCCCATTCACTGCCTTATCCTGTAACCCACATACGTATCCTGCTAATCTCTATAACCTACAGTTCTCGGGACACTAAAGAGCAATTTATCATGACCAACCCATCTAACCTGCATATCTTTGGAGGAAACGTGGGAGGAAACTGAAGCATCCTAAGGAAATTCATACAAGACTGGAATTGAATCCAGATTGATAATTCAGGACAAAACTAATAGTCACTTGGGCTATTGCACATGAATTAAAGAAAGCAAGCATGAGATTATTAAGGTGAAATTGTGTTTAACTAACTGTGTTTGAAACGCTCTTCTTCAAGTGGAAGAAGCTTGATAATTGAGTATTTTTAAAACGGAGGGTAGACGGATTCTTGACTTGCAGGACGGTTAAAGATTATTGGAGGTAGACGAGGATGTGGTGTTGAGCTCACAATCAGATCAGCTATGATCAAATTGAACAGCGAAGCAAGCTTGAGGGGCTAAACAGCTTACTCTTGTTCTTGATGTGATTGTGTGAACTTGCATGCCCGCTTGCCTCCAGACTCATCCCCATTATCCTGCAAATCTCTCAACTTTTTCTACAACGTATACACTGCATTCTGGTACTAAAAATAAAATTTATATAGATGTCTAGAAATTTACTCTGCCATCTGGTTCTTTATCAATATTTTTACATAACTTCTATGAGTTAGGCAAAGAAAAAAATCAATGTGACACAGCAGAGTCAAAGGAATTACATTTCTAAAATTTTAAGCAATGGACACACAGAGATTATTAGTAAACACACCATCACTTTAATCAAGCTAGAGTACAGAATAGCAAGATGGTTGCAGTTCACATAAGCATGACAAGTTATTATAATTGTATTCAAAAATATGCTGTGTGTTGGTTTTGAGGATGAGAATTTGAACTTCACTACTTGATTATACAAATACATGAACATTTATGCATGTAATGATTGTAATTTTGTTATATATTTAGATTTGAAAATAGAGAATTGCACACAATTTTAATGCAATATTTTAATTAACATTTTGGTGAATTTTCCTTTTATTTAAATACAACTTTAAAATATAGTCTTACATTAGAAAATTACTGAACATTGATAAAAGCCAGTAAACTGAATGCTTCAACAAGGACAAAGTGTTTTATCTCCACTGGAAAGTTTCCTCTTCACACCCTTATTTAGCTTTTTAACAGCGATGCAAGCATGGAGGATTTTAAGCAAACACTTGAAATACATCCACAACAATTATTTTAAAATGTGCAAATATATTAAGTGATGGCCCATTGACTTCATTTTGGGGAGGAGGGGGAGGAACCACAGACAAGATTTTCTGACTCCACCCACCACTGGGATCTTTTGATTGCACCACAAGTTAATGGGAGTGAGAGGGGGGCACAAATTAAGGAGAGAGCCAAATAAATTTTGTTTCTCCTCAGTGCTCCAGCCATTCACCAAGTTACAAGATTTTGTGGGAATCTTTCCATTAGCTTTTGACAGCTTCGAAAGCACATAACTGCGACTTCTCATTTCAAGCTGCTCCTTGTTCAGGTTTGGACTATGTTTGTTCAAGGTGCTTCGGGGCTCACAGCTTTCGCTAATGGGGTTATTGTAGACTTCTTCCTCAAGCTCCAAACTGACCAAATCTCTAATCCTCAAAGTGTCTTCAAACAGAGCACAAGCTTTCCCCTGCATTTCATATCTTGAACAAAAAGCTTAGTATTTACACATCTTAAGGTGCAGACCTGGCTAATATATATTTATTTTGTTCTCTCAACTTTCAGTGAGTTATAAACTACACAAAACCAAAAGATACAAACAATGTGATATTTCTGGGTTCATAGAGAAGTCTGAACTTGATCCCAAAAGTTCTGCTATCCTCTTCTCCAAGGCAATGAAAAACACCTTGGCCCTGTCCCCAGATTAATTAGCTATCTTGAACTACAACAGTCTTTCATCTTGGAAACAAAGGGGAAGGTTTCAATACAATGATTTACAATTTTGAAACTGTGCGCTTAGGAGAGATTATGAACTTAAGGACATGAGCAGCTGTTACGAATACTCTCAAACATAATGGTCATTTTCCTTTCAGCAACACAATTTGAGTCTTTTTCATCCTTACTAATTACCACACAGCCTTTATAATCAGCTAGACTCCAGTACTAATCAAGTACAAAATAGGGCTACGTGGCAACACAATGGTTAGCATCGATGCCTCACAGTGCTAAGATCCCAGGTTCAATTCCAGCCTTGGTTGACTGTCTTGTGTGGCGTTTGTATGCTCTTCCTGTGTCTGCATGGATTTCCTCCTGTTTCCTCCCACAATCCAAAGATGCGTAGGTTAAGTGGAAACGACCATGCTAAAAATTTGCCCCTTCGTGTCAAGGGAATTAATAGGGTAAATACTTAAGAGTTAATATTTAGGGCAAGCAATGGCCTAGTGATATCATTGCTGATCTAGAAATCCAGATGCTTAGCTAATGTTCTGGGGACCCCGGGTTCAAATCCTGCCATGGCAGATGATGGAACTTGAATTCAATAAAAAAAAAATCTGGAATTAAGAATCTACTGATGACCATGAAACCATTGTCGATTATTGGAAAAACCGTCTGTCCTTCAGAGAAGGAAAGCTGCCGTGCTTACCTGATCTGGCCAGCATGACTCCAGAGCCACAGCAATGTGACTGATTCTCAACTAGCATCTGAAATGGCCTAACAAGCCACTCAGTTCTAGGGCAACTAGGGATGGCAATAAATGCTGATCAGCCAGTGATGCCCATATCCCACAAATTAATTTTAAAAATTGACCAAAACAACAGTAATTAGATATCTGCATTTAGTAGCATTATAAAAACTGATATTAAATAGTTTTTCTTGATCAAATATCTTTTTCAATGGCAATCATCAATATAAGACTGTTATGCAGTATGCTAATAACCCAAGTAAGCAACTTTAGATTACAGAATTAAGTTACAGAATTTAGCAATTGCTTAGCAAGTAAAGACAATTGCCTTAAATGATAGCCATACACACATCCTTTCAGAGATGGATAAGTAGCAAAAATTGAGTCAATGAAAGAAGGTGGAAGACTTTGTGGGAAATAATATAGTAGGTCATTCAATTTTCAGCCTACCAATCTAGGCTTGAAAACATCAGCTCTTTATTACTGTACCATTCACTAAGTTGGAGAATATATCATAAAAAAGTGTCTGGCATTTTATAAATAATGCTTAGAAAATAAAGATAACAGCATAAAAACATTAAAATTGATTTTTGCCCACGGGCAGTGGAATCACATATTACCCCTCTAAAATAAAGGCCACTTAAAGTGCTCTGTCATTCTATCTCAAAGATTTCCTCTATCACAAATGAGAGAAACTTGAAAGAAAAGTAATTTAGCTCAAAGCAAATTTTGTCTGGTCAACTGAGTTTCAAAGCACGAAGGGCATTTACTGTACAGCAGTGAAGCTACAGATATTTTGAAACCATTTTCCCAACAATTTATTGAACCTCAATGCACTGAGAGCTGCCAATGATATTTGGATTACGAACACAGTCCAAATCAAAATTCTGCTTGGGCATTCTGACCTCATTAAAGCTCAGTGCATCTTTCAGTTTGAAGAGATCACTTGAACACGCCAATAAATAATCCCATTGACAGAGTACAAGTCTGTCAGCCAAGCAGCTTTGTCAGAGGAAGAGTCCACTGAGCCAATCATGTCTCTGCCAGCAGAAAATGAGGTAACCAACCTGATTCCAGTCTGCAGTTCTTCATCTGTAACTTTGTAGGTTATGGTAAATAAAATGCATATCCATATATTCAAATTGGATGACGGTTTTGTCTGTACAACCCTTTTAGGCAGAAAACTCCTGATCCCACCCTGTATGCCTTCATGATTACCTTCTCCACTTACATTGCCACTTTTAGTGGCTGTGTATCTGTACGCCCAGATCCCTTGCCTATCAATACTCTTAAGGGTTCTACCATTTACTATTTATATTTCCTTTCTGAATTAGAAATTCCAAAATGCATTACCTCACATTTGTCCAGATTAAACTCTATCTGCCATCTTTCCACCCAAGTCCTGCTGTACACTCTGATGGTCCTCATTACTATCCACAAATCAATCAACCTTTGTGTCATCTGCAAACTTACTAATCAAACCAGTTGTTTCCTCCAAATCATTTGTATGTATGTTACAAACAGCAAAGGTCCCAGCACCGATCCCTGAGGAACACAACTTGTCAATCCCTCCATTCAGAAATGCATCCTTCCACTGATACCCTGTCTTTGACTGAGCAGTTTTGTATCCACCTTGCCAGTTCAGCTCCCATCCCATACAACTTCACCTTCTGCACCAGTCTGCCATGAAAGATCTTGTCAAACACTTTACTGAAGCCCATGTAGATAACATAAACTGCCCTACCACCAGTCATCTTTGTCACTTCCTCAAAAAAGTCAATCAAGTTCATGAGACACGACCTCCCCTTCACAAAATCATGTTGCTTCTCACTGATGCATCCATTTAATTCCAAGTGCGAATAATTCCTGTTGCAAACAATCCTCTCCAATAATTTCCCTACCAGTGATGTAATTACAGGCCAGTGACCATTACCTGTATTATTCTTGCTACCCTTCTTAAAAAAGGAACAGCATTGGCTATTCTCCAATCCTCTGGGACCTTCCCTGTACCTCAAGCGAGAACACCATCCACCAGGTACACAGTACATACTCTTGCAACTCGACCAACATCGTCTACTGATATGCTGCAGGAAAGAATGTCCCAAGGCATGGTACATTGGAGAGACCATGCAAATGCTACGACAATGAATGAATGAACACTGCTCAACAATCACAAGGCAAAAGTGTTCTCTTCATGCTAGGGAACACTTCAGCGGTCACGGGCATTCAGCCTCTGATCTTCGGGTAAGCGTTCTCCAAGGCAGCCTTCACGACACACGACAGTGCAGAGTCGCTGAGCAAAGACTGATAGCCAAGATCCACATACATGAGGACAGCCTCAACTGGAATCTTGGGTTCATTTCACATTATCTATAACCTCCAGCCTGGACTTGCAAAATCTCACTAACTGACCTGTCTGGAGACAATACACATCTCTTCAACCTGTGCTTAACGCTCTCTGCACCCACATTGTCTGTACCTTTCAGAATTGATTACCTATAAAGATTTGCATTCCAACCATTATTTTGTAAATTGAGTTTGTGTCTTTATATGCCCTGTTTGTAAACAGAACTTGCACTTACCTGATGAAGGAGCAGTGCTCTGAAAGCTCGTGGATTTTGCTACCAGATAGAACTGTTGGATGTTAACTTGGTGTTGTAAGACTTCTTACTGTGACCTCCCCGTAACCAGTGAGGATATAAAGACTTCTAGCAAGGCCCCAGTAATCTCCCAGTATTCTGGGATATATCCCATCAGGCCCTGGAGCCTTGTCTACCTTAATGTTTCTCAAGAACCCCAATACCTCCTCCTTTTTGATCTCAACATGATTCAAACTATGTACACACCTTTTCTCAGACTCCTCATCATCCATTAAGTCTTCTTTGGTGAATATTGATGCAAACTACTCATTTAATACCTCGACCATTTTCTCTGGCTTCATGAATAAATTGCTTCCCCTATCCTTGAGTACCAATCCTTTCACTCTTTATATATGTATAAAGGTCACTTGTGGTAATACTTTATTGACCCATAACAGTAGTTACACTAGAGGACAGCTAAAACACAAAAAAATCAACAGGGCATGTAAGAAAAGTATGGTAATAACCATGGGTAACTTTAATCTACATGAAGATTGGGGATATCAGATCAGCAGAAGAAGCATGAAACGTGAGTTCATTGAGAATATTTGGAACAAATCTGTCAAAGCAGTATTTGCCGCAGCCAACCAGGTAAGGAGTAATGAGACATGAAACATGATTCATCAATAATTTCATAGTAAAGGCAACAGCAATCATAACACAATTGAATTTCATGTTCAATGTGAAGTGGGGGGGGCAGAAGTCTAGAACTTTCTTTTTAAAGGGTATGAAGACAAATACAAGTAAAATGAAACAAGAAAACCAAACCAAGTTAAAATGTAGAAGAGTAGAGTTGCAGTGGCAGGCTTTCAAGATAACATTTAATAATTCTCAGCAAAGATTTAGCCCAGTGGGGAAAAGTTCTTTGAGAAGGAGATATCATTCATGGCTGACTAAGGAAATTAAGAATAGTATCAAATACTCCCTGACAAGGATGTCCCATCCTGGCTGAAAAAGGAAGGATAGTATCAAACCGAAAGAAATAGGTCTACAATCTGCCAAGACTAATGGTAGATCAGAAGATTGATCGAATTTTAAGAATCAAAGAAGAATGTCTGGAAAAGAAAACAAAGTGGAATCAGAAAAAAAGCTAGCTCATCATGTAAAAGCTGATCGTAATAGTTTCTCCAAGTAATTAAATAGGGAAAGAATAATTAAAGCTAGTGCTGCCCTCCAGAAGTAAATTTGGGGAATTGAGAACAAAAAATAAGGAAATGAGCATTTGACAGGTATTTTGTGTTTGTCTTCACTGTAGAAGATTGAGAAAACTCCCAAGAATATCTGGGAAAAGAAGAGGTGAACAGGAGGAACTTAAAACAATCACCATAACAAGGTAAAGGATGCTTTCAAATGGTTAGGCCTAAAGGCTAATAAGTTCTCAGTAGGTGGCCTGCACTCTAATGTCTTAAAAGAACTGATAGTCGAGATACTGGATGCATTCTAAAATTCCTGAGATTCTGCAAGAGTCCCAGTGGGTTCAAAAATAGCTAAATGCAGCACTTGCATGCAAGAGAGAGGTAGGAAGTTGTAAACCACAAGCCATTAGCCTAGGGAAATTTCTGGATCCAGTTAAGTAGGACATAGCAGGATATCTAGAAAATCACAATTTTATCAGGCAGACCCAATGTGAATTTGTCAGAGGGAAATTGTGTTTGCCTCATCAGAGTTTTCTGAAGTCGTAACAAGCAAGCTTAAATATAGGGGAACCTATGAATTTGATGTTCCTGAGAATTCTTATAAGTCTGAAATCATGAATGGTAAACTCGTCTATGTGCCAAATGCATGCTTTCTCCCTATAAATGGCATCGAGAAAGAAAGATTTCAACATTTTACATCGTAATGGACATTGGCTCAACCTGTCCAACTCTTCATATAAGATAAGCTGCTCATTGCAAAGGAATCAAGTAAACCTTCTGTGAAATACTTCTAATCAAAAGTAGTTGAGAAAACCACCATTGAACTGATTCTAATTCAGTTATATCTTTTTTCAAATAGACCAAAACTGTACATAATATTGCAATGGTGTTATTGGGGCCATGAACCCCGATTAGATATATAACTACATTCATGCAGGTAAACAAACTCAAAAGGAGTTGCAAATAGTGCAAGTTGATTGCACTTGGACTGCCAGAAGGCATGTGATAATGATGTCAGAGATAACATACTAGTAAAAATGGATAAAGGATTGGTTGGCTAACAGAAAACAGAGTAGAGTTAAATGAATTTTTTCCAGGTTGGCAGGCTGTGATAAATGAAACGTTACATGGGTTAGTGCTGAGGCCCCAACTGTTTACAACTTACATCAATGATCTGGATAGAGGAACCAAATATGTGAGAGCTAAATTTGTCGATCACATGAAGTAGGCAGGAAGACAAGTTGTCAAGATGGGACATGTTACTTCTGTGGGCAGAAATTTAGCAGAAGGAGCATAATGTGAGAAAATGTGAACTTTCTCACGTTTGCAAGAGGAATGGAAAAGCACTAATGGTTAGATTGCAGGACAAAGGTGTTCTCGTACATGAATCACAAGTTACTATGAAGGTATAACAAATGATTAGAAAGGCAAATAGAATGTTGGCATTTATTGCAGGAAGAGTGAAATATATAAGTAGCAGAGTTTTAGCATGGCTATCCAAAACTTTGATGAGAGCATACTTGCAATATTATGTACAGTTTTGGTCTATTTGAAAAAAGATATAACTGCATTAGAATCAGTTCAATGGTGGTTTTCTCAACTACTTTTGATTAGAAGTATTTCACAGAAGGTTTACTTGATTCCTTTGCAATGAGCAGCTTATCTTATATGAAGAGTTGGACAGGTTGAGCCAATGTCCATTAGGTTTTAGAAGAATGAGAGGTGATCTCATTAAAACGTACAAGATCCTGCAGGGATTTCATAGGGTAAACATGACAGGATGTTTCCACTGGTCAGGGAGATGGGAACCATCAGACACAAAAGAATAGAGGTCTACCATTACAGATGGAGATGTTGCAAAATTCTCTCTCAAAGGATAGCTTTGAAAGCGTTGCACACTGCGCCATTGAATTTATTCAAGGCAAAGTGAAACAGCTTTTTGATTAGATAAGCAGACAGTAAAGTGGAGTTAAGAAACAATAAGATCAGCATGATATTATTGAGTGGCAGAGCAGGCTCAAACAATTGAACACCTATTCCTGTTCCCAACTTTATGTTCCTATGTCTCTGGTCTTAATTTGAATTCCTTCCAAGTTCAAGAATTGGATGACACACATTAACTCATTATTGTTGCATTAGCAGCAGCTCTGGTAGATCAAGTCATTGCTTCCAAATAGAGCTGAGAATACAAACAGCTTGCACTATGCTGATAGTCAAATAGTGCATTTCTTGCAGTTAATCAAATCTGCATCAGTTGAAATGAGAGACAACACACTGACATGTGCTAATTATTGCACAAAAGTAGACATACCTGAAGAGTCTGACTATTTGAGAAACAACGGCCACAATTTAACAGCCGCACTCGTCATGAGCACAAATCCTATAACATTCGCTAAATTTCACGAGCTGCCAAAAGCTGGATTTGACACTTGGAGTACTGTGCGCAGTTCTGGTCGCCTCACTATAGGAAGGACGTGGAAGCTATTGAAAGGGTGCAGAGGAGATTTACAAGGATGTTGCCTGGATTGGGAGGCATGCCTTATGAAGACAGGTTGAGGGAGCTGGGACTGTTCTCCCTGGAGAGACGAAGGTTGAGAGGCGACCTGATAGAGGTTTACAAGATGTTGAGAGGAATAGATAGGGTGGACTCTCAGAGACTATTTCCCAGGGCTGAAATGGTCGCGACGAGAGGGCACAGATTTAAGGTGCAGGGAAGCAAGTACAGAGGGGATGCTAGGGGAAAGTTTTTCACTCAGAGGGTGGTGAGTGAATGGAATCGGCTGCCGTCGGTGGTGGTCGAGGCGAACTCGCTGGGGTCTTTTAAAAGACTTCTGGATGAGTATATGGGATCCAATGGGATTGGGGGTTATAGATAGGTCTATGGCTGGGTAGGTTTTGATGTGTTCGGCACAACTTGTGGGCCGAAGGGCCTGTTTGTGCTGTAGTGTTCTATGTTCTATTTCCAAATGCAATCTGCCCAATCCTTCTCTGATGAGGCAATCAGGGTCATGCCCAGGAAGGGCACATTGCTTATTAGCACAGATTAGAGTATGCTTTACTATCATTAGTGAGCCTAATACTACTACTTTTGCCTTCACCTTATCCTCACACCCAGCTGGTCTGACATCAATTGGTGCAAATTATTACTGGCTCTCAAATCAAAACCAGTCATCATGACCACGCTGGGGATACCCAGCTAAGTATGGCCCCAGTGGTGAGACATGCCTGGTGGGGCACCCTTTAACGATGGTATCCCAATCTTTGTGGAGCCAACCCTGGTGGCCCTATCAGGTCCCAGCCCACTAAAGGGGATTAGAGAAGATCTAATATAGGTATACAAGATTATGAGGGGTACAGATAAGAGTAAACAGGGTTAAGCTTTTTCCTAGGATGGACTCGAATAACATGAGGGGTCACAGGCTTAGGGTGAGAGGGGTAAGGTATAATTTGGATGCTAGAGGGAGTTTTTTCACACAGAGGGCGGTGGGGGTATGGAATGCGCTGCCAAGTGGTGGAGGCAGGTACTCTGGAGTTATTTAAGAAATACTTAGATGGGCACATGAACAGAATGGGAATGAAGAGATATAGAAAACTGATTTAAAATAAGGATCATGAGCCCTGGGAGTCCCTGGGAAGTGTGTAAATAGACAATGATATTGATGTACTTGTTTTTATTCTACAGGTGCTTTGGTCCACCTTGTTGTCTAACAAGGGGCATACACGCAATGGGTCGTGAGAGGGCTGCTCTTGGATTTTGAGAGTAGCCTAGTGCTTCGTGTCATTAGTGTACGCTTGACCTGGACCATTTGATAGGCAACACTTCAGCTCAGTGACTATCGCCGTGCTGTGCAGATACATGAATTTGGGCCTGTGTCTGTGGGAGTTTGCGCATTCTCCCCGTGCTTGTGTGGGTTTTCTCCGGGTGCTCCGGTTTCCTCCACATCCCAAAGATGTGCTCTTAGGCTAACTGGCAAAACAAATTCTCCCTAAATTGTCTCAAATTTGGTTTTTAATCCATAGATCTATAATCATAGACAGGGATCACGGGTAGAGGTGGGAACATCAGGGTGGCGGCGCGGGCTCATTGGGCCAAAGGGCTTGTCTCCTGTGCTGTTTTGTTCTTTGTTTTTGTAAAGTGACACTGCAAACCACGTCCTCCGATTCTCTGTGCACCAAGTGCCAGAAAATCTAAGAGTAAAACTTGGTTGTGCATCTGGAGACATACGGGCAATTTTCAGTCTAAACCTGATGCTCTGACAAATTGTGTGAAAATTCCAACCATTTTCTCTGCATGACTGAAAGCAGAATGAGCATTCTGAACTTCTCAATACCTTCCCCAGTTGGCAAAATAAATCAGACTGAAGTCTGCCATCTTCATCATAATAACACATGTAAAAAGGTGGTGGGGGAGCATGTAGAAAATGGTTAGATTATATATGTCTTTGAACTGAGGGTTCAGTCAAAAGCAGCATCAGAAACTTTATCCCAAGGCAATGTAGAGGCCAATGAAAATTACAATTTGAATCTGACTTAGTGACGTTATGGTATTCTCTTTTGTCAGTCCTTCTCAATTAAAAATCCTACTGATGGATCACTCAATCCTGTGAGAAGAATGGGCTACATCAATAACACATAAGGTGCATGGATGAAAAATATTATGAAACTATTGATGAAGCGTAACCTGACAATGTGCAGTTAACCATAGTACTGAATATTGATGTTTTAAGATCAGCAGTGGATTTATTGTTATCTAAATTTTCGATAGATTGCAAATGATCTGAAAAAAGTTCTACCTTTTCAAACTTAGCACTGCATGTTACTTTTAAGCCCTATGTTCTTTTCCTTGGTGTCATCAGAATTCATAAATGATTTCTTCATTTTTACACAGGTATCCAATAATAACCGTATAAGTCAATTCTGATGCTAATAGTGTTAGAACTATTTACACAGCATTTAATGATTTTTGTCTCCTTGTAGTGGGAATACAAATGATTAATTGCAGCAGGGCTTTGTTTTGTACTTCTCAAACTCCAGAGACCAACTCATTTTGATTTTTCCAGTTGTCTGGGGACTTCGCCTCCCTAATATGAATAAGTTCTAGTCTATGTTAGGTACACCTCCTTTAAAAAGTAAATCCCAGATTAATGATTTATTGTATGCCTAATGATTACACTGGAGAGTAGTCACTCTTCACTTTCTAGGCATTTGATAAAAAATTGTTTGCCAGATTCTTGCATGATTAAAAGACAATATGGTAACATTATACTGGTACTGTAAAAAAACAAGATGGTACTTACTCGAAGTGCCATTACTAAGTGACTTCATGGTGCTCATTAAATTATTTGTTATTTTTATAGCCCTCTCCACTTAGTAGATAATTACAATAGACACTTACATTTCAACAGCATTCCATTCCAGGCAGAACCAATTTGGTTTGTTTCCAGACCAGTTGATCACCTTCCACTTGCTAAAAGATACTATAGTAATGCAAGGTGACACTGCATTGCAGTCCTTCAAGCAAACACATCAATCATTCATTGCTAAACCACAAGACATACATTTCACAACCTATTGCGTATTTTTTCATTATAAGCTGGGAATTATATTGATTTATTAGTTTACTTCAATAGCTGGGGTAGTTTCTAAGATTGAAGCAATGTATTGGTTACAATGATTCAGAGGAAATACATAATGACTTTTGAATCAATGGATGTGCAAAGATAAAGACAGTTAAATTGCGCAAGAAGAGAAAGTCTTATCAATTAATAGTATTTAAATGAGAATTACATACTTTTCCCCATTAAAATTGCCCAAACTTCTGCCCTTGGAACATAACGACAGTCGATGGCATTAAGTCAATTCAGCTAAAGCTCGCATCTCAAAAAAGGTAAAGAGAAAACAGAAATACGTACATATTCAAATAATTGTAAGAAATTAGTATTGATTACAGAGGGATGCCTTGCACAATAACATTCAAGTAATTATGGGTAGGATTGTGTTTGAAAATCAAACATTAAAGCCAAGATCAAGATCAATGTTGAATGTAACACTTCAAATCTGACAGGCATATTTAGATATCTACTCTGAATTGAACATGTCGGTAATAAGTTTAAAACTAGTGCAGAACATAGTATAAATACAAATAAAATCTAAAGCTCAGAAGGCTGTGATGCCAATTAGTTAATTTAGATCTTTAAATTTCATTATTGAGTGATTGCAACTCAAAGAAATATAACTTGCTCTCTTTTTTAAGTTCAAACATCTAACACAAAGCCTCAAATTAAGTGTCAACAATAATTTCCCATTACTAAGCCTATTGGAAGATGAGCAAGTAGCTATCACAGCATAGCATTTGACGGTCAAAAGCAAGCTGTAAAAACAAAGAGAAGGAAAGCCCATCAAGTCTGTTAAGCTCATCTGTGATTATAACATGATTGCCAAACTTTGCATGACTTTGTTAACCTTTTAAAAACGCAACCACGAGAATAAAAATGTCAACTGCCAATTAGAGTTACCAATTTCTCCGGTTAATGCTTATTTCAGTTTGATGTACGATCTGCTATTTTTGTGTTAGAAGATCACATTAACAGAAAAGAAATTCTACCAATGAACATCTTTTGGTCGGCTGCTGGCATTAAAAAAATGCTGCAACTGTCTCCCAGGCAGGATTTGCCACCTTGCTGGTGGGATCAACCCAAAGATGTATTATTACCCTCCTCTCCTCCATGGCATTCGATATACAGATGAGGATCCCATCCAAGAATAGAAGAGCTAGTTTCCTCTCTACTGTCCTTCTGGTTTTAATGATAACAAGTGCTGTGGAACATTTGAATGCACTTTAAGTGGCTAGCACGGTGGTTTGCACTACTGCCTCACAGCGCCAGGGTACTGGGTTCGATTTCCATTTTGGGTCACTGCCTGTGTGGAGTTTGCACATTTTCCCTGTCTGTGTGGGCTTCCTCCAAGTGCTCAAGTTTCCTCCCACAGTCGAAAGATGTGCAAATTAGGTGAATTGACTAAGCCAAATTTTCCCTCAGTGTACCTGAACTGGCACCGGAATGTGACAACTAGGGGATTTTTACAGTTAGAATTTTACCTCATTGCAATGTGAACGTAAAGCCTACTTGTGACTAATAAATAAACTTAAACTTACTTTAAAGCACTCAGATCGAAACTCATTTTTCCACAAAACTCCATCCTTCTTCTATTGATTCTACTACCTCATTGAAGTGGGATGTTGGGGGGTGGTTTTCAACTTGTTGATGGGCCATGAGTAGGGGTCCTGGAAACGTGCAAGAAACCCACAAGTCCTGCAAGCTATGGATCTTTTACAGTGTATTAATATCTTATATCACTGACAGGTTACCCACCTGAAAGTCAGCCTGACCGACTGCTTTGGTTCCAAATTGAGCAGGAAGCCCTGGAGAAGAGGCTGCAAGATAGGTTAAATCAAATTCCAGACCAAATGTGGAGACAGGGTAGTGCTGAGATCTTGGGATAGGTTTTTATGCAGGTGGAATCTTACATTCATGAAAACTTGAAAAGACCAAATGAAGTGTTCCTATTCTATCGAGCTAACAAGAGTGTTTGTGGATCCTTGCCTGCAGCTACCTGGTTTTCCTCATCTTCCCGTTCCCGACGGAGTTGGGTCCTTACCCTTTGTCCTGCCTGATTAAATGCCAGCTTCCTGATACACTTTTTGTTGTCATTTAACCTATGTTAACTAACTTTGTCCTTTGTCTCTTTTGTACAAATCTCATACTTTCCTTAAAAAACAGATGCAATTTGTAACACTATTTTTAAAGCATGACCTTTAGAGCAAGATGCTGGTCAAAAATGTACCAAGACTTAGTGCATAATTGTACATCAGGTCATGAAACATGTGCAAGCAAAGGAGAAGATGGGATGGATGCAAACTCAGAGTGCCCAGCTGAAGTTTGAAACATGGGTGTGCATGGCAAGATGGGACTGCCATCTTGGGGTACCCAAAAAGCAAAAAGGCTGTGTAGAACGAGGCCTAAAATCATGAAGAAGGGATAAGGAAGTTTTTAATTCTCAAATATCCTGCAAAAAGTAGCTTTCAAAAAAGTTGCAAAATTTTTTTTAGTTCAAAGAAACTTACTGTAGAATTACAAATATTGGAAATGCTCCAAATAACTTCAGAAGACATTTTCACGCAGGGCAAGAAAGAAAAATGCAACGTCATAGACCTTGCTATAAAACAAAATTTGTATGTGTAATATTTGTATATTCTTCAAGCTGTTTTGCATTAATTCTGCCCTGTTCAATAAGAGATGGAAAGTCTGGTACAGCTATGACCAAATTCGTAACATATATCCCTCTGCATTTCATATACTAAGTGGATAACCTCGCATTTACCTACAATATACTGCATCTGCCAAACATTTGTCCACTTACTCAACTTGTCCAGATCACACTAAAGCATCTCTGCAACCTCCTCACAGCTCACCCTTCCTTCCCACCTTTTGTCATCTGCAAATTTGAAGACTTTCTTTCACACAATTAAGTTATATTTAAAGCAACTGAGGAGTTTTCAGCTTATTTGAGGTAATATCAAGTAAATGAAATATCACTAACTTTCTGGATGGACATGTATGAATCATTATCTTCTGCTGCACCTGAATGAAAGGTATTACTGAGCTGGCAAGGAGGTTGTGCCCACACACATTACTGAAGCTAATGAATTCCAGGTTAATCAGAATCAGAAAGCACAGAAGATGCCCTTTGACCCACCAAGTCTGTGCTGACAGATGCCTAATTTAATATTTTCTTGCATCTACACAGTTCATATCCCTCTATTCCCTACTTATTCACGTATTCATGAAACTACCCAGATGCCTCTTGAATGTTGTTATAGAAGCTGCTTCCACCACTTCCTCCAGCAGCACATTCCAGGCATTCATCACCCTATATGTGAAAAACCTGCCCTTCGCATAGCTTTCAAACTTTCCCCCTCACACTTTGAATCTTAGGCCCTAAGTAATTGAACCTTTGACCTGGGAAAAATACTCTGACCATTCATTCTATCCAAATCTGTCATTCTGGAGCCGCAACATCATGTTGCGACTGTTCAAAACTCTAGTGCGGCCGCACTTGGAGTATTGTGTACAGTTCTGGTCCCCACATTATAAGAAAGATGTGGAGGCATTGGAGAGGGTACAGAGGAGGTTTACCAGGATGTTGCCTGGTATGGCGGGCAGGTCTTATGAAGAGAGGCTGAGGGATTTGAGGTTGTTTTCGTTAGAAAGAAGGCGGCTAAGAGGAGAACTTATTGAAACATATAAGATGATTAGAGGTTTAGATAGGGTGGACAGTGATAGCCTTTTTCCTAGGATGGAGAAAGCTAGCACGAGGGGACATAGCTTTAAATTAAGGGTGGTAGTTATAGGACGGATGTCAGAGGTAGGTTCTTTACCCAGAAGGTGGTAAGGGTATGGAATGCCCTGCCTGCTGCAGTTGTAGATGCGCCAAGTTTGGTGGCGTTTAAGAGGTTAGTAGATAAGTTTATGGATGAAAAGGGAATGGTTTAGGTTAGAGGGGCATTGCTTTTTCTTAATTGGTTGGCGCAACATCGAAGGCCGAAGGGCCTGTTCTGCGCTGTAATGTTCTATGGTCTCTTGTAAACTTCTATCAGGTCCTCCCTCATCCTCTGATGCTTCAGTGAAAACAATGAAAGTTGTTCAACCTTTCTTCATAATCCATATCCTCCAAGCTAGACAACATTCTGGTAAATTCTTCTGCACCCTTTCCAATGCATCAACATCCTTCCAGTAGTGTGGCGACAGAATTGTACGCAAGATTCCAAATGCGGCCTATGTCTTATAAGGCTGTACAGTAAGAAATCCCATAATACCAGGCTAAAGGTTTATTTGGCAGTACTAGCTTTTGCAGTCTCAAGCTCCTTCATCAGGTGAATAAGGACTTGGGTTCACAAATAGGGCGCATAAAGACAAACTCAATTTACAAGATAATGCTTGGAATGCGAGTCTTTACAAGTAATCAAGTTTTAAAGATACAGACAATGTGAGTGGAGAGAGGCCAAACAAAATTTAAAAAGGTACAAAAGAGACATCCTTATCCTTAAGAGGATACAAAGATTTTGGCCAAGGCCTCAGCAATTTCTTCCTTCACCTCTCGCAGTTTTCTGGGATAGACCCTAGCTGGCCCTGGGGATCTGTCCACCTTAATATTTTTCAAAACCTCCAATACCCTCTCCCTTTTTATCTCAATGAGTCCTAGAATGTCAACATCCTCCTCTCTACATTTACCATCCACCACACCTTTCTGCTTTGTGAATACTGATGCAAATAACTCTTAAGGACCTCACCCATCTCATCAAGCTCCACACACAAATTCCCGCTACTACCTTTACATGGACCTACCCTTTATTTTTTAACTACCCTCTTCCTCCTTGTAAAAACATAAAAGGCCTTGGGATTCTCTCTAATCCTATCGGCCAAGGATATTTCATGGCCCCTTTATGCCTTTCTAATTCCCTGGTGTCTAAACTCTTTTCTTCTTTCTTTACAATCAAAAGCCTTATCTGTTTTCAATTCCCTGAAATTTATGTAAGCCTCCTTTTTCACTAAGCTCACAATTTTTCATCATTCCTAGGTTCCAGAATCTTGCCACCTTTATTCTTCATTTTTACAAGGACGAATTGTCCCGAATTGTTAACAACTGACTTTAAAAGATTCCCATATATCTGATGTGGATCTACTCTGAAACAGCCGCCCTGAGTCGATATTCCCTAGCTCCGGCCTAATAGTCATAATTAGTCCCCCATTCCCAGTTTAGTACTTTCACGTTGGGACTACTTCAAACTTTTTCTACAATTATCTTGAAACTTATAGAATTGTGATCACTGTTCTCAAAATGGTCCCCCACAGACATCAATCACTTGTCTAGGCTCGTTTCCCAGAACTAGGTCTAAGAATTGGACTATCAACATATTGCCTCAAGCAGCATTCTTGGACACATTGAACTAACTTTGCGCTGCCCAAGCCCCTGATACCTAAAACAATCCCAGTTGGAGAAGTTAAAAAAATCAGCCACCATAACAATCCTGTTGTTTTTACATCTTCCCATAATCTACTGACATACAAGTTCCTCCACTTCACACTAGCTGTTTGGAGTTGTAGTACAAACCTGACAGTGAGATTGCCCAAGTCCTGTTCCTGAGTTCTACCCATAAGGACTCACTGCATAGTCCCATCAAGGTGCCCTCTCACTGCATAGCTATGACATTCTCCCTAATTAGTAAAACAACACTCCCACCTCCTTTATCGCCTTCTTTATCTCACCTGAAGCATCTAAATCATAGAATGCTAAGCTGCCAGCCTGCCCTTTCATCCAAATTTTCTGTAATTGCTATATCATAATTCCATGCAATAATCCAAGCTTTAAGTTCACCCACCTTATCGATCATACTTTTGTGTTAAATAAACACACCTCAGGCCATCTGTCATGTCATGCTTTATTTCTCATTGCTTCCTTGGACCCATTCACTGAGTTTTCCAAGTCTCTGTACTGTGGTCCTTTTTGATTTTTGTTTTTGGTTTCTCTGCCTTCCACTTTTCCACTTACTGCTTCACCAGCCAGGAATGTTGCAGTCCAGCAGGGTTTACAACAACTCCCCACTTGTAAAAAGCAGGCAGCCCTATGCCACTGGAGTGAACTGGGCCATGGAGGTCCGAAGAAGGTAGAGGGTTGGGGTGGGGGGATGGGGGGGTGGGGGGATTGGGGGTGGGAGGATTAAAAATTGTGTTCACATTTCTGACAAAAAGATCTGGAATGTCAGATGGTTCCAAAAGGCAGAAAATGAAAACAATTAATAAATGTCAATGGAACTCACACTAGCAGCCTGTGTGAGTTGCAAGCTGCTCACAAAGAATGATGTAACTGAGACATCAGGAAGCAAGTGGCTCCAAGAATAGATTTGCTGGTATGAGAGTTTAACATGCACTGCCTGGGGCTTTATGCTATCCTAATGTATAAAGGTATGCAGAAAATAATTCTACATGAAATAATGGAATACACTATACATATGGCAGGTGGCCTATTGTTACAAGATGAGTGCCTCTGTACAAAAACTGCAGTTTGGAATTTGCAAGTTTCTCAGCTTCATTTTTAAGCGTGAAAGGAGCAAATGTTGCACTGTTATTCAAGAGAGCAGCAAGGAGAATCCAGGGAACTTCAGACCAGTGAACTTAACGCCAGTGATGAGCTAGTTATTGGACAGGATTCTGACAGACAGGATCTACATACATTTGGAAAGGCAAAGAGCTTTTGAACAATGAGGACAGTGTGGCAGACATTATTTATATGCACTTTAGCAAGGCCATTGACAATGTACCACGTGACAGACCAGTCAATAAGGTTAGATTACATGGCATCCGTGGAGAGCTAGCCAATTGGACACAAGATTGGCTTGTCAGTAGGAGACGGGAGTGGTGATAGAGAGTTGTTTTTCAGACTAAAAGCCTGTAACGAGCAGTGCAGCACAGGGATTAGTGCTGGGGCCACTACTGTTTTGTCATTTATATAAACAATTTAAATGAAAATATTGGAGACACAGTTAGTAAGTTAGTGAATAACATCAAAATTCGTGTTCTCGCAGACCACGAAGAAGATTATCTCAGACCACAATAAGATCTTGATCAACCAGACCAGTGGACAAGGAATGGCAGATATTTAATTCAGATCAATGCAAAGTGATATATTTTGGTAAGACAAACCATGGCAGGCTTACATAGTTAATGGGAGGGCCCTGGGGAATTTTGTTGAATAGAGACCTCGGAGTGCAGATATATGGTTCCTTGGAAATGTCATCATAGGTTGACTGGGTGATGGAGGTGGCATTTGGCACAGTTGTCTTCATCAGTCAGAGCAGCACTGAATACAGGAGTTGAAACATTATGTTACTGTGGTAGGGAAAAACCATAAAGATGTATACTTGGCACAAAATAGCTGCCTGGCACATGAAGGGTTAAAAGACATTAAGCAGGCGCTGACTTTTAATGCAGACAGCTACTTGAAATTTAAACATACAGGACAGAGTTATTTGAATTAAACATACAGGGAACAAATACTGCAGGAAGCCACATACCTTAAAGATAAGGATTGTCCTGAGACATTGGGGTCTGACAGAGATTAGCCACGAATGGGAACGGGAATACATAAATATAGGAAAACCAATTACTGTACGAATAGACCAAAACTAAGTAATTGATAAAGAGGAAATGTATCCATTCATGGAACAATGCAATATTAAAATGCTCATGTCTGTATGTCTATAACAATGTGTTAAACGATCGTTCACCTCCTTGATTACAACAATGTGTTAATGATGTCCAGTCCATCTATTGTGTAAAAGATATAAAGATGGACCACTTCTATTGAATCATTGAGAGAAGGTGGCTGCCACACTGCTGAGTGCCAGTACCTTTTCTCCATGAAGCGTTGTTAAATAAAACTATATTGTTGCATCCCCAACATAATTCTGTAGTAGTAATTTCTCATATCATTACAACTGTACAAGACATTGGTATGGCCACTTTCGAGTACTGTGTACAATTCTGGTCACCCTGTTACACAAAGGATGTTATTAAATTGGAAATGGCACAAAAAGATTTAAAGATGTTACCAGAATTGGAAAGTTTGCATTATAAGGGGAAGCTGGATTGGTTGAGACATTTTTCCCCCGGAGTGTAGGAAGATAAGGGGTGACCTCAGAGATTTACAAAATTAAGAGGGGTATCTATAAAGTGAATAGCCACGGTCTTTTCACCAGGCTGGGGGAATTCAAAAGGACATAGGTTTACAGTGAGAAAGGAAATATTTAAAAGGGGTCTGAAGGGAAACTTGAAAGTGGTGTGCATATGGAATAAGCTGCCAGAGGAGGTGGTAGCGGCAGGTATAATTGCAACATTGAAAAGACATTTGGGCAGGTACATAGATGGGAAAGATTGAGGGGAGATATGGACCAAATTCAGGCAAATGGACTGGTTCAGCTTAGGAAACCTGGTCAGCATGGGATGTATTGGGTAGAAAGGCCTGTTTCCACGTATATATCTCTACAACTGAAATTTGACTTGCATTCTTTGTCCTGGCGTTCCTAAGCTGTTGCTCAACTTATCTCAAGCTGCACAGAGATTGTTTGATATCCAAAAATGAAGCTTCCCATTTTACCCAATTTCACAAAGGCACATCATATCCACAGATCTCCGAAGGTTGCCACTCAAGTGGATAGAGCTGTGAAGAAGGTTTATAGTGTGTTAGCATTTACGGAGGGAGGTTTGAGTTTAAAAGCTATGGGGTTTTGCTGCAACTATACAGGACTTTGGTGAGGCCACATTTGGAATATTGTATGCAGTTCTGGTCCCCTCACTATAAGGAGGATGTGGAAGCATTGGAGAGAATACAGAGGAGATTTATTAGGATGCTGCCTGGTTTGGAAGGTAGATCTTATGAGGAAAGGTTGAGGGAGCTGAGGAGGATGAAAGACAACGTAAGAGGTTTATAAGATGAGGAGGGGGATAGATAGAGTGGACGTGCAGAGATTATTTCCTCGGATGGATGTAACTGCTACTAGGGGACATAATTTAAGATTCACGTGGGAGATATAGGAAGAATGTCCGAGGTAGGTTCTTTACTCAGAGAATGGTTGCAATGTGGAATACACTGCCTGCTGTGATAGTGAAGTCGGACGTTTTAGAAACTTTCAAGCAGTTATTGTATAGGCACATGGAACACACCAGAATGATAGGGTGTAGGAAAACCTTGATCTTGGGTTCAGACATAGCTCAGCACAACATTGAGGGCTGAAGGGTCTGTACTGTGCTGTACTTGTTCTATGTTCTACATGTTCTAATGTGATATTTAATGCAAAATTTAAATATAATTTAAGAGGTTGCTAAATGGTGAGTTGAGAGCATTTATGCTCCAAGTAATAAACATATCGAAATGTGAAAGTCTGTTTAATAGTTACAAAGCTAACACATAATTTATCCCTACAAGATATTTATCTCAATTTACATTGGAGACTGTTGACTTTAACTTGAAACAGATAGCAATTTAATTCCCAAGATCTTGATGTTAATATATCCTTTAGGGGGGGAAATATAATTTATTCTGCACAATACCACTGGATAATGAAATTATTACAATATTGTACCAATACATTCGACAGGTATGTTTACAATCACACAAGATCTGCCTTTGATTAATTATATTGCAGTTTATGATGCTAAGATTGAGTCATACTATCAAATTCAGTACGCTCATACCTAACTCAGAAAACACAATGTATTAACTATAAAAAATGCTTGAGCAAATAATGGCAAGCCAAATGAGTATAATTAAAGCTTCACCTCGACAGGGTCAGTTAATTTAAGCGGTACTTCTGGTTTACTATGGTCCATCCGGAAGGTCTCCTAGAAACACTCATTCATGCTGGCATCTCTAAATGCGATGATGTAGAGATGCCAGCGTTGGGTAAACACAGTAAGAAGTCTGACAACACCAGGTTTAAATCCAACCGATTTATTTGATGGTAAACTCACAAGCTTTCAACTCTACGGTCTTTGTCAGGTGAACGAGGTGTTCTGGTCTCCAACACAAGCTTGCAAATTTACTAACAAATAAATCGGTTGGATTTAAACCTGTTGTCAGGCTTCTTACTGTGTTCTCTAAACGCGGGCAACTCTTCAGAACCATATTCAGTAACCACTTTTCATGTGTTGGCCTTAACAATAGTTACCAGAATTCTATTCAGCACTCAAGAAGCTAAATTCTGCCAACTGATGCCCACACAGATTGCAATACAAGTCACTTAATGATATTTAACATTGCAAACATTTTCAAACTTTTCTCCTCCCAAGCCCAAAAATTGATTCACCGCTAACATAAGCCAGCTGAGCACATTCCAGGAACAGTCTTGCCTATATGAATCAATTCAATAATTGGATGTTTATCTGCATAGTTATCCTATTATTTTAAAAGCTAAAATTAGTGGTCATTCAATTGAGTTTCAATTCTTATGTGCCTTGAAGCAACTGATGTTGCCAGACCCTCACCTTCAATAACTAGATCTTCCATATCAGTAATCCATTTGAAAACATTAACCAATATTTGAATGGCACTACTACCTGCAACACTTGAAGTATTTTTCCTACAACTTACAGATAGAGTAATACCAGGAGCAAGAATCAGTACTGTATCTCTCATGAATGATTATTCTGGTTGCAATTTTCTCCTACTGATATGGAGAAAAGAAATGAATTCCTAATATATTTTTAAAAGTACACGAGTACAGAGTTATCTAAACCATCACTTGATTAGGATGCATTCTTCTAAATCCATGGCGAACTTCTATTTGAATGTGTTTTTCAAGGTAAAAAAAATTCAAATACCGAAAGATTTTTTGGGGGGGTTATTTGCTAATGAAATCAGTTTTACTAAACCCATGCAAGTGACATCATTACAATTTTTCCTATAAACGTGAAACAGGAAAGAAAATACTCCTCATAAGTGGCCCCATATGCTTACATTTAATCTCTTTTGAAAGCATTCAAGTCATTTTCTACTCAGTTCCGCTGAACTCAAAATCCTTCCAACCACTCCTGTAAACCAACTGACAATGCTGCAATGGTGACCATGAAACTGAAAAGTGCACATGGCAAAGTTTGTATGGTATTCTCCATTAATTGCGCACAAGATTCCACAATTAGTTTTTTAGAAAATTTGAATAGAATTCTGGTACCTATTCTTAAGGCCAACAATGAAAAATGGTGTAAGGTTCTGAAGAGCTATCTGAACCTAGAGAAATGAAAATAATGGGTGCTTTCAGGAGACCTTCAGGGAACTGTCAATGACCATACTAGCAGCTTGGTAGTGCAGTTTAGTAGTAATCAGAACGCCAGCAGAATTCCTACTTTTTTCAAATTATTTAAAGTTTGTTTAACACCCACCAGAACAGAGCGATAGAACCACACTTGATCATTTCACCAGAAGGCATCACCCAATGCAGTGTTCTCAATTTTTCACAAGTATTAGTGTTAGCCTGGGATATTCATGACCTTCTGATTCATAGATGAGAACACAAACAACAGAATCAAACCGACACTATATGAATCATGCAGAATTGCTTAAAGCATAAAAATGTAAACTAATAAATTGGACTATTTACTAGAATTCTAAGTAAAACCATTCTCTCTTTTGAATTATTCATGATTATCTTTTGTCACAATTCCTGAAAACACGTGAAGGTAATCAATCTGAAGTGGAGAAAATGGCAGAGACAACATTAAGAACAGCACATGATGACAGCATCGGAGACAGAGCTTTAAACAGCTTGAAGGGAGAGTGTTGGAGACAGAGTTTATAACAGCACAAGGGGAGAGCAGAGACAGAGTTTATAACAGCACAAGGGGAGACAGAGACAAAGTTAAAACAGTGTGAAAGTGAAACAATTTTAAAATAGTACAAAAGGAGAATCAAACACCATTTCGAACAAAGCGAGAGATCAAGACACCATCTAAAACAATGCAAGAAGAGATTGTGTCACCATCAAAAAAAGTACATAGCAAAGTGGATAAAGAAGAACCATTAGGTGTGGTGTATTTGAAATTCCGGAAACTATTATTCAAAATTACATGGTGCAGGGCAACAAATGAGTATCGATGAAGGATTGATTTATGGCAGCTAAGTTTGTTGATAACATCAAGAGGAGGTAAGGCGTTTACAAAGACATATAGATAGGTTAGAGTGCGGCCAAGAATTTGGCAAATGGAGCATGGAGAAATGTGATCTTGTCTACTCTGACAAGAAAAACGAAAGATAGCATACTAATTAACAGAAATTTCAAAACTCAAGGGTACAAAGGGATCTGGGTGCCCTGGTGCATGAATCATAAAAAGCTAGACATACAGGTTCAGCAAATATTTAGGAAAGCTAATGGAGTGTTATTGTTTATTGAGATGGGAATTGAATAAAAAAAGGGGCGGGGATGATTCTTGTACAGGGCATTGGTGAGACAAATCTGGAGCACCATATATAGTATTAGATCCCTTACTTAGAGATATAAATGAATTAAAAGTAGGTCAGAGAAGATTTACTAGACTGATACTAGGAGTGGGCAAATAGTCTTACTAAGAAAGGTTGACAAGGTTAGGTTTATATTCACTAAAGTTTACGAGTATGAATGGTGACTTGATTGAAACATTTAAGAATCTGAGGGGTATTGACAGTGTGGATGTCAGAGCAACTCAAACTCAGAATTACTTATTAAAAGTTAAGGGTCACTCATTTTAGTCACTGAAAATATATTTTTTCTAGGGGTCATGAATCTCTGGAACTCTCTTCCTCAAATGACAGTGGAAGTCGTCTTTGAATGTTTTTAAAGCAGCGTTAGATAGATTCTTGATTAACAAGGGGGTTAATGGTTATCGGGG
Organism: Sphyrna mokarran; assembly: GCA_024679065.1. Lineage (NCBI taxonomy): Eukaryota > Metazoa > Chordata > Chondrichthyes > Carcharhiniformes > Carcharhinidae > Sphyrna > Sphyrna mokarran. Next base: position 105,842,653 of record JAGIQG010000004.1, on the reverse strand, counting down.
GCCGGCAGCAACGTTGGATTGAAGTTATAAACGGATCAGCCATGATCTTTTGAATGGCAAGACAGAATCAAATGATCTACTCCTGTTTTAATTTGTGTGCATGCAGGTACCTGGATGTCCTGGCTCATGATGCACAAAAAGTTAGTGTACAAGTAAAGCAAGTGATTAGGAAGGCAAAAGGAATGTTGGCTTATTGCAGAGGAATGAAAGGTCACAATCTTTACACTGCAGAAGGAAGCCATTCAGCTCATCGAGTTGCACTGGTTCTCTGAAGGACAGAATACACAGTCTCACTCTTCAGCCTTAGTCCTATGACCTTCTAAATACATTCTGCTCAGATAGCAATCTATTTCCCTTTTCATTACCTCATTTGAACCTGCCTCTACCACGCCTCAGGAAGTTTGTTGGGGAATCATCCTTTCGGTTAAGATATTTTTTCCTCACCTCACTTTTTCAATCTCCTTTTGGCAATTATTTTGTCCTGGTGTCCGATAGTTCTTGATATCCTACTGAATGGGAGGTTTGTCCTAATTACTAGGCTAAAGGTTTACTAGACAAAATGTTTAGTAAATTCACTAAAAGCTGATCAGAAATGGTTTACTAGATTGATACCAGGAGTGGGCAAATAGCCTTTTGAGAAAAGATTGGCAAGGTTAGGTTTGTGTCCACTAAAGTTTACAAGATTAAGAGGCGACTTGATTATCCATTCCCTTTAGGATCTTGAATACCTTTAACAAATCTCCTTTCCACCTTTTCCCAACCTCACCAATCTATCGTCATAGCTACAATTCGCTTCTGAAATCTCTCCAATGACTTTACATCAAGCATGGCACCCAAAATTGATTGCAGTTGTCTAGATGAGGAAGTATATATATTTATACTCTATATAAATGTAGGGAAGTTTTACTGCAGCTATATTGGACCTTAAATTTGGGTAGTGTGTGCAATTTTGATCACTTTATTTGAAAAATGATATCGCTGCATTAAAAGCAGTTCAAAGATGGTTACTCAACTCATTCATAGAATATAATGCTCATGTAATGAAGGTTGAAAAAGATTGAACAATACCCACTGGATCTGGAAGTGGTTCAGAAGGCTTAAATCTCCAGGGCCAAATAAAATTTATCCCAAGCTGTTGATGAGACAAGGGAGAAAACAGTGGGGACGCTGGCAATAATTTTCAATTTCTCCCTGGCACAGGAAAGATGCTAAAGGACTGGAGGATAATCAAGATGGTATCATTACTCAAGAAGGGAAAAAGGGATAAACCAGGCAATTACAGGCCAGTCGATCTAACCTCAGTCGTCAGCAAACTATTGGAAGCAATTCTGAGAGAATTAATCTCATTTGGAGATATATGGATTAATCAAGAAAAGTCAGCATGGTTTTGTTAGGGGGAGATCATTCTGACCAACTTGAGTGAATTTTGAGAGCAGATGATGAGTTGTGTAGATGAGAGCAGTGCATTTGACACAGTCTTCTTGGACTTCAGCAAGGCTTTGGATAAGAACCCACATTGGAAATTAATAGCTAAGATAAGAGTCTGTGGGATCCAAGTAAATTTGGAAAATTGTATCCAGACTTGAAAGCAGCAGGAAGCAGAGGGTGATGATCAAGAGGTGTTTTTCTACCTGGAAAACTCAGTGGATTTCCATAGTGATCAATGTTGGAGTCTTTGCTATGTGTAATTTATGTAATTGATTTAGACTTCACTCTTTACTCAAAGAGTGATTAGGGAGTGGAATGCCCTGCCTGCAGCTGTTGTAGATGCGCCAAGTTTGGTGGTGTTTAAGAGGGTAATTGATAAGTATATGGAAGAGAAGGGAATGGTTTAGTTTGGAGGGGCATTGCTTTTTATTTTGGTCGGCGCAACATCGAAGGTCGAAGGGCCTGTTCTGTGCTGTAATGTTCTATGTTCTATGTAAGAGAAGTAAATTTGCAGATGATGTGGAAATTGATGGGGCAGTAAACAGTGAGGAGGATAGACTTAGATTACAAAAGGTTATGATGGGCTGGTCAGATGGCTAATCAGTGGCAAATGGCATTCAATCCAGAGAAGTGTGACGTGATGTACTTAGACAAATGAGTCAAACGAATATGCGATGAATGGCAGAGCTTTGGAACACACTGAGAATTCGAGGGGCCTTAGTGTGCATGTATACTAGTCCCTTAAGATAGCCGGACATGGGGATGAAGTTGGTTAAGAATGCATTTGATATATTTGCCTTTATTAGCCAAGGAACAGACTTTAGGAGCAGGGAGATTATACTGGAACTGTATAAAATGTTGTGTAGGCTACAGCTGGAGCATTGGATACTGTACAGGAATCCACATTACAGAAAGGGTGTGATAGCACTGAAAAAAGCGCAGAGGAGACTTACCAGGATGTTGCTAGAACTGGAGAGTTTTAGTTACGAAGAAGATTGGATCAACTATGAGTGTTTTCCTTGGAGCAGAGGGGACTGAAATTATAAGGGGATGAACAGGAAGAAACTTTCCCCCTTGCTGGAAGGATCAACGAGCAGGGGACATAGAGTTAAGGCAAGGGTTATGAGGTCAAGAACGGATCCTTTTCACCAGAGAGTAGTGGGAATGTGGAACTCACTGCCTGGTGGAGGCAGAGATTCTCACAACATCTAAGAAAAAGTTAGATGTTTGCCAAGGCATACAAGACTATGGGCCAAGTGCTAGAAAATGGGATTCAAATAGTTAGGTGGTTGTTTTCGATCAATGCAAATGCAATAGGTCAAAGTGCCTTTTCTGCGTTATTGACTTCTATGACTCTATGGAGTTTAATGGGATGAGAGGTGATCATATTGAAACATGCAAGATCCTGAAGGAATTTGATTGGGTGGGCAGAGGGATCATGTTTCCAATTGCTGCAGAGACTAGAACTAGAATACAATTTAATAAGAGGAGTCTCTTAAGAGGATGATGAGGAAAGACTATTTTCCTTGAGGGTTGTTAGTATAAGGAATTCTCTTTCCCAGAAAACAGTGGATGTCGGGTCATTGAAGTTATTCAAGGTAGAGCGGATAGATTTTGGCAGATGAGGGAGTCAGCAGTTATGGGGAACAGACAGAAAAGTCAAGTTGAGATCACAAACATATTAATTGTCTTATCTCATGGCACAGCAGGCTAAAGGGCTGAAAGATCTACTCCTCAAGTTTTATGCTCCTAAATATTTTTGCAATTTAGTTCATCTGTACACACCTTAAAGATTTTATGCATTTGCCACTCATACTTGAGTTAAATATTTAATAAAATGTTTGTCTGCAACTCTTTCTGGATTTTATACAGTTTGAGATACTGAATATTATCTACAAAATTTAACAACCTTCAGACATTAATCAGTGCAAAATACAGTAATTTGTTTAAGTGGCAACTGGTCTTACTTGCCATTCAAAATCTATAATAAATGCTAAAAACAATTAGACTTTATAAAGTCTGTACAATATTAATTATTAATTATCCTGGTCTCTATGTCTCTTTGAACAACCATTCCTAAAACGACTGGGAGGGATTGCTCATCAGCCACCTGAATTTATTTAATATTAGGAGGAATTTGTTGAAACTTAATTCACTTAATTATTGTAACTGATTAGTTTCATTTCCGATACCAAAATAAAATTCCAAGGAAATATGTCAGGTTCTTTATTCAAGGTTTTCTGGATATTTCAGTTTACTCGATTATAACGTCAATGCGTTGTGTTTGCCCAACCAACGTGTTAATTGGTCCTTCCTCTGCTAAGTGATAATGATAACCTAGACTGTATGGAGCCTGGCTATCTGAATGCCAGTCCTCCCACTGTCATGATAACTCGGAAAGATCGCCCGTATATTAATATTACGAGATAGAATATGTTAATCGTTATCCGTCAGCAATACAGGCCTCTACCTGTCTACGTTAACACTTTTCCTCTCTCTGGTGGGCCTGGCTCTCAGGATTTGCCCTGTGCAACTCTGCATGTAATTACGCTGAAATCAAACAAAATTTGAATAGGCACATTAATTAAAATATAATAGACATGGTCCCTGATATTGGCCTGCCACAGAATGCAATACAATTAGGATTGTGAACCACAGGGCTTGATTATACTTTTACAATACCATTTTCACAGGACATTCCATCAACTGCCCATCATACATACCCGAGATCCATTCAAAGAAAGTAACTCTCTTGGCTCAACTTGATGTTGATTGAAGTCTGCAAGCTCACATACAAAAAACATCTTATTGTTTTAGGCATGACAAGGCTGATTTTCATTACATGACTTATCCAGTCAGTAGGATCCCCTTGGCTTGTCATAAATGTGACTCACCACTGGGAATACAATTACATTTTCTTGCCTTTATTGCAGAAAATTCAAATCAGTAACACCACTATAGTTCAATGTGAGAATTAAAAACTAGGATGAACACTTGGAGAACTACAGTTCTGAAGAGTCATATTGGACTCAAAACATGAAGTTTTTTTCTCTCCATGGATGCTACCAAACCTAAGTGTTTCTAATATTTTCTGGTTTTACTTTGAAAACTAGATTTAAACGGAGTAATTGTGCAGAATTCTCACACACAAAGCAACAGAATTGTTCATCATTCAAAACATCCTCAGACTTTTCATCCTCCATGATTTCAATCTCCATTTCAACTGATTTTACCATCTCTCAAACCTCCTGGCTTCCCATAACATGATGTAGAGATGCCAGCGTTGGACTGGGGTAAACTCAGTAAAGTTTTGCAACACCAATTTAAAATCCAACCAATTTATTTGATAGTAAATCCACGAGCTTTCGACACTATGTTGTGTCTTCGTCAGGCAAATGCAGTGTTCTGGTCTGCAGAGGCACTCATATCCACACAGACAGTTACATACTGCTGATTAGAATGCGAATCCTTACATCTAACCTGCTATTCAAGTGTTAAAGTGGCTAACAATGTGTGTGAAGTAAATCCTGAGCATTGGTTAGAGAATTGTGTATTTTCTCCAGACAGCACAGTAAGTGAGGTTTTTTGCTAATCCAGGCAAGTTACGGGGGGTTACAGATAGTGTGACATGAAGCCAAGATCCCTATTAAGACCGTCCTCATGTGTGCGGAACTTGGCTATCAGTCTCTGCTCAGCAACTCTGCGCTGTTGTGTGTCACGAAGGCCCCCTTGAAGAACATTTACCCGCAGGTCGGAGGCCGAATGCCCATGACTGCTGAAGTGTTCGCTCACAGGAAGGGAACTGTTTTGCCTGGTGATTGTCGAGCGATGCTCATTCATCCGCTGTCGTAGTGACTGCATGGTCTCCCCAATGTACCATGCTTCGGGACATCCTTTCTTGCAACGTATTAATTAGACAACGTTGGCCGAGTTGCAAGAGTATGTACCGTGTACCTGGTGAATGGTATCCTCACGTTTGATTATGTCGTCCGTGTCTATGATCTGGCATGTCTTGCAGAGGTTGTTGTGGCAGGGTTGTGTGGTATTGTGGTCACCGTTCTCCTGAAGGTTGGGTAGTTTGCTGCGAACAATGATCTGTTTAAGGTTGTGCGGTTGTCTGAAAGCAAGAAGTGGGAGGGTGGGGATGGCCCTAGCGAGATGTTCATCTTCATCAATGACATGTTGAAGACTCCGGAGAAGATGTTGTAGCTTCTCCGCTCCGGGGAAGTACTGGACAACAAAGGGTACTCTGTCCACCTTGTCCCGTGTTCGTCTTCTGAGGAGGTCAGTTTGGTTTATCGCTGTGGCATGTCGGAACTGTCGATTGATGAGTCGAGCGCCATATCCTGTTCTCATGAGGGCATCCTTCAGCGTCTGGAGGTGTCTGTCATGATCCTCCTCATCTGAGCAAATTCTGTGTATACGGAGGGCTTGTCCATAGGGAATGGCTTCTTTAACGTGTCTAGGGTGGAAGCTGGAGAAGTGGAGCATTGTGAGGTTGTCTGTCACGCATCTCCATCAAGGACGGTCACCTCAGCACCTCACTGTACCGAAAACTGACAGACAACCTCACAATGGGTTTGGAAAAATTTCTTGAAATAAATAAAAATGCTTTCTGGATTTATTTTAACTTATAATGGCAGAAAAACATAAAAGATCACAAACATGAATTATAAAACAAAGAGTTTAGGAAAAAAATTATGGTTCAACTTAGAGTTAGACCACATGGATGCTGCTTGAGCACTGTTGATATTACTTCTTTAAGTAGGACAAGAAAATTATCACTTAAGGCCAAAAATGGTCAAAAATTATTCAGGCAAAAAACATCATCCTCAGAGAGGAGAACAGAACATGGATCACAAATAGAATCAATTGAAATAAAAGCCCTCTGTCGAAATAGTGCCAAGATAGCCACAAAAGACTGATTTAGGGAAGGTTAGATCAATGGCACCTAACTTGGATCAAGTTGCTATCATCAAGGCATGACAACATGGACCTGAAAAATGAAAAACTTTAGTACCACAGAAAAAGAAATTAACCAGTGCTCCGTAATTAATCCCAGGCAATATCTTTGATCAAGTAAAATTTTCTCCCTCGCCCTATGAGATCATGGGTTAATTCACTAACAAAACAGAGGGACAAGTCCAACAGACAGTATTGGACCTTGCTTCTGTCAAACATTATCAGATTAGCTATTATAAATTCTACATTAATGGCATAAATTTTAAGGACCACCGCCTCAAAATGTAAACTATTAGTCCCAAATTGGACTACATGAAATAAAATTTGACATTTTTTCAAAGCTGTCATTTGGAAGATCATGCATCCACATTTCAGTCATCTAAAATTTTCATTAAATTGTGCCATAAAGAATAAACCAGTGTTTTTTTTTAAGTGAGGACACCTTACATCAACATGTTTTCTCAATTTTTACCATCTGTTTACCACTAACATTTCACTTGCTTAAACTGTCATTTATTCAATTCTTTTAAAATTACTCTACCACAATTACACAAAGAGAATGCAATTAGGCCACTGATTTAATTATGCAACTTTGCTCTAATTGTCAGTTGCCAATTTATAAATCATTAAAGTTTAACAGCAGCACATGCATTTTTATGTGAAAATGCAAATGGTTAGGTGCTTCTGTCAGCATCTGCTGAGAAAGAAACAGAGTTAACACTTTGCATTAACAGCCTTTCATAAAACTGGTCAGAACAATTTTTCTCCAGAGATGCAACCAAAGCTAAGTACTCCCAGCATATTCTGTTTTACATTCAGATTTCCAGTGTTCCAGCATCCAGTATTATATGTACTAACATTGAGCGTGCAATCTCAATATTTGTATTTACGTGTCATATGAAAATATACTTGATATAAAATGGAAAGACAGAAGTCAGAATGCCCAATTATTTTTTGATGGAAGTGCTTCACATCCTTATTGAGGAATGGTATATATTTGTTGAGTTAATATGCACAAATGAAACAGGATAGATAAGGAGAAACTTGAAAGTGTAATTTATTTAGATTTTCAAAAGACCTTCAAAAAGATGCTACAGAAGCAGTTGTTACTGAAAATTGAAGTTCCTGGAATTGATTATGAAGAACTGGTTAAATAGCAATAAAACAGAGTAAGAATAAATTGTTAGTGTTGACTGACAAATTTGATTGGAATGCTGTATGGTTCAGTGCTTCGAATTCAACTATTTACTGTTTATAAAGAGGTTACAAAGAGATATAGGCTGGTTGCACGATTAGGGACGGTAGCAGGCAGAATGTAATGTTTAGATAATGTGAAGTTATTCACTTTGATAGGATTAGAAAAGCAGAGTTCTTTTCCCCAAAAGGCAAGTCGAGCATGATTCAAAATTTTAATAGATTATTTGAGAATAGAAGTTTTTTTTGATACTAATCAACTGTAAAGTGAGAAAGAGGGGAAATTTGTTTCCAGATTGCATTTCAGTAGAACTGAAGGGGAACAATAAGGCTTCAAGAGACAATGAAAATTACTACCTAAAGTATACATGGTTTGATACTAGTTTTGTCAGGTGTTGGTACTATGCTGTCAGAGTGGTTAAAGTGCTTGAATTGCCTAAATAAACTCTGTGCTGAAAGAGGTAGTCTTTTTTCCCCTCATCAAGCACTGTTTTATGAAATTTGCTCAATTGAAAATCAAGCAGGAACCTACTTTCCCTTCAGTCTAGGGCAATGTCACTGTCAATGCACAACTGCTGACAAAAATTCAAGTTGATATTTGTCATTCTACTCCACTATTTTAATTTAACCTTTGAAGTGCAGAGTACAGTGAGCTGGGTGCTTTCTCTTTTTCAAGTGAGGAGGAAACCAGAGCACAGAATGAAAACACAACATCTGTGGGCAGTAATTAATGACCTTGATCCAAACTTGGACATTAATTTCAATCTGATTGTCTACACTTGTCAATCCTCATTTATTTAGTTCAGCCACTGAACTTGAAATTTCCCGGTAGCATTTAAAGGAGAAAGAAACCAAATGGAACTGATCCAGCAAATTAGGGAATACTGACATAAGTAAATCCTTAAAGAATATTATTCCACCATGCCTTGGTTCAGAAAAAGAATTGGAGACAGTGAAACAGGTATCACAAAATTCAGGGTGTATAGCAGCTAAGATAAAGGAGAAAATAAAGCCGACTTGTTAATTTAACTACATTATACATTTTAAGTATCTTTTCAAATCTATATCAAACTGACTGGTGGGGTAAATGTTTAAACTTGAACCATTTTAACTTAATTCATAGTCAGCACATACCCATAAGAGAAAAGGTACATTTGCTCTGCATCACATCTTTTATGTGATCTTTACCAGAAAGTTGTTGCAAAATTTGGACAGATGAAAAACATCAAGATTCAGTTAGAGAAAGAGCACCTAAGCTGGCATATAAAGTTTAAAATTGATACAGCCCCATTAAAAAAGAGCCACTAGGCTTTATGGGGCATCACCTAGTTGAAAAAGTTCTCTTTTAAAAAAAGTTTAAGGTTCTAAAGTCCAATAAACAATTCATTTCAGGTAGAAGTTCTTAGTCATTGACAGTTGTCCCTGCTTCGTTAGAAATGTATCTGTGTTCCTGCAAATATTAATTTGACATTAAGATATTCTACAGAATTAACTTCTAAGGAAGATTAAATATGAATTTTCAAATATTTCAGCTTTAGCTGCTCAAATTCAATTTTACCAAATTCTCTGAACTGTGACTTTAAGAAGCAAATCAATAGTTAAATAAAGCAATTACTGTACATTGCAGAAAACAGTCTCCTTTACAAGCCTATTAAAATAACTTGACAACACAGTGGAAGAAAATTAGAAACAGCATTGATTTTTTGAACATGCCTATTAAAACAAAATATCCCTCCCAGTTTATTTTCAATATAGATTTCAGCAATTGTTTCAGTCCCTTTTAAGCAAAAGGCACATTAAACTTCCAGAAACAATGATTCTGTTGAAAGGACAGTTTATGTACTAATTTCTGCCTTCAGCCCTCCAGAGATACCAGTAATACAGTAAAGAAAAATCAACAAATATTTATTCAGCCATGCACTGCATTAGTTTTACAAATCAGTTAAACTTTTGTTACGTCTGCAAGAAATTGTGCATTTCCAGATTCCTATATATCCATACTCCGAACATGTGGCAACATCACAAGTAAATTTGAACTTCATTTCAGGGGCGACACGGTAGCACAGTGGTTAGCACTGCTGCTTCACAGCTCTACGGACCGGGGTTCGATTCCAGCTTGGGTCACCATCTACGTGGAGTTTGCACATTCTCTTCGTTTCTGCGTAGGTTTCCTCTAGGTGCTCTGGTTTCCTCCCACAGTCCAAAAATGTGCAGGTTAGGTTGATTGGCCATGCTAAAATTGCCCTTAATGTCCTGAGATGTACGAGTCAGAGGGATATGAGGGTAATACCTGGGTGAGATTGTGGGTGGTAAGACTCGATGGGCCGAATGGCCTCTTTCTGTACTGTAAGGATTCTAAGTCATTTTCCCATCACACTGAACAGACAGCAACGTCATGCTCATTCTAAGCTGATCAAATAACTTAATTAATGCAGTAAGAAATATGCAAGTCATTATCAGCAAATTGAATTCTAATTTTAAAAAAATTATGCCCTGATCTGCACAACTTTCACCACAATTAAAGGTGATTGGCAACTTCACAGTCTGGTTTTTCTAGAACATCTTAATCACTCAGAAATCCACTTGTATGGCAAGTGACTTAAGATTTACGGACTGAAAGGAAGAATTATATAGAAGTTACAACCTCGCAAATTTATCCTCCACTAGTATGTTCACGCTAATTTCCACCTACCATTCTATTCCCATTTCACTTAACATTCCTTTTCTTCAACTTATCCAACTACCCTACACATTAAAAAGGAAAGTCTCCTCACAATGTAAATAAATCTAATAACCTGACATTTGAGTTCAAGCAGTCCACATTTTCAAGTATTTTGTCATTTTCGTATTTTTTCACAACGGATAGTATTCCAGGGAATTTGCTCTGTTCCCTCTTCATGGACTTTAACTGTAGCACAAAACTGCACTTAGCATTGCACTTACATAGATTTTTTTTTATTTGTTCATGGGACATGCCAGGCCAGCTTTTACAACCCATCCCCATTCACAGAGTCAACCACAGTGCAGTGCATCTGGAGTTACACATAAGCAAGACCAGACAAGGATGGCAGATTTCCTTCCCTGAAGAACATTGGGGAACCAAATGAGTTTGTAAGGGCAATCACAATGGTTTCATGGTGATTATTTGAATTTTAATTCAAAATTTTATTGAATTCAAATTTCACCCTCTGCAGCAGCAGATTTGAACCCAGGGCCCCAGAAAATTACTCTGGATCTCTGGATTACCAGTCATGACAACAGAAAGATGTATACAAATCAAAAGCAAGAGTAAATCTTTTGGCCCTTCAAGCCTACTCTGCCATTCATAAGATCATAAAATATATGCTTCCCAAAGGATTATGCAACTTTTAAAATCTTCTGAAATCTTGGCAAGTTATGATCTAGAATTATGGACCATTGTAACAGTAGGTACATCAATTATAGGTCTGAGGACTGTTTTATTTCAAAAGCAAAGTAATGACAAGTATAGACTAGCAGCTATGTCTCCAGAGCACAAACAAGAAACAAAATCAAAATACTCTAACAGAAAAAACAGCATTAGCAGAAATGTGGACTTGCAGAAGATTTTCAGGCTATGTTATGAGGAATTGTGTTTCAAAAACAAAACAGGGCAAGTGACTCTGCAGTGAGGAAGAGTGATAGGGTGGGGCATAGCAAACATATCTGCTCTTACTGCCCAAATTTTGTTTTTGGAGTTGGCAGCAACCCACCATTTCCCTTTTGGATTTCCCAAACCACAGGAATCCCAGCAGCTGTAGCTAAATCTTAGAAACTCTGTAGTACAAAAGGCAGTCATTTGGCCTATTGAGCATGCACCAACAACAAGCCCCCTTCACACTAAGGGGCAATTTAGTACAGCCAACAAACCTAATCCACACATGTTTGGACCAATTCAACTCTCACCCAACTCCCTCTTGCCCATGGTGGGCTGATTAATATCAAAAACATAATTTAAGAAGTAATTACATCCCACAAAAGAATCGCAAGTTGCATCAGTCCTATATCTCTAAATAAGTGTTGCACAGGAGTCTAAAATGCAGACCAAATTAACATCACATATCTAACAAACTTACTCTGATAATGGAAATGATTGGAAGAAAGGAAAATATTGCCAACTGAACAATAATAGAAAATGTTGTAGAGAAAAATGGAGTTCATGTTTTAGGTCAGTGATCTATCATCGATAAACTTTTGAACATGTTTCAGTTTTACTACAGATGTCCAGTATTCAGTTTTTCACTTTCACCAACTCACTAAAACAATGTCAAGTTTTGGGGATTATTAAAAAAATGGCCTGCGCCACAATCTTTTCTGGTAAGGGAAGGGGTAGAAAGTGAAGATGAAACAGATCATTATATCAAATCATATTAATGAATAATGTGTTATTCAAGTCAAATTTACTCTATCCTCTATTAGTTATATATTTCAGAATGAGAAAAATCAATTGTTTCTTCTTGGCATGCCAGTTGCAGCGACAGATGTAACAATAAGCCCTGCAGTTTGTTACCTCACGCATTTAACAAAAATTAAGTTTTGATGAAGTGCTCATCTATACTTAGTTATAAAACCTGCTCACTTGTAGTACAGTCAATTTATAGTAATAGTGATAGCAATCTCGGCATGAAGCTTCTCCAACTTAAGAATTTCAACTTTCTTATAACAAGATGTGATATCAGCAACCATATGCACCACACTTCTTTGCCTTCATGTTTGCCATTAATGCTTTCCAAGACAGCTTATTTCAGATTACCTGCAGTCTATTTTTTGGAATGCTCTGGTATAGGTTTCACTATATTCAAGACAGGATTATACGCACACAAACATACACACACTCGCACTGCACATACGTAACACTTTCCATAATCTCAGGACATCTCACATCCATTTTATAATCAATGAGATATTGATGAATAAAATGCTGAGAACTTAACTATGCAAAAAAGTTATTCATAGCCTGCAAAAAAGTTGAAGGAAAACCAATTACAAGATTAGCACTTTAACCCATAAACTCCAGCAGCTATAATCTCTAACAGCTTAGTGTATGAAAATGACAATCTCTGCTGTAGTTCACAAGCACATGTAAAATGTAACTGGTAATCCGATCTTTACATATACCATTTAAGCAAAAGTGATCAGGCACCGAGTAATGCATCAGACAGTACAAAATATCTTTGCATGTAGGATGGGGGAGGGGGGTTAACTCAGTGTAAATAAGAACATGTCTCCATTCAATAAAATTGGCAAGAGCCCTGCATGGAAAATATTGAGCACAGGTACAACACCTAAAATCCAACTGTTCAAACTTTGGAATTCATGGCTGCCTGAATTGTACTGCACGTGCCACCGACGGATATAATTTCTTGCATTTGAGAGTCATTATTAATGAAATTTCAATATAACACTGTAAAGTGTGTCTAGCAGAGTGGAGAATTTTTTTCAGCTAAAATGGATTCTTCATTGATCTGTAAAACCAGGTCTAAATTTATAATAATTTAGATGAACATAAGGAATTTCCTTACACTATTCTCAAGTTACTTTGCAAAAAAAAAATTCCAATCTGAAAAATTTAGTTTAATGATTGTGGGTATTTGATCTGTCGCAATTCAATTACTGACACAGAGATCTTTCAAATATGTATCATTTTTTAAAATGGCCTTAATGATTTAGATTTCCATGGTACAACTGCAAGCTCTCAAAAGGATTTTCTTTTTGCAGATACAACATCTAAGCAGTTGAATATTTAACGAAGAATTAGATGTCTACTGCTTGTGCTAATGATGTGAGCTTCGTGAAAAAACAATATGTCCTGAAAATAAAATAAATTGTTTTCAATTTATTGGAAAGACCTTTTGTTTCATTCAGAAATCTCCATAAAAATATCACGGGAATAGCATGTTTTTACCATGAATTAAAGAGACAAATCAGTACAAATGTTAATACTTAATTCAAAAAATTTAAATCTCTAAAATCTTCACAAACCATCAACTGCTCATGGCATGGTGTCCTTAATATAGGCCAAAAAAATCTCAAACAGTAAACAAAAAGATGCTGCAGAAATCTCGTCCTTGTGCATAAAGTGCGAAGAAAAACTTTTGATGAAGTAGGTTGTATTTCAAGCTATTTAATTTGATTTACTATTGTCACTTGTATTAGTATACAGTGAAAAGTATTGTAACTTGCTCATTATAGAGACAAAACATGCGTTCATAGAGACCATAGGAGAGAAGGGAAGGAGAGGGTGCAGAATATACTGTTACAGTCATAGTCAAGGTGTAGAGAAAGATCAACTTAATACATGAAAGATCCATTTAACAATCTGATGGCAGCAGGGAAGAAGTTGTTCCTGAATCAGTTAGCATGTAACTTCAGGTTTTTCAATCTTATTCCTGACAGAAGTGGAAGAGAGTATGACCAAGGTGCATGGGACCCTTGTTTATGCTGGCTGCTTTTCAGAGGCATTTGGAACTGAAAATGGAGTCAGTGGATGGGAAACTGGTTTGCATGAAGGATTGCATTATGTACACATGCCTTTGCAGTTTCTTGGGGTCTTAGTCAAAGCAGGAGCCATACCAAGCTGTGACACATAAGAAAGGATGTTTTCTTTGGTGCGTCTGTAAAAACTGATGAAGGTCAGAGCAGACATGCCAAATTTCCTTAGCCTCCTGAAAGAGTAAAGGCATTGGAGGGCTTTCTTAACTATAAAGTCAGCGTGAAGGGACTAGGACAGATTGTTAATGATCTGGACACCTAGAAACTTGAAGCTCTCGACCATTTCCACTTCTTCACTGCTGATGCAGGCAGGTCGAAAGTTCGCAGATTTACTAACAAATAAATCGGTTGGATTTAAAACTGGTGTTGCTAGATTCTTACTGAGTTCATGCAGGCAAGGCCATGTCCTCCACTATGTTGCCTGAAGTCAATGACTATCTCCTTCCTTTTACTGAGAGGGGGAGGAAATTTTAGCACTGGCATCAAAAAATTGTACTCTGATGCAATAATTTTTTTAATATCTACGAAATTTAATATAAAAAGTGTTTTCCTGCACTGTGAAACTGCTTTCTTTCATAACTTGTGTCTCCTTTTTTTAAAAAATTATTTGCTGGCTTGATTTTCTCGTTTCTTTCTTCTTCCCTTGACTTAGTATGCAGACTACTGCTATCCAGCCATTCACACCTCATCCGCACATCTTTCAATTCTTTGCCCATTCTCATTGACTTTTGAAACAAAAAATATTTTGCCATTTAATCTCTCCTATCCTCCAACCATAGACTTCTGTTTTATTGTTCCTCTCACTTCTGCCTCCAGCACTGCCCCCTCCACCATACTCCATCCCCCAACCATCTTCCCTTCCCTCCCCAAAAGGTGTGATACCTTTGCAGCAGCAAGAAAAGGGAATGGAGGTGCATAATTTGTGTGATTTCTGGAATGAAAATTAGGCTGTTCTCCTTGCAGCCATACACGATTGAAGTTGTTTAGAGTCCATGCCTTGAAGAAAATGCAATGTTTAACCAATGTCCACCTAAGTTCAAAGTCTTTAAAAATGCAAAGAAATCAATAGCTGCAAAACCTATTTCATAGATGGTATAATTAAGGCTCTTAAAGGAATTACATTCCTGTATGATGTCACTTGCCAAGTTTGTGAATGTACAGATCTGTAGTTATTCTGCAGCCACACCAGATATAATAAAATAATCCTACGGCTTAATATTCAAAAATCCATATATTCAGTTTTAAAAATTAATTATGGAATACAAGCCCCACAGGCAAATTTATTACCCTTTTCCAATTGCCCTTGAGAAGACAGTGGCTAGTGTCCTTCTTAAAGTGCTGCAGTTTGCATGATGCGGATACATGGCAGTGCTTTTAGAAAGGAGTTTCAGGATTTTGACCCAATGACAGTGAAAGGGCCAGTGCGCTGTTTCAAGGGGACTTGCAAGTGGTATTCCCAAGCACCTGCCACCATTTTTTTCCTAGGTAGTACAAGGTCATTGGTTTGGAACATGCTGTCAAATAATTTTTGGCAAATTGCTCAAATTCATCATATAGATTGTATATTGTGCTGCCATGGGTGCTGGAGGAAGTGAATGTTTCAGGTTAGAGTCGGATGTCAAGCAGGCTGTTTTGTCCAGAATAGCATCAAGCATCATAAATGTTATTCAAGCTGCATTCATCTAGGCAAGTATTCCTACTGTCCTGATTTATAGATGGTCCACAGCCATATGGAAGTCAAGAAATGAGTTGCTCATTGTAAAATTTCTAGCCTCCAACTTCCTATTTTAGCCACAGTATTCATATGGCTGATCCAGTTAAGTTTCAGATCACCTTGGGGGTCAGATCACCAAGGT
Source organism: Sphyrna mokarran (assembly GCA_024679065.1). Taxonomy (NCBI): domain Eukaryota; kingdom Metazoa; phylum Chordata; class Chondrichthyes; order Carcharhiniformes; family Carcharhinidae; genus Sphyrna; species Sphyrna mokarran. The sequence goes on along the minus strand of JAGIQG010000004.1, from coordinate 105,826,703 downwards.
GCCGCATAAAAGGCAAGAAAAAAATGCATGAACTTATGGATAACGTATTTGGATGGATAGAGGATTGGTTACCTAACAGAAAGCAAAGAGTAGGGATAAATGGGTGTTTTTCTGGTTGGTAACTAGTGGTGTGCCAAAAGGATCGTATTGGGACCGCAATTGTTTAGAATTTACATAGGTGATTGAGTTGGGGACCAAGTGCAGTGTGTCAAAGTTTGCAGATGACACTAAGATGAGTGATGAGCAAAGTATGCAGAGGATACAAAATTTGCCTAGGGATATAGATAGTTTAAATTTGTGGCAAGATCTGGCAGATGGAGTGCTCGTTGTTGAATGTGAGGTCATCCATTTTGGCAAGAACAGCAGCAAAATGGACTTATTTAAATGGCAAAACATTGCAGCATGCTTCTGTTCAGAGGGACCTAGGTATACTTGTGCATGAAAGACAAAGTTGGTTTGTACGTGCAGCAGGTAATTACAAAGGTAAATGGAATTTTGTCTTTCATTGCTTGAAGGATGGAATTTAAAAACAGGTAGGTTATGTTGCAGCTGTTTAAGATGAGGCCACACCTGGAGTACTATGTACAGTTTTGGTCTCCTTACTTGAGGAAGGATGGACTGACACTGGAGAAGATGCAGAGGGGATTCACGATGTTCATTCCAGAGTTGAGAGGGTTGGTTTATGAGGACACACTGACTAGACTTGGACTAAACTCATTGGAATTTGGAAGAACTAAGGGAGACCATATAGAAACATAAAATTATGAAGACAATAGGTGAGATAGAAGCAAGGGAGGTAATTTCCACGGATTGGTGAAACTAGAACTGGGGACATAGCCTCAAAATAAGGAGCAGCAGATTTAGGACGGAGTTGAAGACAGGAACTTCTTCACCAAAAGGGTTGTGAATCTGTGGAATTCCCTGTTCAGTGAAGCAGTTGAGGCTACCTTATTAAATGTTTTTAAGTGAAGAATAGATAAATGTTTGAATAGCAAAAGGATTAAGGGTTATTATGAGCAGTGGAGCAGCAGCAATATAATGACAAGATACAACTGTTCTTGTAATGTTCAGTGAAGGATAAATATTTGAAAGGGCATCCTGGATAACAACCTTACTCTTGTTCAAAAGAGAGTATTGAAAATAGTGCCACGGAATCTATTATATGCACCATTTGCATCCATCCAATCACTTGGGGTGCTGAGTTGATGCCTGAAAGAAGTCACTTCTGGCACAGGTCCTTCAATACTGCACTGAAGTGTCAGCCTTAAATGTTTGCCCTGGAGTAGCACTTGTGTTGGGCAATCCTGAATGTTTTCCAAGTCTTGCTCCATGTGGGCAGTATCTGAATTGTGAACAATATGGAACTTTGAAATTATGAGAATATTTCCACTTTGACATAATATTGTAAGGAAGGCTATCGAAGGATCAGCTGAAGGCTGTTAAGGCCCAGGACACTAACTTGAGGGACTCAGTCAGTCATGTTTTGGGTTTGAAATGATTGGCTCCAACAACCACAACCATATTTCGTGACTCCAGAGTTAATCCCCATTGATTCTCACTGAACTTAATTAATGCCACACTTAGTTAAAATGCTGCCTTGATGCCAAGACAATCACTTTCACCTAACCTTTAGATTTCAGCTGTTTTGACCTTTGCTGTAAGAAGGTCTGAAGCCAAATGATCCTGATGGAACAAGACTTGCATGGCTTTATTAACATATCTAGCTCAGTCGACTATATTACAAAGATTTTACAACAGTTGTGCAGTGTACTATAAGCAGAATTATTTGAAACCATCAATTAAAACTCAAGTTTCTGAACAATTGCACATGAAAAACTAAGGTTCTGATCATTGTAATAGCGCATCCTCCTAATTAAACGTGAAATGAGCTATTTTTCAGCTTAGTAATCATACACATTAATAAAGCACCACCACACCGCATAGTAAAATTGAATTTCAGCTAGAAAAATGTTAAAAAAATTCTACAGGACTGCAAATTTTAAGTTTGGTTAACTCAATTGCACTACCTCAAAACTAAACAATGATCCCAATAAAGAATGTCAAGATCAGCAAGATTATTTCAGAAAAGACTGGCAAACGCATCAAAAGCACATTTATTTTAAAGGCACACTACCCTTTAGTTTGTTTAATTCTTCAAAGTTTTTTGACGAAATTGGCTCTATGGAAAGTTATAACTGAAATATAGTCACTTTCAGATACTAGAATAGGAATTTAGCCAAATTGAATTTAAAAGCATCATCTTTTAAAACCATGCTGCAGTATGCCAACAAGCATGTTGTTTCATCTCAGAAAGATAAGAATTCTTTTTAAAAATAGCTCATGTCACACAATATTAGTTTGTCTGATACAAGAATGCTCACTCTTAAGGACCAGATCAGAAATGCAAAGTATGTTACAAAGTTAGACTAGATCCCGACTATCTTTAGATTTCAACATTAATACAAGGATAAGGTGTTTCATTCTGGGTGTGATTCTATTGATCCACTAGGAAATTTTTATGAAAAGCAAACTTTATTTAGCAGTACACTTTAACAAAAAGATTAGCATAACATTTACCAACTGAAATACTTAAACATTCCAAGATGCAATTCTTAAGTACAAGCCTATCCCTATTAGTTTTAATTTAAGCAATATTCCTCAAAGATGTACTCCTCTTCAAAATCAGTTACCAAACAGATTTACATGCTGGTATGCAGACTACTAGTCCTCAAATCTCCAGGACACTTTTGGAGACACTTTTTCTAGCAGGTCTCAGGCATCAAGAATAGAGATCTGCTGTTCCTCGCATGTCCAAGCAGAAACTGATTTTGTTTTGCTTTAAGTCTTGTTCCTCCCATTAACACACGATGCACGCTTCTCACCTAATTAACCCCTACTCTCAAATCCCAATAGACAATCCAAAAAACAAATAAAACTGCATGAGCTCAGATTAAAACTAATACTCCAACATTTAGCAGTAATTATTCTTCTGCATTCTGAGCAGGTAGGCTGCTTGGAGCAGACAAAGTGGCACTATTTAACAGAGTTGAATCCTAACATATCCTTCACAAGAAATGTCTCCAAAATACATTTCAAAAAGGCACAGTATTGTCACATCACCCTAATTTTTTTTTTTTAAATACAGGAAAAAGTCTCACAACATCAGGTTAAAGCCCAAGTTTATTTGGTCCAAATAAATTTGTTGGACTTAATCTGGTGTTGTGAGACTTGTTACTATGCCTACCAGTCCAACACTGACATCTTAACATCATAGCTACCACTGCTTTTTAAGTAGTTCAGTCTCAAATAAAAATTCTGTAGATGAAAGAGAAAAGGACGCCATCTTTCACATTGTCTCACCTGACATTGTACTATGGACAGTCAACTAACTGTCATTCTGCTTTATACACATACACGTTGTTGGTATGCTCTTAATTATTTGGCACAGAGGGCATGGTGGCAACAAAAATGGAGAGAAGCTATGTCTATAAATTGAATTCTGTCCTGGCAAATAATACAATACTTTCCTGGACATTAAACTTCCAAAGATAAAAATATTGAAATGATATCAGACAACTTGCAACATAATGGTACCTAACAGTCAAGCAAAACAACAGTGTTCACCTTGAATGGTTGAGACAAAATATGCATACTACTCAATCATATTTGTTGTCAGATAAAGAAACACAGAAAACAAGGGGAGCTCTGCTATTCAATATGATCAGAGCTGATTCTCTAACTCTGTCATAACTTCCATGGAATCCCCATACCCCTTGACACCTTTACAGTCCCGAAACATCGGTATTTCCTTATTATGTTCACTAACTTGGTCTCCTATCCTTCTATGGTAGAGTGTTCCAGAGGTTCATGACCTTTTTAGTGATAACATTTTCCTCAGTGCTAAGTGGCCTATCCCATATCTTGAGAATGTGGTCCTTTGTTCTAAGCACCATCCTCCCTGTCCCACCTATAGAGGAAGCAACATCTCAGCATCCACTCTATCCAGCCCTGTCAGAATTCAATGCATTTCAATTAGATCCCCTCCTATGCTTCCACATTCCAGTAAATACAGGCCCAGTCGACCCAATCTCAAATTCATGTAACAATACTGCCATCCAAAGAATTAGGCCTGTGCCTTTACTGAAATTTTGCATGGACGTATATCCTTTCTTGGAATGAGGACACAATGCTCCAGGTATGTGGTCTCACCAAGTCCACGTACAGCTGCAATAAGACATCCTTGCTCCTATGCTTAGGTCCACTTGCAATGAATGACAATGTACTATTTGCTTGTTTGCTAAATTTGCATTCTTGCTTTCAGTGATTCGTGCACAAGGACATCCAGGTCCCCCTTTGTTGGTCAACATTTCCAAATTTAATCACCATTTAAATAATACTCTGCCATTCTGTTTTTCCATTTGAAGTAGATAACTTCACATTCATATACATTACACTGCATCTGCTATGATTTTGCCCATTACTCAACTTGTCAAAATTATTTTGAAGCCTCTTAACATCCTCTCCAGAGAGAAAGACAATAAGTCAATATTAAGTGTTAATCAGAGCAACAGCAGCTGCTGAAATCCAGCAACTAACTTCACCGATGGGGGACTCTGGTGGTTTAGCATTGTTATGCTTTGTCTTTTGTAAGTATAAAATTTAACTTTTATTAGTCAAGCATGATATTAGCATTGATTTTACTATCATAATAACAGTCATCATTATCATCACTGGTCTGCAGATCCTTAGCTCATTGGAGGCTTTCCACGTCTCTCTATCCTATGCCAGTTTATTCATTTGCCAGCAATCTCCGTTAATTCTCAAGCCATATAGCATTGTTATTTTCTTCCTTCTTGTTCCTCTTCTTCCTTGAAATCTTCCTTCCATAACATCTCTTAAAAGCTTGTTTCGTTATTTTCAGAAAATATGACAACAACTTCTCACACATGTGCACAGTTATTCAGAACTTGCTGTCAGAAATAGCCTTGCCCCTCAACTGGTTCCCCTGTTGCAATCCTCTCTGATAGATTGCACAGAAATTAAACTTAAAATTATTGTCCTTTACCTTTTCCATGTTTCTTATCTTTCTCCTTTAATCCCACATGTTTTAAATTCTTTATTTCAGTTCCAAAACAGGGTTTAAATGTATTTTACATTTTTTTATACTTTTTACTTTCTGGCTTGTGTTTTGCACCTCTTCATAAGATTAGCTCACCTATTTAATTCTACAGACTCACTGTTGCATCATTGATTCACAGGTGTCACATATCATATCATCTGTCCCCTCCCTTTCTCTGTAACCTCCTTCAGTGCTACAACTCTCGAGATACTGTGCTTCTCTAATTCCAAAATCTTGAGTGATTTAATTACTTCATCATTGGTGATTGGTGTCTTAATTGCCTGGACACACATTCACTCCCCACACTCACTCTGCTCTCCTCCTTTAAAATATAACTTAAATCTACGTTTTTGAAGAAGCTTTTGGTTATCTGAACTAATATCTCGTTGTGAAGCTTGGAGTACCATTTTGCTTTATAATGCCTCTGTGAAGCATCCTTGGGATATTATATTGTACTAAAAGATTCTATGTAACTTATTGCTACTGTCATAAATATAACCACTTTTAAAACACATACATACACAGTCACGTCTATTGAGATAGACGTCAACCTAAATTATATTTCAAGACACTGACATGCATCTAAGTACTATAAGAGCAGTTTGAATGCAATTTCAAAAAAAAATACAAACAATACCAGACATTTTAGCCTTTTTCTAGAGCAAAACCAAAATATCCATTTCAATATCCAATATACGATTCTCTATTTGGCCGTGGGTACATCTGAATTTCGTCTCCCAAAACAAAACATGAAAATGCTTAATTTGCAAAAATTTCATCTTAGCAACACAAAATGTAGGACATTAAAAATTTTTACTATCTGGCATGCACCAGGATTGGCTGTTACCGTTGATCAAATACAGAGATTCATTCATCAATAGAATATAGCACAATACGCAGAGCATAAACTAATATGCAAGGACTCAGGATGTAAATAAGAGTATTCCTTTTACTTCTAATCCTCAATACATTAAAACAAATTGAAAAATAAAATAATATAATACACGTAACCTCAAATTTGCAAATATCTCTTTTTAATTTGTAACTGAAGAGTAATTCTATGGAGAGGCCAGATGATAGGGACAGGATGGTGACATATTGGTTAGCACTGCTGCCTGACAGTGCCATGGACCCAGGTTTGATTCTGGACGAGGTCACTGTCTGTGTGAAGTTTGCACACTCCCCCATGTCTGCCTGGGTCTTCCCTGAGTGCGCCAGTTGCCTCCCACACCCCAAAAGTTGTGTGGATTAGGCTGATTGACCATGCTAAATTGCACCCCCCCCCCTCCAGATTAGTTGGTAAATCTGTGAAGTTATGGCAATAGCACTGGGTGTTATTGTTGATGGTGCAGGCTGAAAGGACTGAATGGCTTCCTTCTGCACTGTGGGGATTCTCTGATTTAATATCAACACAACATCCTCTCATTTCTGCGACTGCCCACATTGGTCATATTAAAGGCTTCATTTTTTCTAACAATAAATTAATAATCTCAGACAACTATGCATTTGTGGAAAATGGAAATTATAATGGAATATAATATAACACATGGGGGCAAAAAAATCGTGTTTTATTTTGCCTCAATTTTACACCTGATCTAGAAGTGTTCAACACCAACAGTAAGTGGGTAAAGTAGCTGCGTTCAGCTGAACATCAAACACAAGCCAGAATTTTGATGAGACGAGGGATCTTGCCTGCCAGATGAAATGTCGCTGAGAGATACACACTGCCTCTTTTCAGTATGGCCCACTGAATCTCAAGCTAATCAGGCAGAAACAAAGCCAGGAGCAGACTTTCCCCTGGAATTAAAACCCCAGTGACGTAAGTGTCACCTATCAAGAGTTGCCAGTCAGAGACTGCTAACTCTTATGCTCAGAACTGCCACTGGGAGTCGTCCATACCAGAAGGACAGGCACAGGAAACCCAGGATCATGGAATTGTGAAGCAACCAAGGTCGCTAATATGTCAAGTGATATTTGGGGTCAGGGAAAGAAGGACCTTTGCAGGATAGGGGGTCAGAAGCAGACAGGTGCAGGAACATTGGCAGCAAGGAAAGGAGAGGAATAATGGCTCTCATCAGACTCCACTTCCTGAAGTTGAATCCCTTGAATTGGGTTAATGCCAGTGACAGTAGGGTGAGGCCCTGAGGTGACCTTTAATAGACCACTCAGAGGTCCTCAGTCGGCAAAACCGGTAAGTCGATCTTGGGCCTTCCCACCTAGAATTTAGTTCTGGAAGAGGCAACTGGGTGTCTGTATGTCCATCTAATTACACATGCTTCACAATCTCCAAGTCCATCACCAGCGAGAGCACAGGATTCTGTCCATAACTCTTCACACGGATCATAGCGTAAAGAGGTTGAATAAACGAGTAAAAGCATATTAGAGTTTCTTCAAAGATAGGATTAAAAAAATGAGGTCATTTAAAAATAATACTCCTATTATTTTCTAACAGGTTCTTGTCAATTTTCAATTGCATCATTTGTAAATATTGATTAAAGCGCCATGGAAAACAAATGATGCATTTGCACAGCTTTATTAGTTTTTTGATGCATTCCCATCTGTAGAAGATGTAGAACTTACTTATTCAAAACACCAAGTGGTTTGAATTAAAGTAGAATTCAGGTATCTGTGAAAGTTCTTAATGAAAATGTCTTGTCAAGTGCCATTTGTTCTTCCTCAAAGCATGCATGTTTGGGAAAACCTTGATTTATATTTACACAAAATTTCATTCTACTGCTATAAGAACAAATGAAATGAATTAGTAGTACTCACCGAAACTTTGCTTCCAGTTATCTGAATGCAGTGGTTAGTGCAGTATAAATTAATAATGTTGGGAGAGACAAAACAAAAATCACAACAGCATTATTAGTGAGCTCAGCTTTACATAGGTTAATCAAAACGCAGTTTAGTTACACAGCATTAGTAATACATTTATAGCCCTGAGAACTGAAGATTTCCATTCAGAAATGAACAATTTTTTTTTACAATTTCTAGTATAGGATTTCAGCAGGTTTCACAGTAAAATGGTACCAATTTTGATAAATAGGCAGGGTCCATTTCTAATATATTTAAATTTATCTTCTGGCACAAAGTAATGTTACAGAGCCTAAATATCAAAAATGCTAATTTTATCTGCAGTATCATTTTCATATGCCACATGTGTTTCTTTCACTTTAACTAGAACTAACAATTCTGGATGCACAAGTATTATTTTTCAATTAGGATTTTTAAAATTAATGCAACCACAGGCCGAAATTACATATTATATCATTAGGCTGCCACTACTACTTATTACAAATTATGCATACCTTGCACTGTTGTAGGTTATCTGTTTTGTGTTTACCAGCTCCAAAACAGAGTATCTCAAAACCATCACACTTCATTAGTACGGCTATGATAGTTAGATTGGGCAAGTGTGGAACAATAAAGGCGGAGCATCTTCCAAAATTATCATTATGTTCAATTTTAGCAGTTTCTTCTGCCCTAATAAGTCAAAACTGCAATAATGTTTGCTTTGTTAATTATGTAAGTATTTTCTTCTTATATGGTTGCTGTTGAGCCGTGCTTGTTGGTGCTCTAAGTGTATGATGTTTGTTGCATTCCTGTACATTTATTTTACCAACAATAGTAATTCCATTAGTTGATCGTTTTTGTTCTCTATTTCCAGTTTGACATTGCTAATAGATAGCCATTATAACAAACGTTAACTAGTTTGTTTCAAGTATGCTTTTTGAAGATCCTAAATGTGATGGATAAGTCAAAAATATTCTGAATTATGTGAAGCTGTACTTGCTACCTGAAAATATTCAGCAAAATAGATTGAATATCTAGTGGTATTTATATCTTGTAATACAGAATAAAATGCTGCATATAGCACTTACCAGCAGTTAAAACACCCATTTCAAAGGAAATCTGGCTGCCAATGTAAATCCCAAAGAAGTATGAGCTACGTTATATGCTAATATCTCCAGAGCTCTGAACCTGGAGAGGGATCCCACATGCTGACTTTGTTTGAAAAAAAACCAATTACTAAGGTCTAGAAAGCTATTCAGAACATTAAAATGAAAGGACAAAGCATTAGGGCAAGGCAACAATGTGGGTAATGCTATAACCAGATTGTGACAGGAAATGATAGAGCATGCAAACATAACCATACACCAGGAAATAGAGTCAGAATAGGGAAAATTAGTAAACATGCGGAATTAAAAGCTTTGTCTGAATACAAATGCAACATATTTATCAAGATAGAAGAATGAATGATAGTCATTAGACATGGTGACTAAGACGAGGAACTGAATAATCAGTGGTCTTTGACACTTCAAAAGAATATCAAGAAAGGAAAATTAGATGAGATCAACACAGTAGTGAGGAATGAACTTGGCACTGAAGAGCAAGATTTAAATCAGTTTTAGTAAAAATAAGAAATAACAAGAGAAAGAAATCACTTGTGTGTAGTTTATAGGCATCCTAACAGTAGCTACACTATAGGACAGAGTTTGATTCAATTGGGTCTTGCAATGAAGGTACGATGATATTCTGCAGTGATTTCAATCTTCAAATAGATTATACAAATCAAATTAACGACAATAGCATTGAAGTTAAGTTCGTAGTATGTAGTCGGGACAGTTTCTTAGAATAGTACATTCTGGAACAGATTGTTTTAAGACCTGGTAACATACAATGTGACAATAAATTAACAATCTTCAAGTAAAGGATCCACTAAGGAAGAGTGTTCATGACATAATAGCATTAAAAAACTAAATAATGGCAACTACAAAGTTATGAACAAAGAGTGAGCTAAAGTTGACAGCAAAATTAAGTTAAAAACTAAGACTTTAGGGAACTAGTGACAAATCTTTAAGGAGATATTTCATTACTCTCAATAAAGATATATTCCAATGAGAAAGAAAGACCCTACAAAAATGATTTATTATTCACGGCTAACTAAGAATGTTAAGAATGGCATCAAATTCAAGAAAAAGCACAAAATGCTCTGATGATCAGTCTATATTAATGAAATGGATGAAGCGATCAAGTATATTCATTTGTGAATACAAATTGTTGAAGACAAAAAGAATTCACAAATGAATATAGGGATGTTAAATAAATAGGCAAAAAATTGCCAAATGGAGTATAATGTGGGAAAATGAGAGATTGAACATTCAGAAGAATTTAAAAAAAAATTTAAATAGAGACATTTCAAATGGCTTTAGAACAGAGGGATCTGCATTTCCTCATGCCACAATCATCAGTAGGTTAGTTTGCATATGTAGCAAGTAATTAGGAACGTAAATAGAATTAGAATTATAGACTTTATTGCAAGAGACATGGAGTACATGAGTAAGGAGGTCTTGTTACAATTGTACAGAGACCAGGCTTGGAATACTGTATACAGTTTTGGTCTCCTTATTTAAGAAGGGAACATCAGAAGCACATTTATCTGATTCCTCAGGAATAGTCCTGTGCATGGTATGGGCAGCAATGCTCTGCCAATTCCTTTAAACCAATACAGCGAAGCTAAAGTTTATTTATTAGTCACAAGTAAAGCCTATATTGACACTGCAATGAAGTTACTATGAAATTCTCTAGTCGCCTGTTCAAGTCAATGCACCTAACCAGCATGTCTTTCAGCAAGAATAACTTCAATCTTCCTTCCATCAGCCCTTAGATTCAGGCTTCTTGTTTTCAGCTGCTTTGCAATCTTATCACCATTGTGGGCCAATTTCCTTTGCCAGCTGGGATCATGTAAGCCACTTTACATCCCACAGTCCAGGTCATTTGATCATCTGGTCTGCCAGAAGTACTTTTTTTCACCTCTAGGAACTCACTTCTAACTATGGCCAGGCAAGTATCCTGGAGCCCCGGGTCGAGGAGCAACATAGGTAGTTCTGCTGCTGCCTCCTCTAGCTAAGTTCTGGCCACTCACCGTTCACGCATCTGCTCCTACTACCTCCAGCCAATTTGCTCCATCACAACTGCAATCTAATTATGATAGCATAATATAATTACGAACAGACTATGAAAACTTCACATTGTACTTTCACCTTGGGGCACTACACCATCATAAAGCACAATACACCCATCTATCTGTGTGAATCTAATTATTAGGGTTGATGTGCATACTGACAGGGCCTTTTCATATGCTAACTGTATTTAATGGGTGCTGCATCCTTTTACTGTGATCTGTTCGCTTAAAAGTAAATTAGCAAATGGTGGAAAATAAGACTATATAATGAAATAATATTGCTAATGCCCATTTTAACAAATTCTTTATTGAAGGAACTTGTGACCAAAGTTAGTGCCATATATTGGACTACCCACATAATTGGTGAGATGTGTAATTTACAACTTATATTAATTGTAAGTTGCTGGTTAATTCATGTTTAATTTACATTAATTTTGGTTTGATAGTTGAAATAAATTTTTAAAAGTGAAATCTTGCTAATTGTTTTTTTTGTTACATTGTGGTAAAATTATTTCTTTCGGTTTATTGGTGGCCACGGAGATGATAATCCAGTTAAGGCTGCAGAGCTAAAGTGGAACTTTGCTGAAATATACTTGTAGAAAACTAAGAGATTATGAGATTTCATTAAAACTTCCACTGTATCATGAAAGGAGTCTAAATTTACAAAGTAACTAATGTAATATAATACAATGAACCACAGCATTTCTCCATATTCTATGAACTGCTCTAATCTCAATAAACATTTAAAAATGCAAACATTTTGAAATGATAAAGTTTGCTGACAGCTTTGTGACCTTTTACTGTAAAACCTGCCAAATTGTATTAAACACATGATGAAAGAGCAACACAGATATTTACAAAATATATCACTTCTCAGCATACAATTGTATATTTTATTTTACAGCATTATACTTTGATTTTCAAATAGATATAGTATATTCTTTCAATTCAAAGTTACTCATTTTAAATTATTTGATGATGCAAATATTTTTTATCATAAAATCCCCACTTAACTGTCTGTGCTTTTCACATGGGTAATTCCAAATTTTGGACATAGTAATTTTTATTAAGTTGAATTAGATCACAGTTCAGATAATTCAGTCAATGGTTTCAGAGCAACCAATTATCCACCATTTTGCCTCCTCAGAATAACTTCGAGCAACACCAGTTGAATTTCAAATTTGATATATTTACAATCTTGACATGATTAGTGTCATGGTGCACTACTAACCTTTCTGATCAAATCATTGAATTTAAACACAAAACACATTTTCTTCCTGGTAACACAGCCTATTCAACACCTTATAATACACCACAGTAAAGTCAATAGAGGGCCGATCACTTTGGTGCCACATCATACCGCTATGCTAATTCTTGATAAATGTGGCAGAAACTAGATTACTATGAGTGTATAACTGAAAACACCCAATCCAGTTTTAGCTCCAAGAATTCTAATTCATGCTATTCTTCACTCTGGACTCAAATTGGTTTAACTTAGTATTTATAAATGGAAATAACATGACCTGTTGTACCCAAATAAGAACAAAGACTCACTCTATCAGTATGCTCTACTTGTGGGAAATCTAAAGAAATTTACCGAATTGCTTGGGTTTACTTAAAGACTTCAACAGTGGTTGAAATCATCAGTAGTGAGGATACATCCAACACAAAAATCAGAAAATAAATATAACAAGCTTCCTGCATTGATACATTTTTATCCAGATAAAATGTGGATTTTTTTGATAAGCTTCAAAATTTAGAAGAATTTACAATGTTGAACAAATGCTTACCAAACAAAAAACCTAACTTCGAAAGGGAAATAAACATGTGGGCTTGAATTCTGCAGTCATACAGGCCCTGCTACCACTGGCAGCAAGAATGAAGGATTTGGCATTTTGCCAAACACAGTTTGCAGCAGGAGGGGGAGCAGGGGGAGCTTGAGCATTCCAGTGTGATGGTTGGAGGAAAATAAAATAGTATGTTATGTTATTAGCATACAAAGATTGCTACAGAACTTGGAAGCTTCAATTATAAAAGCATCTGTCAAATGATATAAAAGCAACAAACAGACTTGGATGACAATACAACTTTTTAGAGTGGATAAGGGAGCTTGATTGGCATAAGATTGTGTCCAGTTAACCTACATATAGGTGGTTTTGTTGCTTTGCAAAGGAACATTCACAGCATGTTAAAGCAACAAAAGTGGCAACTTTGTCCAATAATAAAAACTATACCGGCTCAGAAGAATAAAAGCAATAAAAGAAAAATGGGAGGGAAATATCTGTATAAGCATTGTGAAAAGATGGGAGTCTTCATGAACCTTTTTGTCAAGTTAATCAACATGACAGTTAATTAATTTTTATTATTTATATACTCATATATAAAACAATTAAGGTTAAGTGCAGCTAGATTTTTGGCAATGAAATGAGAATGTCTCAGTTTTAAGAAAATAACCTGAAGCTTATTTAATAATTAAGGAACCAAATAAGTATTGATGGAGTTAACCAAACAAATCACACTTTAATAAATCATTCTCACCTATAATTCATGCTGCTACTCCAAAAAAAATGGAGAAAAATGTTATAGGCTTGAATCTTTAAAATTTCTATCATATATTTCAGTTCTGATACACAAAACAAATTTTGATCTTTTAAGCTAAAATTGTCAGTTTGAGCAGCTTTAAATTAAATGTCAGTGTATATTTTACTTAGGTATTAATGTTCAAATACTACAACTGTGTATGGAAGTGAAGTTACAGTTTATGACATCTTAAAACTTCAAATTTCTCAGTACCAAATGCAAGCTTCAGAAATCATGTTGATGCCTTTCAAGGAGGGACTGATCACCTTGTAGAATGTCACAATACATTGTTTGACCAGTTAGATACCTGAGGCTGAAAGGAAACTTTGAATAATCCTTTGCTGCAAAAAAAAATTCTAGCTTTTTATTTTAACTGAAACTTCAGTACATTTTTCAATTCTGAGCTGAGTCATATTAATCAACAGTTCTTCTAATGCTACAGTTATCTTGAGGCAATTCATTTTTGAATCACAAAGAATATTTTTAAAAGTAAATCAAAAACCTCAGTATTGATTATATCATGACCTTGAACTGTTCTGCTGTACTTGCACAGCACCCATGTAAAATGCACAAACAGCTGGGATCCTCTCCTACAAATACAATCACCACCCATTCTAAAGAACATATACTTTGTCAACAGCCACATGCACGGATCTGTAATCTTTTGTAAGCTCGAAGCTAACCATTTGCCTTTGCAAGGACGTGTTTCATCACAAAGAAATTGCCAAGGTATTTCAAAAGTGTTGATCTGACAAATTGCATGGCAATAAACAAACATTGCAGGCCTCTGATTGGCAATTTTCGCTGCAGGGAAGGAATGCTTTAGCAACATTTTAGACAGGAGCATCAATTTTGAATTCATAAGATAGCCAGCTTTGCACAATCAGAAGTGATATCAATAAGCAGTTAAAGCACAAGCTAAATTCAGCTGAAACCAAACTTCCCAAGTTAGTGTGTAAAAATTCTGCAGAAGTGTATTACTTTTGTCCTAATACAATAACCTTCGCCTGCATTGTGTTTAATTTTGAACTTTTGTTGTGTAATTGTCTGTTTCTATGTTTCATCAAAGAGATGTTCTTATTTATGGCTTTTCTGTATCTGCAAAACCTTTGCAAATCCTCTTAATCAATTACAGTATAAGCATTTTAAACAAATAGTGAGTGAAGTAGCATATCCCAGTATCAAAAAATGTCAGGAATCTCATGCTTCAAAAATTGCTCAATTTTTAAAGTGGTGCCAATATGAACAATGTTAGAGCACATTACATACTGTGTTTACAAACAAATCAAAAAAACTACAATGTTCATTCAGTGCTGATCATATGTTAATTTAAACAGGTATCCATGATTTTTCTTTTAAAAATTGATGATATTCAATTCATTAAATCAACCTCAGGCTTCTGACATTCCCACCAATGTTTTAGATTATTTACGAAAAAATTACATCAGATATTTACTGCATCATAAGCATAATCTCTTGAGGCATATATCTGAATAAATAGCTCCAGAAAAATAAAAAGAAACAGAAAATCAAAGTGAAACCGATATATGGTATGACTGTTCATGCTTATGGGAATTCCCGGTATCACTTCAAACTGATACCATTGAGAAAACTTTAAAAGCTTTTTTTTTGCTCCAGCAAAACTACTCAACCACAGTCAGGAAATATGTTGGCTTCAACAGTATGTGTTTGAAGACTATAAGCAGGTAATTTTCCAATAGTATTCAAATTTGTTTTCAGATAATCGTAACTATAAATAACATTGCATTGTTTTTCATGAACTTTGTATATTCAATTCAAATTACTAAAATTACATCAATGTGACAGGTTGAGGAACAATAAACTCAGTCGCACAGGTTAATAGGCAGGTATTTTCAATAATCAGGATATTTTGTGTGTAAAACTCATCCAATTCTCTCAAATATTCCACAATTATTTATTTTGAATAACTATTATCTCTTCTATTAACCCTCAAAAATAACTAAAATTAATAATCAAGTGAAATTACGTTCTGCATATGTTGACAGGTGAACAGCTGTAATTGGCCGACAGAAGCTACTCCCAGGTACAAAACATATCTCCCAAGATTTAAAGAACACATGGATTACCCCAGGGCAGTGGATGTAGGAGGTACTAATAGTTTACAGTAATAAAAGCATCATGTTTCAGATTAGAGTATTTTGTGTGATGTGTTCCAAATCCTTACGAACAATTTGTCCACAGTATAAGGCATTTTAAAACTACATTATTAAGCAGGAGCTTTAAGCAATGAAAAAGGAAACATTTAGGCAGCGATCGTGGATTGCAGCTTAGCAAAAGCCAAAAGCAGATCATTCTAAAATTATATTTGACTGTTAGAGAAATGGCCTTTACTGTGCTGTCTTAAAAATGGTAATTTTATTTTAAAAGAACCTTACAGATTTGGCAGTTGCGGAAATGTACTGAACGACCATTTCTCTCTTTGTCATCAAATCCTTTCCGCGAAGTGGAACCTTACGATCCTCATTCAAATTCATGTCTTCCTGTTGACAAACAATTAAAGAAGAATATTAATTAAGCAATTAAGTTCAACAAACAGAATTTCTAGGCCTGAGAACTTTAGACCATTTTCATTCATGTAAGGGCATGACTATATCACTCCATAATCCTGGAACTTGGGTTGGTGTTTTTATCATTGCATTTCCTAAGACACTGCTGAGCAGAAAAGCCATCAACCACTAATTAGCTGGCAGCTCTTGGTAAGCAAGACTTCCATCCTTGGAGTTTTGATTCAAGGCCTACCACTACCATCATCATTGTTGATTTGACTGTGGCTCAGCAGGCCATCCTAAAAAGAGACAACACGAGTTTCACACCAGCTGGTAAGATTCCTGACTCCTCAAAGATTTTGCCCATGGAATTGAAACCACAACTCTGGACTTGACTTAACTGCTATTTGTAGTTGAGCTTCCTAAATTGTTGAACAGACCATTAGATGGTAAGCAATTCCATCTGGAAAGGCAACAGATTTTTTCACAAACTATTTTCTTTATAATTAGAGCCACAAATGCATCTTCTTAAATTAAAAGATCCACCACAACACTGATTCGTATAACATGTTTAATGCAATGAAAATTCCAAGACGCTCGATAAGACTACTATAAACAATATCACAGCAATACACTTTTGCTCTTAGAGCAGATGGACAATAGATTACTTCAGAGGTACATTTTAAGTGTCAAAAGAGACAAAAGAAGAGGGATAAAGCAGTGTACAAAGCAAATTCCAAAATTTAGGGCCTAAGTAGCTGAAATTTTTGACATCTATGGTGGAGTAATTGAAATCAGGGAATTTCAAGGAGAGGGATTTTCCCAAAACGTTTCTAAGCATTGTAACAACAAGAAAACAAGAGATTTTCACACCAGTCTTTTCGGCATGCACCGCGTTGATATCTTTCAACGGAAGGCACTGAAAAAGCATCCGTATGGTCCACACCATTATGGAGACTCCAAGCACGTAACTCAAAATGGCCTCTGCACTGATAGGCAGCGAGGAGCGCCACTGAAAAAAATAGACGATGCACAGTCATGCCTGGGATGATCCTCGAAGAGCCCAAGGATTTTTGATGCATATCATTCACACTCCCTGGATGCCATGCACACAATGTTTAAAAGGTTGTTGCATGCAATATGACTGAGGGAGTAGATTCCCTTCCTGTTGATAGAAGGCATTTCTTGATTGCCTCCAAATGGTCCACACTGCCATGTAGGCTCCAAGCATGTGACTCATCCAAAGTGGCTACAGCTATGCACTGTTAGAACAAAGAACAAAACAGCACGGGAAACAGCCCTTCAGCCCAACGAGCCCGCGCCACCACCCCGATGTTCCCACCTCTATTCACGATCCCTGTCCATGTTTATAGATCTATGGATTAAAAACCAAATTTGAGACAATTTAGGGAAATTTGTTTTGCCAATTAGCCTAAGAACACATCTTTGGGATGTGGGAAAAAACCCACGCAAGCATGGGGAGAATGCGCAAACTCCCACAGACATAGGCCCAAATCCATGTATCTGCACAGCACAGCAATAGTCACTGAGCTGTCGTGTTGCCCATCAAATAGTCCAGGTCAAGCATACACTAAGGACGTGAAGCACTAGGCTACTCTCGAAAAAAAAAGATCCAAGAGCAGCCCTTTCACGACCCATCGCATGTATGCCCCTCGTTAGACAACAAGATGGACGAAAGCACCTGTAGGATAAAAACAAGTACATCAATATCATCATCTATTTACACACTTCCCAGGGACTCCCAAGGCTCATAATCCCTATTTTAAATCAGTTTTCCATACTCCTCCATTCCCGTTCTGTTCATGTGCCCATCTGAGCATTTCTTAAATAATTCCAGGGTACCTGTAGGCACTCAGAGGGGGGTTAGGCAGGTGGTGGAAAAGGGAAATATCCTGACTGAGGGGCTGAGGTGTGTCTATTTTAATGCCAGGAGTGAAGTAAATAAGGTAGATGAGCTTAGGGCGTGGATTGCTGCTTGGGAGTGTGATGTGGTGGCCATTACAGAGACTTGGTTGTCTCAGGGACAGGACTGTGTACTTCAGGTGCCGGGATTCAGGTGCTTCAGGAGGGACAGGGTTGGGGGCAAAAGAGGTGGTGGTGTGGCACTATTGATCAGGGACAGTGTCATGGCTGTAGAGAAGGTGGAAGACGGGGAGGGATTGTCTACAGAGTCTCTGTGGGTGGAAGTTAGGAACAACAAAGGCTCGATAACTTTGCTGGGTGTATTCTATAGGCCGCCCAATATTGACAGGGAACTTGAGGTGCAGATAGGGAAACAGATCCTAGACAGATGTAGAAATAACAGGGTTGTCGTGATGGGAGATTTCAATTTCCCAAACATCGACTGGAATATCCCAAGGGTAAGGAGTTTGGATGGTGTGGAGTTTGTTAGGTGTGTTCAGGGAGGTTTCCTGACAGTACGTGGAAAAGCCTACGAGAGGAGAGGCTGTACTTGACCTGGTGCTTGCTAATGAGCCAGGGCAGGTGTCGGATCTCACGGTAGGTGAGCATCTTGGGAATGGAGATCATAATTCTATCTCTTTCACGATAGCGATGAAAAGAGATAGGATCAGGCAGGCTAGGAAGGTGTACATCTGGAGTAAGGGGAAATATGAAAACATTAGGCAGGTAATTGGACGCATAAACTGGAAGGTGTTGTTCTTGGGCAAGAGTACAGAAGGAAATTGGGGTTTTTCAAGGAATGTTTGTCTGGGGCACTGCAAGACAATGTTCCGAGGAGTCAAGGAGGTTCTGGTAGGACGCAGGAACTGTGGTGCACGAAGGTAGTAGTGAACCTAGTTAGGAAGAAAAAAAAGGTATATAAAAGGTTCAAAGAGCTAGGGGATGTTAGGGATCTACAGGAGTATAAGGTGTGTAGAAGGGAACTTAAAAAGGAAATTAGAAGAGCCAGAAGGGGTCATGAGAAGGCCTTGGCAGGTAAGATTAAGGAGAATCCCAAGGCCTTCTACAAATATGTGAAAAGTAAAAGGACAAGAGAAGGGATAGGGCGTATAAAAGGTGAAGGGGGAAAAGTCTGTGAATCCGGAAGAAATGGCAGAGGTGCTTAACGAGTACTTTGCCTCGGTATTCACGGTGGAAAGTGAACTGGGAGATTGCACTGCAGGTTTGCGGCATACGGAAAAGATTGAGTATGTGGATGTTAGGAAAGAGGATGTGTTAGACCTGTTAAATTCTATCAAGATAGACAAGTCGCCGGGACCGGAAGGGATGTACCCCAGGTTATTGTGGGAGGTGAGGGAAGTGGTTGCAGAGCCCCTGGCGATGATCTTTGTGTCGACAATGGAAACGGGAGAGGTTCCGGAGGATTGCGGATGTGGTTCCTATCTTTAAGAAAGGGAACAGGGATAGTCCAGGAAATTACCGACCAGTGAGTTTAACTTCAGTGGTTGGTAAGCTGATGGAGAGGCTTCTGAGGGATAAGATATATGAACATTTGGAGAAGCTTGGACTGATTAGAAATAGTCAGCATGGTTTTGTCAAGGGCAGGTCATGCCTTACGAGCCTAGTTGAGTTCTTCGAAAATGTGACTGAACACATTGACGAAGGAGGGGCGGTGTACGTAGTGTACATGGACTTTAGTAAGGCGTTTGATAAGGTCCCACATGCAAGGCTTCTGGAGAAGGTGAGAGGGCATGGGATCCAAGGGACTTTGGCCTCGTGGATCCAGAACTGGCTTGCCGGCAGAAGGCAGAGAGTGGTTGTGGATGGGGGTCTTGTTCTGCATGGAGATCGGTAACCAGTGGAGTGCCCCAGGGATCTGTTCTAGGACCCCTGCTGTTTGTCATTTTCATAAATGACCTGGATGAGGAAGTGGAGGGATGGGTTAGCAAGTTCGCCGACGATACAAAGATTGGTGGTGTTGTGGATGGTCTGGAGGGAAGTCAAAAGTTGCAGCGGGACATAGACAGGATGCAAGACTGGGCGGAGAAGTGGCAGGTGGACTTCAATGCAGACAAATGTGTAGTGGTCCATTTTGGCAGGAATAACGGGATGAAGGAGTACAATATAAGGGGTAGGAGTCTTAGCTGTGTTGTAGGGCAGAAGGATCTCAGGGTCCGGGTCCATAGGACTCTTAAATCGGCCTCGCAGGTGGAGGAAGTGGTCAAGAAGGCGTACGGTGTACTGGCCTTCATTAATCGAGAATAGAGTTTAGGAGTCAGGAGGTAATGATGCAGCTCTATAAGACTCTTGTCAGACCCCAGTTGGAGTATTGTGCTCAGTTCTGGTCACCTCATTATAGGAAGGATGTAGAGGCTATTGAGAGAATTCAGAGGAGATTTACAAGGATGCTGCCTGGATTGGGAGGCAGGCCTTATGAAGATAGGTTGAGGGAGCTGGGACTCTTCTCACTGGAGAGACATAGGTTGAGAGACGACCTGATAGAGGTTTATAAAACGTTGAGAGGGATAGATAGGGTCACTACGAGAGGACACAGATTTAAGGTGCAGGGAAGCAAATACAAAGGAGATGTCAGGGGTAGGTTTTTCACTCAGAAGGTGGTGAGTGAATGGAACCAACTGCCGTCGGAGGTTGTTGAGGGAAACTTACTGGAGTCTTTTAAGAGACTTCTGGATGAGTATATGGAAAAGAAGAAGATAGGGCGTTATAGATAGGTCTGTGAAATGGTAGATGTGATCGGCGCAACTCGTGGGCCGAAGGGCCTGTTTGTGCTGTATTGTTCTATGTTCTATCTGCCTCCACCACTTTACTTGGCAGCACATTCCATACCCCCACCACCCTCTGTGTGAAAAAATTCCCTCCAGCATCCAAATTATACCTTACCCCCCTCACCCTAAGCCCGTGACCCCTCGTGCTATTTGAGTCCATCCTAGGAAAAAGCTTAACCCTGTTTACTCTATCTATACCTCTCATAATCTTGTACACCTCTATTAGATCTCCTCTAAGTCTACGTCTTTCTAAGGAAAACAGTCCCAATTTGCCTAACCTCTCCTCGTAACTCAGACCTTCCATAGCAGGCAGCATCCTGGTAAACCTCCTCTGCACTCTCTCCAGAGTCTCCATGTCCTTCCGGTAGTAAGGTGACCAGAACAGGACGCAGTATTCCAAATGAGGTCTAACCAGCGTTTTATACAACTGCAACATTAAAGGCCAGCTCTTGTACTCTATACCCCTTCCTATAAAGGCTAACATACTATATGCTTTCTTCACAACCTTCTCCACTTGCTCTGCTTAGGTGGGGGAACTCCACTAAAAAATTTAATGATGCACACAGTCAGTCATGTCTAGGACGGTCCTCAAAGAGCCCAAGGATTTGAGCTGTGCCAGATGCTATTTGAGTCCATCCTAGCTGCTATGCATATGATGTTCAGAAGATGGTCATATGACATTATGGAAGTAGATTCCCTTCCTGTTAATGAAGGGCACCATTTGATTGTATGGGGACCGTATGGCAACACGTGTGCCATTTATAGCCCCCTGCACAAGACATCTCAGCAATGGCTGAAGACTGCAATCCAGGCGTCCTTTTGGGCTCAGGTCAAAGTTAATAGTGCTTGTCCAAGCATACAAGGTATCTATCACTTCATGAATGCAGATGCCACAGAGGTCATCACTGAGGGCCTGAAAGGACCCATGGCATACAAATCAACCTCATAAGCCACTCCTTGGAGTTGTTCAAAAGAATGCATGCAACATGAGCCTCCAAGCCAGAGGAAACCCCTGAGATGACGCCCCCCTCAAAAACAACCGCACCAATGCGAGCCCCAGCATACTCTGTACCATGGCAGCCGTTGACACATCCACCTGCATCCTGGGGATTGGTATTCAGTGGTACTCACCACCTAGTTCTTCACTACTGCTGTACCACACTTGTACAGAGAAGCAGTGATTTGAACCAAATTATATCACGTCAGAGACGTTGGAGGCATTGGGGAGGAGGAATGTGCCAGCTTCATTAATGATGTAGAAATCCATTCAAATTCATACTAATAAGCTTTGCGTCCATTCTATAACAGAAACAGCAATAATCAAAGTGATAACAGAACAGCAGTAATCATGTGGGATTTTACTCTCCATATTGATTGATTATGTCGGACGCAGTGGACTTGAGGAAGAGTTCTTAGAATGCTGTCGGGATAGTTTCCTCTAACAGTATGTTACAGAACCCATGAGGGAGTGAGTTACCTTGGATCTGATCCTGTGTAATGAGACAGGTAAAATTAAAGATCTTCTTGTGGGAGATCCTCTTGGAATGACTGATCAACAATATGGTTGTATTTCAAATACAGATGGAGAGCGAGAAAGTAGGGTCCCAAACCAGTGTCCTTGCTGAACAGAGGTGAATACGATAGGATGAGGGTAGAATTGGCTAAAGTAGACTGGGAGCACAGACTAGTTGGTCAGACAGCTGAGGAACAGTGGAGGATTTTCAAGGAGATTTTTCTCAGTACTCAGCAAAATTATATTCCGGTGACGAAGGAACTTAAGAAAAGGGATAACTAGCCGTGGATAATTAAGGAAATAAATGAGAGAATTAAATTAAAAATCGACACATAGAGTGGCCAAAACTAATGGGAAATTAGAAGATTGGGAAAGCTTTAAAAAAAAACAAACAACTACGAAGAAAGCGATAAAGAAAGAAAAGATAGATTATGAAACTAAACTAGCACAAAATATAAAAACTGATAGTAAAAGTTTCTACAAATATGTAAAAGGAAAAGAGTGGCTAAAGTAAATGTTGGACCCTTAGAAGATGGGAAGGGGGATTTAATAATGGGAAACGAGGAAATGGCCAAGGCCTTAAACAAGTTTTTTGTATCAGTCTTCATGGGAGAGGACACAAACAGCTTACCAAAAATTGACAGTCATGTGACTGTAGGGGATGAGGTCCTTAAAATGATTACTATTACTAAAGAGGTAGTGCTTGGTAGACTAATGGAACGAAAGGTAGACAAAGCCCCAGGCCCGGATGAAACACATCCCAGGGTACTCGAAGAAACGGCAAAAGTAATAGCAGATGCATTAGTTATAATTTATCAAAATTCACCAGACTCTGGGCAGGTGCCAGCTGATTGGAAAACAGCTAATGTGACGCCACTGTTTAAAAAAAGTAGACAAAAAATGGGTAACTATAGACCAGTTAACTTAGCGTCCATTGTTGAGAAAATGCAGGAATTCATCATTAAAGAAGAAATAGCAAGACATCTGAAAAGGATGGTTCAATCAAGCAGACAAAGCATGGATTCACGAAGGAAAAGTTGTGTTTGATGAATTTACTGGATTTTTATGAAGATGTAACAAGTGTAGCTGACAGAGGGAAACCAGCAGATGTTGTGTTTTTAGATTTCCAGAAGGTGTTCAATAAGGTGCCTCATAAAAGGGTGCTGCAAAAGATTAAGGCACCCAGAGTTGGGGAAAAAGTGTTACCGTGGATCGAGGATTGGCTATCTAACAGGAAGCAGAGAGTTGGAATAAATGGGTGCTTTTCTGGTTGGCAGTTGGTGATTAGTGGCGTGCCACAGGAATCGGTGCTGGGGTCTCAACTGTTAACCATACACAGACTATCCAGAAGAGGGGACCGAGTGTAGGGTAACAAAGTTTGCTGATGACATAAAGGTGAGTAGGAAAGCGAATTGCATGGAGGACATGGAAAGTCTGCAGAGAGATTTGGATAGGGTAAGTGAGTGGGCGAGAATCTAGCAGATGGAGTATAAAGTTGGCAAATGTAAGGTTATCCAATTTGGAAGGAATAAAAGTAAAATGGACGATTATTTAAATGATGAAAAATTACAACATGCTACTGTACAGAGGGACCTAGAGACCCTTGTGCATGAATCTAAAAACTCAGTTTGCAGGTGCAGCAGATGAACAAGGCAGCAAATGCAATGTTGGCCTTTATCACAAGGGGTTTGGAGTACAAAAGCAGGGAGGTCTTGCTGCAATTGTACAAGGTACTGGTGAGACCGCAACTAGAGTACTGTGTGCAATTGTGGTGCCCCTATTTGCGAAAGGATACACTGGTCTTGGAGGGAGTACAGAGAAGGTTCATCAGGTTGATACTGGAGATGAAGGGGTTAGCTTTTGAGGAGAGATTGAGTAGATTGGGCCTGTACTCAGAGTTTAGAAGCTGAGGAGGGATCTTATAGAGACATATAAGATACTGAAAGGATTAGACAGGGTGAGGCAGAGAGATTATTTCCACTTAGAAAGGAAACAAGAACTAGAGATCACAGCCTCAAAATAAGGGGGAGTCAATTTAGAACAGAGTTCCGGAAAAACTTCTCTAAGGGTAGTGAATCTTTGGAATTCTCTACCCCATTGAAGCAGTGAAGGCTACCTCGTTAAATATGTTTAAGTCACAGGTAGATAGATTTCTGATCAACAAGGGAATTAAGGGTTTTGAGGAGCAGGCAGGTAAGTGGAACTGAACCACTTTCAGATCAGCCATGATTTTATTGAATGGCGGGCAGGCTCAAGGGGCTCGATGGCCTACTCCTGCTCCTATTTCTTATGTTCTAAGTGGAAAGCTGTTCACAACATTTAAAAAGGGCTGGGAAGATATACTCTGTGCTGGGCATGAATCAAATTTTCAGCATATCAAGCAATTTTCCAAGCTCACCATGCTGATTGACAGGAGTGGCATGGTAGCAGCGCCCCCCCACCTTACAGAACTAGAGAGGTCTCGGAGATTATGGTGTTGAGGAAGATTACAGATAGTGAGAGGTTAGGCCACAGAGGGATTTTAAAACAAGGCCAAGAATTTTAAAATAAATACATGGTTTGAGTGGCCAATTAGAAATTACAAGGATGACGACTTGAACCAAGTCCCATTCACCTAAGACGTGGACAGCAGAATGAATCATACTGAAACAAAATTTTGAAGGAGCTTGATAGAGTAGTTGCTGAGAGATTGTTTCCACTATTCAGGGATTCTAAAACGCAAGGGGCACTAATTCAGGATAAGGGCCAATTGTTTAAGAGAAATTACTTCAATCAAAGAGTTGTGAACTCCTGGAATTCTCTGCACCAGAGGGTTGTAGATGCTCCACTACTGAATACATTAAAAGCTGGTTTAGACAGAGTTTTGTTCTCTCAGGGAATTAAAGAATATGAAAAGCGAAGAGAGAAGTTGTTGAAGTCAGTGATCAGCCATAATCGTATTGAATGGTGAAGCAGGCTTGATGGATCATATAGCCTATGCCGACTCCTATTTATTTTGTTCTTGCAAAAGCTCAAGCTCACCTTGAGGTCAAAAACCTCACCAATATAGCCTCAGAACAGGAAGGAATCATTAACTAGGTGTGATGCAGAAACTAAAAGCAATGGCTCCAGTGTATTCACAGGATGTGGGGCTCCTGGAGAGGAGCTTCTACAGGGCTTGAGGGGAGATAGTAACAAAACTCGATAAAGATGCAGAGTTTGAGTAAGGGCAGCAGGGAGCATAAGGAGAGGTTTGGCAAGTGGGAGAGAGAAATGAGACAGTTACAGCTGATCAGATGATTTTGATCTCCGTGACAATGAAATGAACTTTTTGCATTGTTCAATCCAAGGATTAGAAAACAAGAGAGAGGAATTCAAGATGATTCATAGTAGATAAAAGAAGCTAAGGCTTTGACACTGAACTCTGAGAACCCAAATTGCTGCCAAATAGTGTTAGTTCAAACAAAATTAGTTTTAAAACAAATCCCTGACTCACCTGAGAAGGCAGCAATGGATTAAATGAAGCTTCAATGCCAATTTCTGAACGTACTAAAAATAATGCTGATTTGCAAAATTAATGTGTATTAATGTGCGGATGGCATGGTGGCCCAGTGATGAGCAATGCTGCCTCACAACTCCAGTTTCTTTCCACATTCCAAAGGTGTGCAGGTTAGGTGAATTGGTCATGCTAAATTGCTGCTTAATGTCGAAAGATATATAGATTAGTAGGGTTACGAAGTGGGGTTACAGGGTTAAGCCTGGCCAAGAGTCGGTGCAGATTCGATGGGCCAAACAGCCTTCTTTGGCACTGTAGGGATTCTATTCTATCAAAATTACTACATTAACTGCAACATGTATAACAGTACATCATATGTAATATTCAAGATTTCTTCAAAAATGTCAAACAAATCTGCATTATCACTCAAATCTTTGCATGACAGCTAGATTGTAACTCTCTTGGCTATATAATAATTAGGGTGCAGAACACCAAAATAGTAGCCAAAAGACTAGATGTTTTAAAATATATTTGTATTTAGTAGAACCAAGAATCACTTTTCATTAAAAGGATTTGTTTTACAAGTAATACTGAACAAAGTGAGCTGCTACTTATTACAAAAACTCTTGCAAAAATGATACCATAAACTTGGCTATGGCTAAGCAGAGTGAACAAAGCTTAAATCTTTAGGTCCAAAATATTGCCCATGAACAGACTTCTGTCGTACTGTAAGTGTTCATTTTGACATCACAAAAGATATTATATATTATGCCTCGGCTCAGTGATGGTTATTTTGTTCTTGCAAAAGCTCAAGCTCACCTTGGGGTCAAAAACCTCACCAATATAGCCTCAGAACAGGAAGGAATCATTAACTAGGTGTGATGCAGGAACTAAAAGCAATGGCCAGATGGTCATGTGTCTAGCCCACTCTGGAAGCTTATGCACATAAGCTCAGCTGACACTTCAGAAAAGAGGGAGTGTTGGGAGATGTTGTTTTTCAGATGAGATGCTAAACATCTGTCAGCCATTTCAGATATATGCAAAGGATCAGCACTATTAGAAGAGCAGAGGATTTCACCAAGCATTCTAATATTTACCCTCAAAGTGAAATTAAAAATGTCATTTGGCTCACTGCTGCACGTCAAATCTTCCTTTATACAAAATGGCTGTCAAATTTCAAGAGTTACGTTGCTTCAGAGAAAAAAAATGGCTGTGAAGCATTCTGGGTGTACCAATATCATGAAAGCCTTTTTTTCCTATTTAAAACTCCAAAAGGAAGCTAACTTTGTTTCTTTAGAGTGCTTTATTATGTGGCTAAAAATGGACAGTGCTCAGGACAGTGAAAAAAGAAAGCAGGATAGGAGTTGAAACCTAAACAAGTAGCAAGGTTTTAAGAAGACCTCTATGCAGAAAAGAAGGTCTCAAAGAATAGAATTTCAGGAAAGAGTTACAAACAACAATGACATAATAGCAGCGGACAAAGATAAACTGGTCTCATGGAAAATAAAAGGCTATGTTCTACAGAGATGCAACAAGAGGTTGCGAAAGGTACAGGTTGCAAGGGCAGAGAGAGATTTGAAAATGATGCAAAACAATTTAAGATTAAGAATTAAAAATTAGCCAGAACAAGAATGACAGAATGCCATAATTTTATACATTGAGGAAAATAGCCCATAGCATTTTGAATGTAATATGTTTGGACCAGCGAGAAATCCGAAAGGTCAAGAAAGAGTTGAAAGGCTTGAAATATGAAATCAGTGGAGATAAACGGAATGTGAAATTGGGTATCATTGCAAAGGTGGAGGGAAAGCAGCTTTAGTAATAAGCAGCACGCAAGGAAGAAAATTCAGCGCAGAACAAACAGTCACACCCTCAACATGGCAAATCTCGAGACAAACATAAGCACTTCAATCTCTGACAATTAAATCGCACTTGACATGAACTGTTTAATAAGAGTCCCCATTTAAAATACCTAAGAACCGCTGAATTAAACCAAGGAACAGTCTCAGCGAATCACTGAAACCGAACATGATGACAATGATGATGTTCGAGCATGCAGTATTAGTTCCTCCAAGACACACGTCCAAGGTGATGTGGTAATATTGTGGAATATGCAATTCAATCGAGCAAAAGAGAGGTCCCTACAAGATGGAACAGGAAAACTGTATATCCTCCTGTGATCTGAGCTCAAGATAATCATGGATGAATTATGGTGAAACATGGGAGTCAGAGAAAAGACGTATGCAAGTATCATTTTGCCTTCAGTCAAATGACCTCACCCAATATACACAAGATAGCAGTTCCATAGCTCTTTGGCTGACATTTTGTAAACGTTGGTGAGAGTCATAGCCGACATGCCAAATTTCTTTACCTCCTTAGAAAATAAAGGCATTGGAGGTGGTGGGCTTTTTTAACTATAGCAGAGTCCTGGTGGGCTTTCCCAACTATAGCATCAGCATGGAGGGACCAAGACAAGCTGTTAGTGAACATGACACTTGGAAACTTAAAGCACTCGACTATTTCCACTTTGTCTCCATTGATGTCGACAGGGGCATGTCCTCCACTATCTTTCTGAAGTTGATGACTACCTCCTTCGTTTTGTTAACATTGAGGGAGTGATTATTGTGGTCACACCAGTTCACCAGATTCTCCATTTCTTTCCTGTAATCAGTCTCATCATGGTTTGAGATCCAATCCACTTTAGTGGACACTTCAGCAACCTTGAAAATCAAGTTTGGGAGGGGGGTGTGTCCACACAGTCACAGGTGTATTAGTAGTATAATAAAGGAATGAGGACAGCATTATGAGGTACCAGTATTGAGGACAATTCTCGAGGAGGTAATGTTGCCTATCTTTACTGTTTACAGTGCGAGTTTGGAAGTCTGGAATCCAGTCGCAGAAAGAGCTGCAGAGCTCCAGGTCATTGTGTTTGGAAATGAGTTTTGGAGGCATAATGGTGTTAAAGGCTGAGCATAATCAATAAATAGGAGTTTGACACAGGTGCCTTTGTTAGCTTGGTGTTCCAAGGTTGAGTGCAGGGCCAGGAGATGGCATCTGCTGTGGACCTGTTGCAGCGGCAGGTGAACTGTACTGGCTCCAGGCAATCCAGGAGGCTGGAATTAATTCATGCCATGTCTAATCTTTCAAAGCACTATATAATAATGGATGCCAGAGCTACTGGATGATAGTCATTAAGGCACTTTGTCTGGCTTTTCTTTAGTACCAGGATAATGGTCATCTTGAAGCAGATAGAGACCTCAGATTCATGTAAAGGGAGGATAAAGATGTCTGTGAATACCCTGCCAGATGATCCATGCACGATTAGAGTGTTTGCCCGGGTACCCAATCCGGGCCAGTCACTTTCCATGGGTTCGCATTCAAGAAGGTTGCTCTGTGAAGCCTCAGGAACTTTCGTCTCAAGGTAGTGGTATATATTTTGACCAGCGCAGTCTTCATTACCACATGGAGTGGGATGTAAACTGTGTAATTTGAATGAGATTATTTAAATGCTGATTGACACCGTAATCCAAGTTGGACATGAGGACGCCTTTATAGAAACCTGGGGACTACTTAGAATAATATTAGTAACGAATTAATCAACTCTCGTATCAACATAACTCATGTTGAACATGTGTCATCTGCAGATAAGACACATTACAAAATAAAAAGCATCAATTATCTGCCAGTTCCACATGAGTGATCATCTACAACATTGGACATTTCACTGGTGAAACGTTTGCAAATTCAAAGCTACCTATATATGTCAAATAATTTTCTGAAATAAATGCTTTATATATTTCTGTTTTCTAGAAATATCATTGGGCAATTGTAATTCTGTATCAAGAAGTTCACATCATACACAAGGCTTTTAATCCCTATTTCTAGATATGCTTTAGCATCGAGTAGAATAACTCAGAGGGATCCTGATTTGGATCAGTGTGCATTCTGACTTTGCTGGGTACACACAAACACAGGAAGTGAATGGGAAAGAGGGTACTATTGACAAAAATTGAGGCGGAAGAATGGTTTAAAAATAGAGCAGAGCAAGAGGCAATTGGATAGATACTGGAGTCCAAACAATACTAAATCTCATGTGCAGAAGGAGGCCATTCGGCCCATTAAGTCTGCACTGAAAACAATGCCACCCAGGTTCTATTCATATAACCCCACAGATTTACCCTGCTAATTCCCCTAACACGATGGGGCAATTTAGCACTGCTAATCAATCTAATCAACACATCTTTGGACTATGGGAGGAAACCCACACAGACCCAGGGAAAACATGCAAACTCTACACAGTCACCCAAGGTCAGAACTGAATCCTGGTGTAATGAGGTAGCAGTGCTAACCACCCTTTTTTCTTCTTTTTACTGAAGATGCAAAAGATGCCAAGGAACTATGCTAACTGTTGGGCAGATCTCGGAGCATGATTTTTTGAAGGAATGGAAGTATGGAATAAGGACTGAATACAGCCATGCAACAGTGACCTGCCTGAGAGCAGGTAATCTCATCAGTTCCCCGCATTTTGCAGTCTTCTGCTTTCCTCTCAGTTCGTGTCAAAGCCTTCCATTTTCACGTGCTTCAACTTCATCACTCTTTCTCCCTCTTGATCTACATCCATCCAACCTTCTCTATCATCTTCTTCAGCAAATTTTCCTGTCTTGAAATGTGGCCAAACCTTCTTCCCTTTTCTTAGTGACATTTACGAATGATCGTTCCTCTTCCACTGCCCTATGAACCTCTTAATTGCTCATGTGCTTCCTCCAATTGGTCCACTCCATCCTTTTCCAGAACCACATTTCACAACTTTCTTATCTTTAATATCCATTTTTCTCAAGTTTTATATTTCACATTCACATAATCACAGTCTGATTAATTCTTTCCTCATGAGCTGAACTCATTACTAATTCCTTATTTTGGAGAATGCATTTTTTGCCATTATTATTCTAAGGCTGAAGCATCAATAAAGTAATAGATGTAAGAATACAGGGCAGAAAAAGAATAGTATCAAGAGAGTAAATAAGTAATTTTTTAAAAAAATAGTTTCCAAATAGATCTGATGATAGGCTATGAAAGTTTAAGTTTAAAGTTAAAAATTTATTTATTAGTGTCACAAATTAGGCTTACATTACTGCAATGAAGTGAAAATCCCTGAGTCATCACACTCTGGTGCCTGTTCGGGTACTGTGGAGACAGAATTTAATATGGTCAATACACTGAACCTTTCGGACTGTGGGAAGAAACCGGAGCACCCAGAAGAAACTCACAGAGACATGGTGATGTAGAGGGTCTAATTAAGTTAATAAATTCACTACCTTAGATTTAGGAACACTAACACAACACTAACTTTCGAATGAATGATCTTGGGCTATGGGAATGTAGGTCAGCCAAGTTTGTTGCCATAGAAGACAACTCTGTATGATTAACAAATATTTCTCATTTAAACATGTACTCTGAATTTACAAGATGGATGTGTTTTGCTTTTGGCTACATTTTATGAAATGTCAGTCTGAGACAAAATATAGTAGACCCTAATGGGAAGGGTAAGAAACAAGAGATCGACTGAAGACAGTAATGCTATCAGCAGTGATCAGGAACAAGATGGCTACCAATGTTAGCCTTACGAATAGGGTCATATAACTCCGAAAGATAAAGCAGGTGGCGAGCAGAGAATAAAGAATTTCTCAGGATCAGATGAGAGTTAGGTGGCTTCAATTCAGTGGGAATCATTCTCCAATTTCACTATCCAGCATCGCATATTGCTTAGCAACAGAAGGGAAGTAACATCCATAATTAATAACAAATGAAATCCCATGAGGTCAGGGAATGTATTGTTATTGGCTGGAATTAATGACAGGATAGTTATTGACTCATTTGCTTTACTGGATAAGGCCCACCGGAAAGGTGAACAATATGATTTTGGGAACGTATAATTGCCTTCACAGGGACATTATACTTCAGACAATCTAGCTGCCTGCATTCTTTATCTCAAGCTCAAAGCTTCCTCATATCATTCTCTCGTTCAATCATTTGGTTAAATAACGTCACATCTTCAAAATCAATACATTGCATTAAGTACTAGCTTAAATCTGAGCAAATACTCCCGTTCACACATGATTAAAACATGCAATTCCACATACACAGTGACCCAAGCTAGAAATAGAACCCAGGTCCCTGACGCTGTGAAGCAACAGTGCTAATCACTGTGCCACAGTGCTGCTCCAAACCGACACACTCAGGAAATCCACAGTGATATGGAGAGAACATGCAGATTTCGCAGAGACACTGACCCAAACTGGGAAACTATGAGGCAGCAGTGCTAACCACTATGCTGTCCCTGAAAAAGCAACACTACAGAGAAATGATGTGCAGGTTAAGTGGACGGATTGTGTTAAATTGACCCTTAACGTCTCACAATATGTGGTTAGGGGATTAGTATGGTAAATACATGGGATTACAGGGATAGAGCCTGGGTAAGATGTAGTGCTCGAGAGTCCGTCCATACTTGATGGGCCAAATGACCTCCTTCTGCACTGTAGGGATCCTATAACTCTAAAATTCAAGTGAGCAGCATTACCTCATGGCTGAAAACGCACATTGACAGTGCAGCAAGCATTTACTTATATAAGAATTTTCATTCTAACTACTTATGTAGCGATTATATGGCCAAAGAATCATAATATGGACAGCAATGCCATATGAAATAAAATGCAAATTTGTACAAACTTGAAAACAGCTACTTGGACCCATAATATAGCCTACGTTTCTGAAATACTCGTGTGTTTGAGCAGTGATATATACTTGCATGCTAAAAAATCATGAAGATAAACATGTACTCAACATTAAGCCATACATACAAATAAATCAAAATATCAGCCTTCAAAATCTTCCAATTAAATTCCAAGGGAAAGATAGCGACAATATCTTTTGACCTGTGTTACATAAACATTTAGTGCCCATCTTTAGCGGATATCTCTACAACCATTTGACACATAGGAGATAACATAACTGAACACCATTTGAAACAATAATGCTGTCCCCACTTTTAAATCATAGTGGTTAGTGCTGTGTTTGAATTGAATGTCTAATACTGTAGCAGAATTTGCCACTAGAGGGCATTCAGATTCAATATATTTCTCATTCAAGTTTCATAACATGACACAACTACTTATAAACCAGAAACTTAATTTCCAAATGTTACAGTACAAATTTATGCAATGCATCTCAGTGAAGTATAGTGGGAGCAGAAACTGCAGCTGTAAGTCGAAACATTGCCATCACTGAACCTTTTGTGGCAAAATGCCTTGTGGAAAGTTTGACTCCATAATTTTCCCCGATTGAAGATGTGAATATTTCCGCAATTTTTCTCTAACCTCTAACTGTGACTGTAACACTACATTCTGCACTTTCTCCTTTCCTTCCCTATGTATGCATGCTTTGTCTGTACAGCACACAAACAAAATAGTTTTCACTGTATACTACATAAAATAATAAATCAAATCAATAAAGAACACAATAATTGTAAAACATGTCTTGCTTAAAACAGGAACTTACTTTGTTGATTGGTTTGAATGTTATATCAAGGATGGAACAATTTATGAGCATCAGCAGAAGCCTCAAGATTATACTGCAAGTTTAAAATCATTGTCAATTACAGTCAGCTCTCCACAAGCCTTTGAGCATTCTTTCAAAGTAATAGGAGACCAAATATTGAGAGGAATGTGAGACAGGTTGAGGGATATTGAAAAAAGTAGTCTTGTATTGTATCAAGACTTGGAAAGTATTCAGATTTGTGCTGGTAAATGCTAAGCAATGACCAACTCAAACATGGCTTGCCTTACCATTTCTCTTTCATATTTAACAACATTACCATCATTGATTTTCTTTTAAATTCACGATATGGGTGTCATTGGTTAGGGCCAGTATTGGTTTCCCAATCCTTACTGTCCTTGCGAAGGATATGATGAGCCATCTTCTTTAATTAATGCAATCCATGTGGGTGTGGGTTTATGCACAATGCTGTCAGGAAGGGATAACATTCTGGATAACAACGTTGACCAGAAATCTAACTGTGCTAGCTACCTACCTAAATCCTGTGATTAGAAGTGCAGGTCAGAAACATGAAATTCTAAGTAACTCACCCACTGGTTTCATCCATAATATTCAAGTCAGAAGCATGAAACCATCCACTTGCCTGAATAAGTGCAGCTCCATTAACACTCAACTCAACAAATCCAGGAAAAAGCAATCCGCCTGATCTAGCAATCACCTTAAACATTCACTCACTCCACCACAGTATACTGTGGCAGCAGGCTACCATTTACAAAATGCACTGCAGGTACTCACTAAGGTTCCCTCAACACCAGCACTTCCGAATTCCATAACCTTTAATACCTGGAAGAACAATGTTACTGTGCAAACCTGCAAGATTCCCTTAGAGTTAAAAATCATCCTGATTTGGAGGTCAAAATCCTGGTATTCATTCTCTAACAGCACTGTGAACTATTTACATCACAGAATGCAATGGTTCAAGGGAGCTAGCAGATCACTATCACCTTAAGGGATGCAAGACCATGAAACATGTAAACAGAATTAGACCATCTGGCCCATCAAGTCTGTTCTACCATTCGGTATAATAATGACAGATCTGATACGATAATCCTCAATTTCACTTTTCCACCTTATACTGATAACTACTGATTAAAAATTACTGATAAACTACTGATTAAATTTCCTTACTGATTAAAAACCTCTCCATCTCAGCCTTCAATATGCTTAAATACTGCAGCTTCTACAGCCCTCTACAATAAAGAACTTCAAAGATTCAAACCCGCGAGGGGAAAATCCCCTCTCATCTGTAGTAAATGGGTAATCCCTTACTCTGAAATTATGTCCTCTGGTCCTATTCTCTTCCATAAGAATCAACCTCTCAGCATCTATCATGTCAAGCCCCCTAAGTCTCTTGTACGTCTCAATAAAGTTTCTTCTCTTTCTTCAAAACTCCAATGAATACAGACCCAACCTTCTCAACCTATCTTCTTAAGAAAATCCTTCCATACTCGGGATCAACCTGTGGATCTTCTTTTGCACAAACTCCAGTGGCAATATATCTTTCCTTAGATAAGGCCAATTAAGGTTAAGCAATAAATGCTGACCTCATCAACGAACCTCACATTTCATTATTGATGAGGATAAACAATGCTCTTAAGACCCAAAATAATAAAGGACATATCAATATCTTTGATCTTCAGCAATTTTTATTTGTCCTTTGTAACCACAGACTTCGTGAGGTCATTGGCAATATCTCATTTCTATCAGTACATATCTTAATGTTAACCACCCACCCAGTTTTGGATTTTGTACTAGATTGGATGGAATTTCCATGTTCTAAAATATCTCTCAGGTGTTATCTTAAATTTAGTTTTATGCATCTCCAAATGGATTCTTCCAGAAATCTATTAATTTCATTACTTGCACACATTTATCTTCCCAAAATTAAACGTATTTCACCTTATCTAGGCTTTTTCTTAATTACTCCAAATCTGATCACTTTTAAGTTGCTCTTTTTCAAAGTTTACCAGCTAAGATAAATTATATAAAGGCCACGATTCTCCCATTGCAAACTGCAGCTTTTCTATTGGGTCGTGGTGGGAAATGTGCATTTGTGGCCTTGGACAGGGATTTGCACATGTGCCAGGAACGCATGTGGATTTCCCAGAGTCAACGATCATTTGCCAGTCAGACTATGCTGCAAATCGGTGGGAAGACAGGCAATCATTTAAATCTGTTTTTAATCTGTTTAAAATAAGCACATTAGTTTTAGGTCCCAATTGAATCTCCCAACCCGCTAGAAGTACTTCATTCCAATGGAGTTCAGATTAGCTCCCCACGTTCGGGGAATTAGAAGAAGACCCCAGAACTCTCGAACACTGGCGCAAATAGCACTCCCACCCCCATAGGTTTTTAATGAGACTCACAGCTGGGATTTCTTCAATGCACA
The DNA here is from genome assembly GCA_024679065.1 of Sphyrna mokarran. Classification (NCBI taxonomy): domain Eukaryota; kingdom Metazoa; phylum Chordata; class Chondrichthyes; order Carcharhiniformes; family Carcharhinidae; genus Sphyrna; species Sphyrna mokarran. The sequence goes on along the minus strand of JAGIQG010000004.1, from coordinate 105,790,814 downwards.
GAGTGCAGAGATTCAGGTGAAAGGCTGACCTGTCAGGATTTAGAACAGTTCTCCCATCAATTCAGCACTTTTGGGAGAATCATAGTCAAATTTTCCTACTTGAAGTATAACAGAGTTTGATAGGTATAAAAACATAAGAAATAGGATTTGGCAGGATTGCAGAGCTTAAATCCATAGGCTGTGGCATAGTTTATCCATTACATGCAACTTCTGCTGCTTTCATGCAAGTAGCTTCGTGTTGTAGCATCACCAGGTTGACACTTCATTTTTAGATGTGCCTGGCGCTACTCCAGGCGTGCCCCTCCTGCACTCTTGGAACCATGTTTCATTCCCCAGCTTGATGATAATAGAGTAGACAATTAAACAATTTGCTGGAGGAAGAGGCTTCATAAATATTCCCATCCTCAATGAAAGAGGAGTCCAATAAGGACAAAAATTTGTAACCATCTAAAGACAGAACAGGGGGTGACACATCCTGAGATCCCCAGCATTGCAGGTGTCAATCATCAGCCAATTCAATTTGCTTCATGTGATGCAAGAACTTGATGAAGGCACTGAATACGGCAAAAGGTATATGTCCTGCCAACACCCTAGCAACAGTACCAAAGAATTATGCTGCAGGTCTAACCATGTTGTTAGCCAAACTCTTCCAATGTATTTGCCACACCAATACCTATATAGCAATCAGAAAATCTTCCAGCTAAGTTCTGTCCACAAAACACAAGACAAATCCAACCCTGCCAATTGATTCCCCATTTAAGTGATGGAAGATGTAATCAATTGCGTTATTAAGCAGAATTTACTCAGTAATAACCTGCTCGTTAACACTCAATTTGAGTTTCGTCTGGGCCATTCAGCTCCTGATGTCATTACAATGCAAACATGGATAAAAGAGCAAAACTCAGATGAAAAGGTGAAAGTGACTGCCTTAACATCAGGACAATGTCTGACCAAGTGTGGCATCAAGGAGCCCTTGCAAATTGGAGTCAACGGGAATTGGGGAAAATTCTGCACTAGTTGGGGTTCTGTTGTTTAAAAAGAGTAGTAGGGATAACCCTGGAAATTACAGACCGGCGAGTTTGACGTCAGTGGTAGGGAAGTGTTGGAGAGGATTCTTAGAGATAGGATGTATGGGCCCTTAGAGCGTTACGATCTGATTAGGGATACACAGCATGGCTTTGTTAAAGGGAGGTTGTGCCTTACAAATCTGGTAGAATTTTTTGAGGAGGTGACGAAAACGGTTGATGAAGGGCGAGCCACTGATGTCATCTATATGGATTTTAGTAAGACATTTGACAAAGTCCCTCATGGGAGGTTAGTTGAGAAGGTCAAGGCTCATTGGATACAAGGACAGGTAGCTAGATAGATAAGTAACTGGCTTAGTAATAGGAGACAGAGTAATTGTGGAAGGGTCTTTTTCTAGCTGGAGGTCAGTCACTAGTGGTGCACCGCAGGGCTTGATACTGGGACCTCTTCTATTTGTAATATATATAAATGACTTGGAAGAGGGAGTAAGTGGAGTGATCAGCAAGTTTGCAGACGATGCAAAGATGGTTGGACTTGCGGATAGTGAGGAGCACTATCAGGCGATGCAGCAGGACATAGATAGGCTGGTAGCTTGGGCAGATAGATGGCAGATGGAATTTAATCCTGATAAATGCGAGATGATGCAGTTTGGGAGAAAGAATGTAGCGGAGAGATATATGATAAAGGGTAGACCTGTTAAGAGTATAGAAACGCAGAGGGACCTGGGGGTGCAGGTGCACAAGTCTTTGAAGGTGGCAGAGCAAGTGGAGAAGGTTGTGAAGAAAGCATATAGTATGCTAGCCTTTATAGGAAGGGATACAGAGTACAAGAGCTGGCCTTTAATGTTGCAGTTGTAAAACGTTAGTTAGACCTCATTTGGAATACTGTGTCCAGTTCTGGTCGCCTTACTACCGGAAGGTTGTGGAGACTCTGGAGAGTGCGCAGAGGAGGTTTACCAGAATGCTGCTTGGTATGGAAGGTCTGAGTTACGAGGAGAGGTTAGGCAAATTGGGATTGCGTTCCTTAGAAAGACGTAGGCTTAGAGGAGATCTAATAGAGGTGCACAAGATTATGAGGGATATGGATAGAGTAAACAGGGTTAAGCTTTTTCCTAGGATGGACTCAAATAGCACGAGGGGTCACGGGTTTAGGATGAGGGGGGCAAGGTATAATTTGGATGCCAGCGGGAGTTTTTTCACACAGAGGGTGGTGGGGATATGGAATGTGCTGCCAAGTAAAGTGGTGGAGGCAGGTATTCTGGAGTTATTTAAGAAATACTCAGATGGGTACATGAACAGAATGGGAATGGAGCGGTATAGAAAACTGATTTAAAATAGGGATCATGAGCCTTGGGAGTCCCTGGGGAATGTGTAAATAGATGATGATATTGATGTACTTATTTTTATCCTAGAGGTGCTTTGGTCCACCTTGTTGTCTAACAAGGGGCAGACACGCAATGGGTCGTGAGAGGGCTGCTCTTGGATTTTTTTTTCGAAAGTATCCTAGTGCTTCACGTCGTTAGTATACGCTTGACCTGGACCATTTGATGGGCAACACGACAGCTCAGTGACTATTGCCGTGCTGTGCAGATACATGGATTTGGGCCTGTGTCTGTGGGAGTTTGCGCATTCTTCCTGTGCTTGTGTGGGTTTTCTCCGGGCGCTCCGGTTTCCTCCCACATCCCAAAGACGTGTTCTTAGGCTAACTGGCAAAACAAATTCTCCCTAAATTGTCTCAAATTTGGTTTTTAATCCATAGATCTATAAACATAGACAGAGATCATGGGTAGAGGTGGGAACATCGGGGTGGTGGTGTGGGCTCATTGGGCCGAAGGGCCTATTTTCCATGCTGTTTTGTTCTTTGTTCTTTTCAAACAAGAAACCTAATTTTTCGGCTGAATGCATAGCATTCCTTTCTTTCCACTGAACATTTTTACATTTAATTTGATTGATCCATTGTTTCCTTCTACTTCCCACTGTCTCAGTTAAATAGTCAGCATAATTAAGGATCCCATGCACCTTGGACATATTCTCTTTCACCTTCTTCTGTCGGGAAAAAGATACAAAGAAGTCTGAGATCACGTAGCAACCAACCAACTCAAGAACAGCTTGTTCCCTGCTGCCATCAGACTTTTTGATGGACATGTCATATTAAGCTGATCCTTCCCTGCCTATGACTATAACACTATATTCTGCACCCTCTCCTCTCCTCTTCCTCTATGCATTTTATGAACTATGTACAGTATGCTTTGTCTGCACAGCATGCAAGAAACAATACTTGTCACTGTATCCCAATATATATGAAAATAATAAATTAAATCAGTCTTAATTTTTGTGTTCATGTACAAGAACATACAACCTTCTGACTCAGAGGTGCAAGTGCTACCACTGAATTATAACTGACATTAAACAACATCAATAAATAACCAAATAATATGCTCTTATGTGCATGGTCACAGTGTAATCTAAATATTTTTCAAAACAGAATTCACATTGACTTTCTCATTAAGATAATTGGAGATGGATTTCATGCCCATTTCCAAATTAGACAGCTAACGAACTGACAGTGGTGTTAATATACCAGTCTCTAAGTACCACAGAATGGAAATGAACACAAGTTAGCATTTCATTCTGCACAATTACTGTACAAAGTTTGGTTACGTGAAGGTTGTTTTAGTTTAGTGAAGGTTGTTTCGGAGGAGAGCAGGAAGGCAGGAGGAATGTCAGCATTACATAGTTTTATTGCCTTCTTGGTAGAACGTTGTTGCACATTAATAGTGGCATGGAAACAGACCAGGTTTCCTTTCTCTGTTACAGAAGTGCCGGCGTCTGAGGGAAAAGGGGATAGAAACATTAGCATAACCAAAATCAAAGTGAAATGTGACGGAGTAGCCATGTTATTTATGTTTAAATTGCTTACCAAATTCTACATCTTTCTACGCATACATGCATTTGCCAGAAGTTGCTGTCCAAGGTGAATAGTCCTTCTGTACCCTAAGGAGTTATCTGGAAGCTATGACTTTCTCAGCAACAGCAGTGAAAGCAACTGTGGAATGTAGCAACTAGACTAGATTTCTCTCTTTCTTGAATTTTAGAAGTCAGATACTGAACCCAATCTATTTGCTGTTGAGCTAAACTTTAAGGTTATGGCAAGTTTTTCTCCAGGAATACTACTTTTATCCACTATAATGAACACCATTGTGTTCATTAGAAAGGCCATGGAAACTCCAAAAAACAGTGTTAACAGCAGTTGTCTGAGTTCTTCACTGTTCCACCAAATTCAGAGCAGATAGGCAAATGAAATCAGGTAGCACATTCACTCCCTGGAGTACAAACAACATACTGTGAATACTGAAAATCAGAAATAAAAAAATACTGGAAAAACTAAGCAGGTTTGGCAGCGTCTGTGAAGAGAGATAGAGTTTATGTTTCAAGTCCAGGCAACTTCTTTAGAACGAAAGACGCATCTTTGTCAAACTTATCTTGAACTCTCACCTAACATCCTATTTTGCTCCATCTGCTCTCAAACAGCGTAAACTTCTTCACATTTCTCCCTCTCTGACTCTGAGGGGTCATTGGCCTCAGAATGCTGAGAAGGCTGTTAAGTTTTCCCGATTTTCTATTTTTAGATAGTTTATGCCGAGGATTAGCAAGTGGACTTCAATAAAGATAAACGTGAGGTGTTGCAGTATGGAGGTCAAACTAAGGTACAACTTGTACAATGAATGGTAGACCCGTGAGGAGTGTTAAGAAACAGAGACACTTTGGATTGAAGTACATTGTTTGTGAAAGCAGCAGCACAGGATGGTGAAGAAAACATTTTGCACACTAGTCTTTATCAGTCAGTACATTGAATATAGGAGTTGGGGCATGTTATAGTTGAATACATCATTGGTGAGGCCGCACTTGGAGTTTAGTGTGTAGTTTTGGTCATCCTATTATAGGAACGACATTGATAAATTGGAAAGAGCACAAAGGAGATTTACAAAGAGGTTGCAAGGACTGACGGGCCTGAGTTATAGGAGAAGGTGGCCAGTCTAGGACTTTATTTCTTGGAATATAGGCGAATAAGGGATGACCTTATTAAAGGTGTATAAAATCACAAGGGGCATAAATATGATGAGTGCACATAACCTTTTTCCCAGGGAAGGGGAAATTGAAAACTAGAGTCATAGGTTTAAGGTGAGAGGGGAAAGATTTAAAAAGGCAAGTTGGTGCATATATGGAATAAGCTGCTAGAGAAAGTGGTTGAAAGAGGTACAATAGCAACATTTAAAAGCATTTGGATAAGCACATGAATGGGAAAGGATTAGCGGGATATGAGTCAAATGCAGACAATGGGACAAGCTGGGAGGACACCATGGTCACTTGAATCATACCTGAAGTGAAATATCTGCTTACATTAAAGCCAAAATGAAATGTAATAGTTAGGATCGAGACTAACTTCACGAAATACCTTGAAATTTCTGATTTGGGCCTTAATCTAGCAGGTTTGAGAAATGAAATGTACAGTACTAATACTCTAAAAATGACTCTTCTGAATATGGTCCAGGTATTTTACACTTCACATCATCTAAATTATGCCTGATTCTAACCAGTAGGAATGTATACACAATTACAGCCCCCACCATTTACCGACCGTTATAAATAATAATCATCAATTATACACTATAACTCTAAGCAAGGCATTTAATTTTTGTTTAAATGATAAAAATGCTCCAGAAATTAAATTTGTGCCTTCTGCCATTAGGTTTGTGAAAACAACATTTCACATTTAACTTTGGGAGTTTTGAGAAGTTGCTGCATTTGTATACGAATTGTCCCTTAAAACTGCCCCAAGTTAAATCTAATAATTAATAGTTCAGGTGGTCTACTAATGACACATTAACAATAGTTATCAATGAAAAATACTAACCCAGAAAGTAAAGAACAAAGTTGGAATTGCATTCTGGCATGTACTGAATGATTGCCAGAAATTTTAAAAATGGCATTACATTTTTTCACTATTTTCTTGCTTTTTCTTTCTGCCTCTTATTTCTCTCAATCTAATATTTTCTTCTCTCTTCATTTCTATTTTGTCACTGATTGAACATTAAATTTATTCATGTTAATTTACACCTGCTTCTCCCTGCCCTGCATTCAACTCTGGAACACTTTGATAACAAAGATATTTATGTCTGACTCCTATTTAATGACTACACCTCAGTCTTCAACACTGTTTATGCCTAAGAAAATCATCTCCAAACTCTGTGGCCTGCACCTCGGCTTCTCCCTCCGTGATTGGATCCTGAACTTCCTAACCCACAGGTGTTAAGCAACAACACCTCTTCCACGACCATCCTCAATATTGGTGCTTAACAAGGCTGTGTTCTCAGCCCTCTACTCTATTCCTTACACATCTATAATTGCTGGCCAAATTTCCCTCCAGCTTTTCAAGTTTGCTGATGACACCACCATAGCGGGTTGGATCTCAAACAAGATGTAATACAGCAATGAGACGGAAAATCTGATGAACTGGTGCAACAACAACAAACTCTCCCTTAGTATCAACAAAACAAAGGAGATTGTCAGGTTAGCAAGAGTCATGAAGAACGTGCCTCTGTCTACATCAATGGGGACAAAGTAGAAATGGTCAAAAGTTTTTAGGTGTCCAGATCACCAACAGCCTATCCAGCTCTCTCCATACCGACACTATGGTTAAGACAGCCCATCAATGCTTCTACTTTCTCAGAAGATTAAGGAAAATTGGCATGTCTGCTCTGAAGCTCACCAACTTTTACAGATGTACCACAGAAACTTTTCTTTCTGGTTGTATCACAGCTTTGAATGACTCCTTCTCCACAAGAACTATAAAACGATGTGAATGTAGTCCAATCCATCACACAAACCAGTCTCCCATTCATTGACTCTGTCTACATTTGCTGCTGGCTCGGCAAAGTAGCCAGCATAATTAATGACCCTATGCACCCTGGACATAGTCTGTTCCATTGTCTTCCATGGGGAAAAGATACAAAAGTCTGAGGTCACGTATCAATAGACTCAAAAACAGCTTCTTCCCCTGCTGCCATCAAATTTTTGAATGGACCTACCTCACATTAAGTTGATCTTTCTCTACACTTTAGCTACGACCGTAACACTACATTCTGCACTCTCATTTCCTTTTCTATGTAAAGCATGATATGTCTGCACAGCGTGCAAGAAACAATACTTTTCACTGTATACTAAGACATGTGACAATAATAAATCAAATCAGTCCAACCTAATCATTTCTCATTTCTTAAATCTCTGCAATTATACACAATTTGCTATGCTCTTCATCATGGTCCCTGATGCTGCCCCATTGAGTTTGCAGTTCCAGCAACTTACAGGGCAAAGTATTTTTACGTTGAATGGTACAAGAACAAGCAGCACATTTGGATACCTCATTCAAGCAAATTCTGAACCATTTCACCAACAACAAATGTTCGTTGCAGTAAAAAATTTCACTTTTGCAAGCAATTCATTGTTAGACATTTACCTTGACGAAATAATAAAACTGGAAAACAGTTCATTAATCTCGGGTAAAATATGGCACATTCATTACAGTTCCAGTAACTTGCCGCAATGTGCTTGCAAAATACCACGGGCAGGGTCTTTGCTTACGTCAGTAGCAGGATCAATTGACAGCAAGAACAGAAAGTTTGGCATTACAGCCAAAATTCCATGCACGTTCAGCAACATCAGAAAATGTTAGCCACAAACAAGGACGGAAGGTTTTGGCCCACTAGTTGAAGTGGCAAACACCATGGATAAATTGAATAAACCATCCACCACATTCAGGGTTCCAAAATCAAGTTTATTACTATGTTGCCAGAACAATATTGTAATGCTACAGCTATTGTGTTGCCACAGCAGTTTAGAGCTTCAGTGAGACCGCATCTGAGGTACTATGTACAGTTTTGGTCTCCTTACTTAAGTAAAGATATAATTGCTTTAGCAGTTCAGAATAGCTTCACTCAACTGATTCCAAGAAGGACTACAGTTGAGTAGTTTGGACTTAGGTCCACTGGCATTCAGAAGAGAGAGTGGTGATCTTATTAAAACATGCAAGATCGAAAGGAGACTTGACAAGATGGATGCTGAGAATATGTTTACCCTTGTGTGGGAACCTAAAACAAGAAGACACAATTTAAATATTAGAAGAATAACATTTAAGGCTGTGATGATTAACTGTTTCTTTCTTTCAGAGGATTATTAATTTGTGGAACCTACTTCCCCAGACTGCAATGGAGACTGAATTATTGAATAATATGAAATTGAGTTAAGTAATTTTTGAAGAGGGGAGTCAAACATTATGAACAAAACAAGACTGTAGAGTTGGAGCCAGAATCAAATTAGCCACGATGATGCTAAACACAAGCCTACTCCTGCACCTAATTCTTACTTAATTCAACAGAGATATAGATAATACAATTAACATTTTAAAGCGAAGTTAAGTATTTGAGAATACATATAGTATTTTGTATTATTGCAATCCAGAAAACATGCAAAGGATCTACACATTATCATCTGCCATTTGAAATTGCTGAATCACAAATCTAGCAAGAGGAAACTATTTGGGTAACAGATTGCAATCAAAAATATACAAGGTGGTAGAACCACTGAATTCCTACAATGCAGAAAGAGGCCAAACGGCCCATCAAACTTGCACTGACTCTCAATCAATATCTCGCTCAGGCCCTACCCTCCATCCTGTAACTCTGTACATGGCTAATCCATCTAACCAACATATCTTTGTGGCATTAAGGGGCAATTCAGTATGGCAAATCCATCTAACCTGCACAATTTTAGATTATGGAATGAAACCAGAGCACCTTGGGGAAACCCAGGGACAGAATGTACAAACTTCACACTGTTACCCAAGGCCAGAATTAAACCTAGGTCCCTCGCACTGCGAGGCATCAGTGCCAACTACAGTGCTACCATTCTTGAATTCTTTGTTTGATAAAGTAATAGACCTACTAGAAATGAGTGGCATTTCAAAAGCAGCAACTAAACCAAAATACTTTTGAAAAAACCTACAAAATGTTTTAAATTTCTAGAGGCTAACATAAATCAATTATATCTTGATAATTTAACTACATTGTAGAATCTGTAATATCTTTAGGTTTTCTTCCTTAATGACTTTTTAAAATATTAATTTAAATTTGTCAGAAAATTAACAGTCAAGATAATTGGGAAAGAAATGGTACATAAGAAACTATAATTGATCATGTATGACGTTAATGGTGCTGCTAAGCCTGAATTCAAGGGGTTTTCTGATTCAAAGGAATAGTTTACAGCATCAAGTTCAATAGTAAAATTTATTTATTAGTCACAAGAAAGAATTACATTCACACTACAATGAAGTTACTGCGAGATTCCCCATGTCGCCACAGTGCACTCTCTGTTCAGGTCAATGCACCTAACCAGCATATCTTTCAGAATGTGGGAGGAAACCGGAGCACCCAGAAACACGGGGAGAACTTGCAAACTCCACACATAATAACCCACGCAGGGAATTTAACCCAGGTCCCTGATGCTGTGAAGCAGCAGTAGTAGTCACCATGCCATCCATGCCTCCACAATCTGAACATATTGTCATCTTAAGTTCAAAGAAACCAAGTTTTGCTTTAATTGATCTGTACCAGCAAATAATCTTTCTTGTATGATCTTAAATTATCTACATTTTTGATGATAGTATCTTTGTTTTGGGGTTTGGCTTAAGATCTGCTGGCAAGAAAAGGTGACTTTATTCTTCATATTTGAAAAAATGTATTATTTGCCTGTAATGGCATGAAAACTCTGAAGGATCCATGGGAAGAAGAACATTTGTCTTCAGCCTATATGGCTCTAGAAAGAGGTAAGGTGAGCAGATACTTTTCAGCCTTCAGCTTTTAGCCAAAAGAATAAATTTGGATCAATCCCAAAGGAAGGAAGGCAGAATGACAGACAGAGATGAAAGTTGAGAAATCATTGTCCTTGTTGGCACACTGATATCACAGCTTTTGGGGTATGACTCTTCCAGACACAGTTCAACATCATTTCAAACATACAGGGGAGAGATCATCTCTACTGCCAACATCCCTGAGTGATGGGGAACACAGATGTTGCCTTCTCTGCTTCTTCTTAATTTGCAAAATTCTGCTTAATAAATTCTACACAATTCATTGAAACTAGTTATTCATACCAGCTAATTGTTCATACCTTGTTGGTCAAGCATAACTGACGTCCTCTGTTACAAATTAAGGGGGTAATTTTTCCAAACAAGTGCCAAATGCTGAACAAATGTGAAAACAGGAGAAAATCTGGCCCGTTATTTGGGCAATCTTATGGAACTTAGAAAAATAAGGGGCAAAATGTGATTTTCGCAGGAGGAGGAAGTTGGTTGCTAACTGCTAGAAAGCGCCAGCACGTATGCACCCTGAACTCCCAGTGTATTATGTGCAAGAGTGTATAGTGCATTCGAAGACAGTCCCCTCCCTCTCCACAAAACACTGCACCTCCATCCTACCAATCATGACCTTTGAGCAATCGCCATTCCAATTCACCTAACTGATTGCCAATCCTGATCATGACTCCTCTTTGCCCCCACCCTGAGCAACTGCCACCTCCGATCCCTCCCCCTGCTGATCACTGCTCCTGATTTTATTCTAAAACTGCCTGACAATCTCCTTTTTTTTTATTTTTTGTGCTTAAGATTAAGATTATGGCAAAGCAAAACGAATATTTGTAGCTCAGAATAAATTATTTGAATATTTACTGGAAAATTCATTCCTCATTGTTCATTTTGTACAAAGGCATGCTTCTCTGCGAATTTCTCTCAACGGAACCTAATTCAAGTTTAATGCTTGTAAATATCTGCAACAATTTAATTGGCAGTGAATAACTCACCTTGTGACTTCCCAAAGCCTGTCCACTATCTGCAACGCACAAGTCAGGAGTGTAATGGAATACCTCCACTCGCCCAACAACATAAGAAGCTTGACATTTTTCAGGACAAAGCAGCCTGCTTAATTGGCACCACATCTATAAATATCCACTCCCTTCATCATCGATGTTCAGTAACAGCAGTGTGTACCATGTACAAGATGCACTGCAACAATTCACCAAAGATCCTTAGACTACACCTCCCAAATCCACAACCGTTTCCATCTCGAAGGACAACAGATGTAGAGGAATGCCACCACCTGTAAGTTCCCCTCCAAGTCACTCACCATCCTAAGCTGGAAATATATTGCCATTCCTTGCAATCATTGTGTCAAAATCCTGGAATTCTCTCCCTAATGCCATTGTGAATCAACTCTCAGTATGTGGACCGTAGTGATTCAAGGATGCAGCTCACAACTGCCTTCAAGGGCAAGTAGGGATGGTCAATAAATATGAGCCAGCCAGCAATGCACATGTTCCACAAACGAATGTTTTAAAAAATTGTAAAACTAAAGTTGGGCATGAGGCAAGTAGCCCAATGCACACCCATCTCCAAGCCAGCTCCCCCTCTACCAAGATCAGAAAATGGCCACAATCGGGACCGTGTTCAAAACAGCCGCAAAGACCATTTCAAAGTATTTGCATTCATTTAAATTGGTTTCATGGGCTGCATGCCCAATTTGACTGGTACTTCCCCCTTTAACAACACATTTGCCTATCAGGAGTCAGCTCAAAACAGACATGCTCCATATAAGTCTGAATTAAGCATTCCATCGACAAGGAGGTAACTGCCTAGTTCCAATGGCTCTCTGCTTAAGATCAGTAGATTCACTGCCACTCTGCTTAAGATCGGCTGGGGAGAGGTCCACTGCTACTCTGCCTGAGATCAGTGGAAGGGGGTGAGGGGGATTGGTCTGGGTGGTGGAGGAGTGGGGGACTAAGGTGGTCAATAATGTTATGAGTGTGAGTCACTGTATGCAGAGGCCAGGGGAGGCATTATCCGGCCCAGGAGAGATGTGGTACAGGAGCAGCATTCTACCTATTTTCTCTGCGCATGCACAGTTGCCAACAGGAGCTGCAGGGTTTTAGAATCATTAAGCTCGCCCACACGCTGCGCAACACAATTCAGACTTGATATTTTTGCAGGCAGAGAGCATATGGGGGCATCTCAGAACGTGAATAAAAGTCGGATCTGAAACACTCTCAGTTTCAAAGCCACTCAGCATTTAGAATGAAAATGGTAAACTAGTGCCCAGAGTGTTCCAATTATAGTTTCTCTCTTGTTAAGCAAACACTATTAAAGGTACTGATCTAATTGGTATAGCAATAGCAATTTTGTAAAAGAAACAAGTCTGTGGAACAATATACTTCTTAACCAATAAATTCTTTTAAGTTAACAGTGCATTGTGTAGAGAAGAAATTGGTTCCTGTGCAAATGTTTTTTTTCAAACAAATGTTCCTATTAGCCAAGTTTTCATTACCTGATGTTCTGCCATGCCTTTGATCATGTGCCCAAGAACTAAAGTTATTATCACAATGTGTACCAAGGTTGAAGATGCTCATTCAGCTCCTTCAGGAGCTCTTCAAATTTAATTCTATACATGAGCCAAATTTCATGTATAAAATTCCTAATCAACACATTTGGTTGCAGTGCTTTCTTGTATATGAAAAAAATCATTGCCCTTGTCTTTCTTTCCTCTTGAAAGACTAATACTGTGTATTTCTACTCCCAAGAGAAAATACCCTGATAATATTTGCTCATTTATAAAAGGGGACTGGCAGAAAGGACCCAATTTCACTACTAATGGAGGCTCCTTTGTACAATCTGGAGGCTTTTAACATTTTCAGAATGTAAACAAGATCTTGCAGTATATTTCAGATAAATCCCAAATCATAGTGGTAAAGTTGCAGATGTTGTCCAAAAAAACGTTTGCATCTTATGTACCATCTGACTCTCAAGAAAAAGTGGAAAACAGAATTGCTATATCCCAACTGCATTAACCCACAGTACAGTTCAACAACAACTAGTTTAATTTTTGAAGCACATCATCCCAAAATGTTTTACAAAAGCAATACTATTCAAAACGTTTTTGGTCTGAACCAGAGGAGAAATCAGGAAAGATTATGTTAATTTCAAAGAGATAAGAAGCTTCTTAAAGGAGGCTGAAGGGATAGACATGCAGAGATTCAGGAAGGGAACTCCAGAGTTTAAGGCCAAGGCAACTGAAAGCGTGGACACAAATAGCGAAGCAATTAAAATCAGAGACACGCAAAAAGCCAAACTTGAAGGAGCACAGGATGTCAATTAAGGTTCATTGGGCTGGAGAAGCCTACACAGTTAGAAACACAAATCCATGGAGGGATTTCAAACTTAGATGAGGATCTTAAAATTGGAACAGTCAAACAAGAAGCTAGCAAAAGTCAACAAGCACAGAGATGAGGGATATAAAGATAAGTGTAAAGACCAGTGAATAAAGTTACGGGCAGCATTGTTTTGGCTGAATAATGAAGAGAAGTTGGCCAGGGCACAGTGCTGAATTTGCGCATAAGCTAAACAAGCTACAGTTTAAGGCCTCACAAAATTTCTGAAGGTTTACAATGAAGAGAACATTTAAGAGTGGATACCAGAAAAAGAAAGCAACAGCTTGAAGAGCAACTCAAAAAAACTACCAAAAGTTGAGTTATTTTACTCCAGAAACAGATAAGGATCCACAAACCCAAAATGATCAGCAAAGTCTGGAATCTCAGCTCAGGAAAACACGGAGTGATGCAAATGATAAATACGTAATCAGTAAATACATTCATTTGAAAATAATTTGTATTTTTCATTTTAATGATCTTGCTATTAGAAGACATAATTATGTTTTCAATTTTTTTGTGGCGATCCAAGGTCATGTTTTGGTATATACCTTTGTGTGACCTTTCAGTATAACTTTTTAACAAGGGGCCTCCAAGCTTTATGTAGCTTAGGAGCCTCACCAAGTCTAAATCCAGCACTGCCAGGGCAGCATTGGAATAGTCAGGTCCAGAGATAACAAAGATATGGATGGGGGTTTCAGCAGCAGATAACTGAAGGTTGGGTCAGACTTGAGCCATGTTGCAGAGGCAGAAGTTGGTGGTCTTGATGGTGCACGTACATAGCTGGGAACTCAACTCAAATGCAATGAGAGATGTATAATAAATGCTGGCCTTTCAAACGACTCAACAAAGAAACAAACCACAAAGGTTAATGACATATGAAGATATTGGGCACGATTTTCCCACCTGTTATACTGCTCAGCTAGCACAGTGAGCCAGAAAGTGTCAGTGGGAAAGAAAAAAAGGGATTTCTTTCTGGTCTTTTTTTTCCAAAGATGAACATCTTCACACCAGGGAACAGCGCAAGGCTGATTTTAATATTCAAAAGCTGCTCTGCATCTGTTTAGTGAGTCTGGGACGCGATCACCCAGGCTCACTGAAGTGTCTGATCCTGCGGGTAGAGGTGTACAATCGCCAGGCAAAACAGTTCCCTTCCTGTGGGCGAACACTTCTGCAGTCACGGGCATTCAGCCTCCGACCTTCGGGTAAATGTTCTTCAAGGGGGCCTTCACGACACACGACAGCGAAGAGTCGCTGAGCAGAGGCTGATAGCCAAGTTCCGCACACGAGGACTGTCTTAACAGGGATCTTGGCTTCATGTCACACTATCTGTAACCCCCATGACTTGCCTGGGTTAGCAAAAAAAAAAACCTCACTTACTGTGCTGTCTGGAGGAAATACACATTTCTCTAACCAATGTTTCACTCACATTGTTAGCCACTTTAACACTTGAATAGCAGGTTAGGTGTAAGGATTCACAATCTAATCAGCAATCTGTGACTGTCTGTGCTGATATGTGTGCTATTGCAGACCAGAACACTGCATTTGCCTGACGAAGACGAAAAGTCAAAAGCTCGATCAAATAAATTGGTTGGATTTAAAATTGGTGTTGTCAAACTTTACTGACACTAGCAACGCTCAGAGGAAACTGGGCAGTACCATGGGACTGATATGGCAGTGCTAGGTACATGGCACGTACTCTTGCGACTCGGCCAGTGTTGTCTATCTAATACGCTGCAGAAAAGGCTATCCTGAAGCATGGTACACTGGGGAGACTATGCAGACGCTATGACAACAAATGAGTGAACATCGCTCGACAATCACCAGGCAAGAAAGTTCCCTTTCTGTTGGCAAACACTTCAGCAGTCATAGGCATTCAGTCTCTGATCTTCAGGTATGCATTCTCCAAGGCAGCCTTCACGACACACAACAACGCACAGTCGCTGAGCAGAGACTGATAAACAAGTTCCACACACGAGGACGGCCTCAACTGGGATCTTGGGTTCATGTCACATTTTCGGTAAACCGCATAACTTGCCTGGATTTGCAAAATCTGTCTGAAGACAATACCCAACTCTTTAACCTGTCCTTAATGCTCTCTCCACTCACATTCTGTACCTTTAAGGCTTGATTAGCTGTAAAGACTCACATTGCAATCATTATTCTGTAAATTGAGTTTGTATTTTTATAAGCCCTGTTTGTGAACAGATCTCCTACTCACCTGACAAAGTAGCACTTCTCCAAAAGCTAATGGTGTTTGCTATCAAATAAATCTGTTGGACTTTAACCTGGTGCTGAGAGACTTCTTACTGTGTTTACCCCAGTCCAACGCCAGCATCTCCACATCAGCCTCTATGATGCACAGAGTGCTACAAATTCATCAACTAAGCTCACCCAAAAAAAAGGAAGGGAAATTTACCGTATTCCCATGGGTGCTTACTTTTTTTCCCAGGACAATCATGCTCATGGACTGGGAATGGGAGGGGGCGGGGGGGCAGAGAGCAAAGAACTGAGATTAAGTTTGAATAGTTGTGATAAAGACTGAACAGGCTGAGACAGTCCTCTTTTGTTCTATGTACTTTCATAATGTATTATCTTCTGAATTTTAAATCTGTTGCCATCATTTCTCTCCTCAAAAACACTATGGGCAAGATTTTACAATCCCACCATTTCAGAACTTACTACAGAGAATACAGGTGGTCAGCCAAAATTCACTGACTTTTGACCTGACCAGACTTTTGGTGAGTCCAGAAAATCCCACCCTAAGTGTGAGCCCTCTGTACTTGCAAAATATCATCCCATTTCCAACCCACATTTTTTTCTCTGAAGTCCTTAGACATGCTATCACTTCAAATCCATGCCCATCGTTCCCAGGATTGCAAATCGTCTTAGTCAACCCAAGATGGGTAGCAGACTTGCAAGTGATGATCAAGGAACAGAGCTTTTGGAGGGAATTGAAGACAATGCCTTCAGCATTCTCTGTTTAATTGGAAGAAATATCCTGGATATCAAACAAGCAATGCAACAAATTAGACCTAGTTGAGGAATCAAAGGATTTAAAGGTGAGAAAGGACCAACTGTCATCAAAATACAATGGAACCCAATGTGTTTTCACAGGATATTGCCAAGGGCTAGCACATGGATGAGAACAGAAGGGGGACAGAAGAGATCTTTGAGGAACTCCTGAGGCAAATATGGGAAGAGAAACCAGATAAGCACAAAACCACGATAGGGAATTCCATCAAGCTGGACAAGAGGAGAAGCATTGGCTAGAATGATGTGATCAACTCTATAATAAGTTGCAGGTAAGCAAAGAAGGGCAAGAAGGTGCAGTTTATCACAATCTCAGACTGCAATCTGGGACTTTAACAGGGCTATTTCAATATTGTTGGAAGACTAGAACTCAGATAAGACAGATTCAAGAATAAAATTGCGAGAAATCAAAATTAGTCCAGTTTCTTGACTGGAAGTCCATAGCTAGGATTTTCTGCATCCCTTGTGGCATATTTCACTGCAGCAGAAGTAGCCTGCCATTGGCAAGCAACAAGATCTTCTGGTTCCACCACTGTCAAAGCAGTTTCCCATTGTTTGCACCTCCTGCCTCTTATTTGCAATACTTGCCACTCAGGAACCCATGGCAAGGGCTCACCATCAGCGGGACCAGAAGATCCCACCAGTAAGAATAGACAGAAACTTCCAGCCTATATCTTTAGCAGCCATTAATTCTAACTTTCCCTGTAGTCAACTTATCCAATTCTGCAGCAATGGCAAGAAACTACAAATAATTGCATGTGCCAGGGGTTTCCTTGCATGCATGGATCAGGAATGGGCTCTATGTGCACAGAACAGTGTTTGGCATTCTTTGGGCTGAAGACAAGTGCCCAACATACCTTGTGAGAAGAAAAAAAGCATGAAAATCTGATCATGGAATCTAGGACTTTGGCGTCATAAGATTTGGCGTCATCACAGGAGTCCTGGGATGAAGAGGAGATGAGAGAAAAGTCACAGACAGAGAAAACCAAGGAAGGAGCAACAATCCCCATTAATAGGAACCACCAGGGAGAGGAGCAAAAAAAAAGGATCAAGTTAGCAGGTGCCCTGGGGATCTGAGAAAGCAGAAGAGTGGTGAATATGCTGAGGATTACTGGGGTCAAGATAACTCTTTGGAACAATGGTATTCTGATTGCCTTAGCTGGAAAGATGAAATTGCACATTAGTTAGTGCTGGAATGCAGACTCCGAAATCTGGGGGAATAGTGTCTCAGGAGGCAAGATTGCAATACTGGAGGTGAGCAGTTATTGAGGCAATTGGAGTTGGAGCAACTCGAGAAGGAATTCAGGGGTTAGATCTTCGAAGGTAAAGACAGAATCCCTCCTCAGACAGACAGTGTTTAAGCGAGATTGTGACTATAGTTGACTTATACTGAAACCAAAAGGGAAAATGCTGGAAAATCTCAGCACGTCTGGTAGCATCTGTAAGGAGAGGAAAGAGCTGATGTTTCGAGTCCAGATGATCCTACATTAAAGGGTGATAAATTTCCAAATCTTTGTCAAAGTATCAGCTTTGACAAAGGGTCATCTAGACTTGAAACATCAGCTTTTTCCTTTCCTTACAGACGCTGCCAGATCTGCTGAGTTTTCTCTTTTGGTTTCAGATTCCAGCATCCATGGTAATTTGTTTTTATCCAGTGGCTCATACTGACATCTGGATGGGTTGCTGAGAAATTTGTGGGATCTGTCTTGGTTGCATATGCCATTTATTGTGCAGTAAAGTGTGTTTGACCATAATTACCTGTTAGTTTACATTTGCCTCAGACTAATCCAAAATGTTAGAGCATAAGACAGATATTGTAAATTGTTTGAGCTTTCTGGTCCTGTCAAGCTTATTTTGTTCATTCATAAACTGTGGAATCTTGCAGCTTTATCCACTTAGTAAATTTTTTAGACCTCAATCTTTTGTCTATTTTAAACAAAGTTACTGGCACCTAGCCAGATTGTACTAAAAATTTAAGGATATGGTTCAGAATCAGAAATTAAATGTGGGGCTCTTGCAGAACTTTGAATTCACAGACAATTAAGTGCCGCACTTACTGAAGTTAGGATTGATAAATTTTCTGTGGTAAATGTTACTAAAGTAACTGAAAAACAGAATAGTGTTGTCCATTTGCCATAATTTTTCTGGACAGAAAAGATTTATCTCAAGTGGTTTGCAACAATTAATAATTTTTTTTTGATTCATTCACAGGACATGGATGTCACTGCTTGGCCAGCATTTATCACCTGTCTTTAGTTACCCTTGAGATGGCAGTGGTAAGCTGTTTCCTTGAATTGTGGGTTGACCCACAATGTTGTTCGACAGAATTCCAGGCTTTTAACCCAGCAACTGCGAAGGAATGATAAATTTCCAAGTCAGGATAGTGAGTGGTTTGGAAAGGAGCTTGCAGGTGACAGTTCCAATGTATCTGCTGCCCTTGTATTCCTAGATGGAAATGGTCATGGGTTTACAAATGAAAGAATCTTTAGTGAATTGCAAAACAGATGGAAAGTGAGACATATTTGCACAAAGGTTGATGCAAGTGTTGTGAATAGCTGCTGAGAAAGCAGACATAACTGAAGTAATAGCAAAACATCTAATTGGAAAAGAGAGGTTAATGCAGATGATAATTCAGTTGGTTTGGCTAGAATTCAACTGCAAATTAGAAGATCTGAAATTAAAAACTACTGAAAAAAATGCAGTGCAAAAAGCTTGAGCTATAGTGTTTCAATCAAAGAGAGCAAGAAGTGAGGCAATATAAACTAGCTAGACAAAAGCTAAGGTTAAAGAGAGGAAGTGGGTGTCGTAGCTCACATGATGAGTTGAGTTCCACTCCAGACTTTGATATAAACAAATCAAATTCCTAAATTCACTGAGGATAGAGTTGATAAATATTTAGCTCATTTGAAAAGGTGGCCGAAAAGCTGAAAGGGCCAAAGGATATGTGGACTCTGACTTTACAGAGCATTTTGGTCAGGAAAGTTAGCAATATGTTAGCTAGCTTCTCAGAAGAACAATCTTGAGGTACAAGGGGGTATACAAGTTTGCTCTTGAAGTGCATCAATTGGAATCTCAGACAAAGAAAGACAAAATGAAATGTATTGGAAAAGGAGAAAAGAAGTGGTGGAACCAGTGGTTTCAGTCTCATGTTAAAATTAAAATTTGAGTATTTAAAAAAATCAATGATGGAGGAAGAATTCTGAAACAGCAACATGGCAGTCATTAGGTTTTGAAAGACTATAAAGTTCCTAAACTATAGGAAACATCAAGCTGCTCTGCCTTTCAACACAACAATCGCTGATCTTCAGCTTCAACCACCAGTACTTCCTCCCAGACTCCACAAAACCTGTCCACTATTCTACAAGGTACGAGTCAAGAGTGTAGTGGAATACTCTCCATTTGCCTGCATGAGTGCAGCTCCAACAGCACTCAAGAAGTTTGACATCACTGATGACAAAGGAGCTTACTTGATTGGCATCCTACAAACATCCACTGCCTCTGCCACGGACGCACAGTGCAGAATTCCATACCATCGACAAGATGCACTACAAGAACTCACCACATCTCCTTGGGCAGCAGCTTTCAAATTCACAATCAATACCATCTAGAAGGACAAGGGCAGCCAACACATGGGGACATCATCACCTGAAAGTTCCCCTCCAAGCTATTCACCATCCTGATCATCCCAAATACTTCACTATCACTGGATCAAAATCCCTCAACAAAATTGTGGATGTACCTGCAGCACATGGACTGCCATGTTTCAAGAAGACAGCTCACTAACACTTTTTCAAGAGAAATTATAGGTCAGCAATGACCACAATCCATGAATAAAACTTTAAAAAAATGAACTGAACAGAAACTGTTGACATTAATAAAAATGCTTAAGGGGTTTTTAGAAAAGGCTAAGTAAGAGGAAGGAATGGGTGTTAAAATTATAGCATTAGTACAAGTGAAGTGTGTTCCCTCAGAACTGACTGGAAGGTGGGAATATGGCTCACAATAGTTAAGAGAATTCTTCCTCAAGTGAATCAGACTACAGGTGATTTTGTCTCAAACAAATGTTTCCTTACTCCTCCAACAAAACAAGTAAACAAACTAACATTTTGAAACACACTGGAGCAGATCAGTCATTAATGATGGCTGATGATTCAATTTTTGTTCTAGCCAGTTTGATGAAAGAAGAAAGTATCATTACAGACATTGATTTGAGACTTATGATCCTGTTCCCTTGTGTAAAGCCAATTTATGCAGAAATTACTGAAGGGAATTGTTAACGTTCATTCGTTCCCACTTTCATCAACTGAAAGGGTGGATTTTAGATTCTGTAATGACCTGGCCAATGTGGATGATAACAGTGATGACTGTGATCATGCTGATCTTGTCAAATTCCTAAAAAATTGATGTAACCAAACATAAGAACCTTCACACACAAAAGATGAATTTGTTAATGAAAAACAACTGATCAGAAACACTTGAGTATCTGCCACAAGTAATTGTTGATGAATCAGAACATTTGGCTGAATGTAGAATTAAAGACCAAAACTGAAAATGTTGGAATTTCATTACGAAAAGAGCAATGAAATGCTTGAATTTCAATGATTTAAAG
Organism: Sphyrna mokarran; assembly: GCA_024679065.1. Taxonomy (NCBI): domain Eukaryota; kingdom Metazoa; phylum Chordata; class Chondrichthyes; order Carcharhiniformes; family Carcharhinidae; genus Sphyrna; species Sphyrna mokarran. The sequence continues at coordinate 105,769,841 of JAGIQG010000004.1, read as the reverse complement.
AACAAAAAGAATGAGGTGTGTGACTTAGAAGAGTAAACCAAGACTTTAAAACAGATAAGGAAAATTTGAAATAACAAATTGAGCATCTAACTGACTCTAAGGAGCAGTCAGTGTCCATGGAAGAAAAATTCTGCAATTGACTGAATCTGCATGTGATTCTGCATGTGATGTCCTGCTTGTATAAGGGTTCTGAAACAGTCAACTGAACTCACTAAAGTAGCTGCTGAACTAGATAACACCATTGGAAAAGAATTGGAAAATACAAGACCAAAGAACTATTTGAATAAACTGTGAAATAAAGATAAAGATCCCAATTTTCAATGTCAGCAAATAGAATTTGAATGTATGTGAAATACAACGGAATATCTCTTGGATAAACCAGAAAATGACTCGAGTAAGGAGAGGAAAATTCCTTCAGTCAGACCTAGTCAAGATTGTAAACTTATTTGTTCACGAGATGTGGGCATCACTGACAAGACCAGAATTTATTGCCATTAATCACTAATTCTCCTCAAGCAGACGTTCATCAGTGCAGTCTGTGTTGTGAATATACTCCCACAGTGCTGTTACATTGAACACTCCAGGAGTTTAACTTCATGATGATTAAGGAATGCAATCTAGTCAGAATGATCTGCGACTTGAAGGGGAAGTTGGATGTAACTTGGAGATAGACGTTCCCATGCACCGGCTGCCCTTATCCTGTAGGGGTTAGATAGAGATTGTAGAGTTGAGAACTGCAGTCAAAGAAGGGTTTGGTGAGATATGTGAACAATAAAGTGCATTCAAAGATTCCAGCCATACTATTTAACAGCCTAATAATCTCACTTACAGCATTTATAGATTTTCTAAAAGCTACAGTAGTGCTAAATAAATTAGGATAGTCTAATCAGAATCATATATGATGAGAACTATTATAACGAGATTGATAGAAACATAGACCAGAATGCCCAGCAGAATTGCCAGTGATGCCCACATCTTGTGAATAAATACAGTTTACAATCTTGACTAGATCTGACCGAAGGAATTTTCCTTTCTTTATTCAAGTCATTTTCTAGTTTCTATGGATTGTCACTTCATTCAATGACAATAACTGAAGTACAAGTAAGTTTTCATTTCATCCCATCAATCGCCATATGGATAACAGTGCTCCCTTGGACAAAGCAATAACTGTGTACATTTGTGCATAGTTAGGTCTTGACAGTATATGTCATCTCCAAATGAATCACCAGAAGTAAAATGAAACCACATGTTGAAAACTGACAAAGCTTACAGTTGATATCAAAGAGAAACCCAATCAGAGGGCTAAAAAATAACCTCTAAGCATAGCAAATCAATTGATAAAAATATTCAGCATTCGATTCCTAATTTGCTAAAGAATTATTAACTGATATGTTCATCTTTTCTCTTCAGGACAGAAAAATGGAACCATTGTGCAGAGAAGTTGGGGAATTTCACAGTAACTTCATTGCAGAGTTAATGTAAACCTTACTCGTGACTAATAAATGAACTTTTACTTTAAAAAGTAAAACTGTACTCGCCAAATCCTGCAAGGGAAGATGCTCATCAAAATCTATGCAGAACTATGTAAAATTGATTGCGAGTGGAGAGACTCAAAAAAAATACAAACATCTTGGCCTGTAACTTCCAGAGTGGGAACTTCCATCAGATGCCACTCGCGACAGACTTATCTTTACTGAAATTACACAGCTCCCATCTTGTCCAACCTTTCACGCTCAGGCCTCCTTTTCAGAATTATAGAATCCCTACATGCAGGAGGTGGCCATTCGGCCCATCAAGTCTACTCCAACTACAAAACCACCTAGGCCATATTTCCATAACCTCACATATTTACCCTGCTAATCCCCTGACACAAAGGTCAATTTAGCACAGCCAATCAACGTAGCCTGCACATCTTTGGACTCTGGGAGGAAACGGAACACCCAGAGGAAACCAGAACACTCCACAGCAGAACGTGCCAACTCCACAGATATAGTAACCTGAGACCAGAATTGAACCTAGGTCCCTGGTGCTGTGAGGTACTAGCCACTTTGTGCGTCAGTATCTGCTGTAAAGATCAGTGGCTTACAGAGGGGCCAAAAGGAAAGAACAAGAGGTCGGGTGTGTGTACATGCACGCATCCTGTACTGGAGCCACAGAGAATTTGGAACAGTGGTGGGTGAAGATAGAGTAACTATCAGATTGAAAGTGGCAGAATCATCTGAACTTAGCAATTTAAATTACTTTGGATGGTTCCCAGCGTGGTGCAATTGTCCAGAGGAAGTCAGCACTTCTGGCTAGGTAAACCCTTACATGGCGAATCCTGGAGGGATTTCTTCGGTGCATCATTGGGGAGTCTTATGTGATGCTGGGAAACCTGCAAGTTATGGGCCATTGCATTAAAGGATACAAAACCAATTTTAGAACTGCAATATAAGTCGATAATTAAGAAATGAGGTGAAAATCATAAGAGATACAAGCAGGATGATCACATAACAGTAAATATCGACAGTTCCCTCTTCCAAGTATTCATTGGAGAGGACCTGAGCAACTATGTCTTCCCCAGAGGGGTATTAATTTCCAAGGGAAAAGGGAGAGTCATCAACATGCTTCCAAACTAAAAATGAAAAATATTGAAATAATTTAAGAAATTAAGTAATGAAATCAGAGAAGAAACTTGAAGATCTTTCCAAAAGTGAGTTGAATAACCTCCCTATTATCTTGTGAATTTATGTTTTTGTTTTAAACTAGTGTACAAACATATTTGAATCAGAAACACAAGTCTGGAGTTTGAATGATTTATATCCAATTAACAGCTTAATCCTTATTCTGCCAATACTTCAAACTGATCCACGACCTTGACCAGTAGTCAATTGAAGCCACATAGATGCGTCATGCTCTGTTGTAGTAATTAGTTAATTGAAGTCAATAGTGACCAGCATTAAACTGAAACCAATTAAAAAGGAAGACCAAGGGCATTAAATCAACCAATTAATCTCCTCAGTTTAAAAAGTGACAAATCATTCATTTGCTGGCAATGCTGTTCTTATGCCAACAACAAACTGATTATCTTGCTTTAGAATCGATTCATAATAGATTTTACATTTTAACTTTTGTGAACGAGTTTGAACAATGATATCAACGTGATTTTACCTCAGCAAAACTGGCTCAATGTCCAGGATACATTAGCTGCATTTTGCTGATAACAGAAATTGCACATCAACATTGAACACAGCCACACTACAAATCGATAGCAACTAGTTTTGAATTTGAAAGCATTCAGTTATTTTTGTTATTATATTCCTGAAAAATCTACTATTTGTTTTAACCAGTGACATTGCCATGTTATCAAAGTGTTTGCAATCGAAATTAGACATTCTACAGTATTTATGACTGTCTCGATTTTTTTTAATGGACAATGAGTGAGTGGCCTTCAAAGATAAGATAGTTCAGATACAGTCAGAAACACCAAGAAGGAAATGAGGCACAAATAAAACCCTAGCTCTGAGATCACAAAGGAGTTAAAATAAAATGAAAAGATTGGTATTAGGCAGGTGTCAGCTTGATAATACAAAGGAAAATAAGGTTGAATATTAAAAGTAAAGAAAGAAAAAGCAATAAGAGGAGCAAACAGACAAAAATAAAATCAGCAGAGAAAAAGTGGGATTAATTAAGGATTCAAATAGGGATCTATTAGTCCACTGGCTGTGGTACTGAATGAGTTTATTGCATCCATGTTTACCAAAAGGACTCTGCCAAAATTATGGTAAAAAGGAGGCTGCCAGAATACTAAGTGAGAATTTTAGAAGTAGATAGAGGTACAATAAAAGATAGCCATACTAATTTTTATTTGTTCACAGAATGGACGTGACACCAGCAAAGCTACTCTAATTGTCTTTCAGGTGGTGATGAGCTGCTTTCTTGAACTATTGCAGTCCATATTGTGTAAGTGCACTTGCAGTGATGTCTAGGAGAAAATTCAAGACTCTGATTCAGCATTTGAGAGAACATTACGTTAGGGTGATGTGCAACTTGGAAGGGATCTTGTACTGGTCCCTGCGACCCTTTTTCTTCCATATGGTAAAAATTCAAGGTTCAAATGGTGCTGTCAATCAACTTTTAGTGGATATCACCTGGTTTGGATGAATCTCAGGTTGCTGAGAGAAGCAAGTTTACAAATTGCAACAAAATTGCCCATAATCTCCCAATCCTCCTCAGGTACAAGATGGTGTCCAAGGATCATAAATATTATGGCCTTATTTAAAATCAGGAAGGAGGATAAACTGGATAACTACAGGTCAGTTATTCTTACAAAGATAAAAAGTAGGAGCAGGAAGAGACCAGTAGAGCTGGATCTTAGAGCTGGGTCACTATTCATGATCATGGCTGATCATCTAATTCTTGATCCTGCCTTCCCCCCTATCCTTTGACCCCCTTCACTTCAAGTGCTATATCTAACTGCTTCTTGAAAAACATATAATGTTTTGGCCTCAACTAATTTCTTTGGTAACAAATTCCACAGGCTAACCGCTCTCTGGATAAGAATATCTCATCTCTGTCCTAAACAGTATACCTTGTATCCTCAGATTGTGACCTTTGTTTCTGGACATCCCCACCATCGGGAATGTCCTTCTTGCATCTACACCATCTAATTCTGCTAGAATTTTATAGATTTCTATGAGGTCCTCCCTCATTCCTCTAAGCACCAGTTATTACAACCTCAAATCTCTCCTCATATGTTAATCCTGCCATCCCAGGAATTTGTCTGGTAAACCTTCTTTGCACTCCCTAAATAGCAAGAACATTCTTCTTCAGATTCGGAGATCAAAACTTCACAGAAATTTCCAGGTATGGTCTCACCAAGGCTCTGTGCAATTACAATCAAAACATCCTTGTTCCTATGCTTGAAATCTCTCACTATGAAAGCCAACATACCATTTCTCTTTACTGCCTGCATGCTTCAGCAACTGGTGTACAAGCTCACCCAAGTCCCACTGCACATTCCCCTCTCTCCTAATTTATAGCCATTCAAATGGTAATCTGCTTTCCAGTTTTTACTACTAAAGTGGATAACCTCACATTTATCCAAACTACACTGCATCTGCAAGTCATTTATCCATTCAACTTGTCCAAATCACACTGAAGGATCTCCTCACCCTCCTTACAAATTTCACTCCCACTCAGCTTTGTATCATTTGCCGAAGTGGAGATATTACATTTAGTTCCCTCATTTAAATCATTAATAATAGTTAATAGCTGGAGTTCTAACACAGATCCCTGTGGTACCCCACTAGTCACTGCCTGCCATTTGGAAAAAGACCCGTTCAATCTTACTCTTTGTTTCCTCTTCCCAACCAGTTTTCTATCTATCTCAATACATTATCACCAATTCTATACGTTTTAACCTTACACGCTAATCTCTACTAAATCACATCCACTGGCTCCCTCTCTTCAACTTTACTGGTTACATCCTCAAAGAATTGCATATTTGTCAAGCATGATTGCCCTTCCATAAATGCATGCCGACTCTATCCAATGTTACCAATGTTTTGATATAAAATCTTTGACAGGGATTCTAGAATTAGCCCACTACGAACATCAGGTTTACCACTGTGTAATTGTTTTCTTTCCACTTCCCTTTTTACATTTGGCAGGGGTCGGGGGGGGGGGGGGGAGGAAATGGTGATTACATTAATTGCTTTCTTGAACTATTGTAATCCAGTCTGTAAGCACTGTTCCAGAATCCATAAAATCTTGAAAGATGGTCACCAATTCATTTATTATTTCTTGAACCACTTCCTTCAGTACTCTGGGATATAGATTATCAAGCTCTGGGGATTTATCAGCCTTCAATCCCATCAGTTTTCCCAACACATTTCAATACTAATACTGATGTCCATCAAATCCTCTCACTAAAGCCTTGTTCTAAACATTTCTGCTATCTTATTTGTGTCCTCCTCTGTAACAGAACCAAACTGTATATTCAGTTAGTCAGCCATTTCTTTGTTCCCTATTATAAATTCCACTGATTCTGATTACAAAGAACATACCTTTATCCTTACCAGCCTTTTTCTCCTCACATCCCTACAGAAACATTTATAGCCAGTTTTTATGTTCCCCGCAAGCTTATTATTGTACTCTATTTTCACCTTCTTAATCAGTCCCTTGGTCCTCCTTTACTGAATACTAAAATGCTCCCAATCCTCAGATCTGTTGTTTTTCTTAACCAAGTTTGTATGCCTCTCTCTTTGATCTAATACTAAGTTACCTTGTAAGCCATGTTTGGCCACCTATTCCATTTTACTCAATGATGAGTGACAATAAGAAAATTTACAGCCACTTTGACAAGCGCAAATGACTAAAGGAAAAACCACACAAAATTAGGAGGAAAAACATTTGTTTAGGTTAAGAAAAAGTGCATTGATGGAACCATGATGTTTGCACATTTGCTCTTTCAAAAGCTGAGTTTCACGCACTGGACTTCAATTTTGCAAGCATGCCTAAGGTAAAAACCATGGGTCTCACTACCTCATTTCCTGTACTTGTGCTCTTACTGCTTCTGCTTGATCTCATCTTCCATCCCACAGGGTGCATACATTCAAGAGTTTAAAACAACTCTATTGAAATAATTCACCACTTGCATCACAATGCCACTACCCAAAACTTTTCCCTGTCCAATCAGCATTCCAAAAGGAATGCTTCCTCTTCAATGCCCACTATTCATTCACTACCACCCCCTCCACACACTGCCAAATGCTTGCTTCCCTCGTGGGATTTTCTCATGCAAGCACAAGTGTTGCTATGAGCAAAAGAGTGAAATCCACTAATAATTAAAACTAAAACTGAGACATGGGTTAAATCTGCCATGCCTAAAACAAAGCAGGGAATGAAATTTATCAACTGTGTAAACAAAGCAGAGTATGAAATTCATCAATGCCTGAAACTGAGGCAGGGAGTGAAAGTCATCAACACCTATTGTAATTATCTATTGCACCTTCTCCCTTCCTAATATCCATGGCACCAAGTACTCCTTTTCTAAGACATTGGTCAATCATAGTTAAAATATTACACACAGTTTGGGGCACCTAATCACAGGAAATGTATTAAAACCACAGTAAAAATATAGAAAAATTCAGTAAAATAATACCACAAACGAGGCATTGTAAATATTATTAAAGGTTCAAAATTTCTCAGCTTTTTTTGTTCTGAGCAAAGAACAACATTTAATTGCACATTAGCTGTTTGAGACAGTTTCAATGGGCCAGCCAGTTTTTTCCTTTGCAACTTTTCTTACTTTCCAGTACTTTTCTTATGTTCCAATGGTTAGTTGGAATGGGAAAAGCGCACAAGGCTGTTTAGGGAAGAGCGAGAAGAGGATGTCCTGACAGGTTACGGTCAAATTCTTAACTAATTGGAATTTTGAATAAATAATTGGCAGTTGCTAGTTTAACTAATAAAAAAGCCACATACATACTAATTAGGGCAGTAAAAAGAATAGTAGAACAAAAAAGTGCAGGTACATCAATAAAGTTAGGAATGGGTGGAATAGAAAGCATTCCTACAATATAGTATATGGAACTTCCTCATTTACAGCAAGGAGGTGGATAATGCTATAATCAAGATATTAGAGCAAATAATGGTTTTGTTTTCATGTCCAGTACTTCCAAGCCAACAACACATATTATGCAACATGATTCAGCAAAGGTGTCGACACTACATAACATAAAGGTCACCTCCAACAAAGTGAGGCAAATTTAGTATTATTCCTTGATTGAAAATGATTTGTATGATCGTGACTTTGGTTTCACCTGGCAATTCTTGAAATAACGTTGCATCATATTTACCAGTGCAGCTCAAGGGCTTATTTTATGAAAACACATTTACATGAATAATGCCTAAAAATATTGATAAAGTCTCCTCTTTCTCAGCTTCCTTCAAAATAATAAGTCTTGTAAAAATAAGCTTTAACTTTTATAAAATATCAAAAAATATTCTGCAGGACTTCATTGGGTGAATATAATAGTATCCACATTTACTGCATTAAAAAAGGAACAGTAATGTTGACATCTTTGAATGCAATCTGACCCTGCTACACGTTGCACAATTTTTAAAAAATATTGTGCAGCTCACCACATCACATAAATGTCTCTAGAAACGCAACTACACATGCACAGAGCTACTAGTAACTTAGTTTGTCATTTGGAGTGAGAAACATCTGAAGAAGTTTGGTCAGTTAAGTATTACAGAACTTATGAAATTTAATTTTATTCAAATTTATTTTATTAGTATTTAATTTTAAAAACAACAGTACTTACCATCATCTTTTCAAAGAGATCTAAAATCTCCTTCTCAGAAAGATTCATAAAACATTCCTCAAAAACTGGTTGTGCTAGTGGCAAGTCACACATAGCTGTCGAGTCAGTAGGATGTTGTATGTGAGGTTTCTCTTTTTTCGTAGCTGACTTTCGAAAACTGGTTAATCTGTCACGCTGTTAAAATAAATAAATTATATTAAAATCATCCCACAAAAAACTTTGTATTTATATTTGTCTTAAATATTCTATTACAAGCACATTCTTTACAAAAGCATGCACATTTCCAAGGATTTTATATGAAAAAAATATAATCTCATGCCTCATTTGTGACAAAGCAGTACAATTATTGTTGAGTACTAAATGAAAAGCTACACTTTTTACCATTCAAATACCCATGCACAGAGGAAATTAGGAGATAAATTAGGTTTTCAATTTACTTGGAAATTTGATGCATCTAACACTTTAAAAGATCAAACTCTCACGAATATACATGCAATCATAGCTTGCTTTAAAATAACTTTTTGCCCTTATTCTAGGGGATTCCTTTAAACCAAAATGAGGACAAACAAAATGAATCTTGAAGAAAAGATTCCATTTCACCAGCCATGGTTTATTTGGTAGCACTCTTGACTGAGTAACAACGCTGTTGGTTCAAATCACACTCCAATGTGAGAACAGTTGAGGCTGACACTTCAAATGGAGCATTGTCAGAGTTGTCATCTTTTGGATGAGACAATAAAGATGGGCATTAAAGAGTTTATGGCTTGACTTCATACAACTAGGGAGTAGTGTGTCCTGGACAATATTTGTCCCTCAATCAACATCACACAAAGCAGGTTATCCAGTTATTATCTCATTGTTGTTCGTGCAGCCATGCTGTAGCTAAATTGGTTGCCACATTTCAAACGTCATAACAGGTGGCTACACTTCAGATGACATCCAATCATCATGCAAGATACTAAATATTTTCTTTATGATATGGTCTCACTGAAGAGTTAGCTATAAGCACTGAAGCACCAATGTGACAGAGGCATCAAAATGTCAGCTGTTCAAACTTATGTTGTATTATGTGTATAAACCAAAGAGTAGTAGTGCTTCAACACAAAATATCATACAATAGTATGTTGTAGTTTTGGGTCTTTGCAACCCATAGGACATATCCCTGAACTCGGTTTGTTGCTGGGGAAGATGTAGAGCAGAGGCTTGACCTTTTAGACAATCTCACATACAATGCAGTCAAAACCAGTTATTAACAGTCTAAAAGTTGTCTGCTTTTTTTTAATATTGGTCATGCGGAAACCTAATGATGGAGAAAAGCACACTTAGCTACTTTAAACTCAGTCATCTAAACAGTAAAGTCATCATAATCATGCAATAAAGAAAGATTTACCTATGTTGTACCAAGGTAATAGAACATTCAACAAAACTATTGTTTTAATTTAAGTGTCTTCTATCAGTTGTTAGCTTGGCATGCATAGTTAGAACATACAAAATACAAGCAAGTTAAGAAAACCTTGTTAAGTACAAAGATGCTTTTAAATAGCTTGTTTGTGATTGATTTTGTTGAAGTGCCTGTAGGTTGAGTCACCGCCCAATAAATCAGCTTCACATAAATATCTTCATATAATGAGAAACATACCAAGAAAATCCATTCATTATGGAATATGCTTGTGTCATACACAATTTAACAATCCAATCTCAAAACATTATATTTTGCAATCCCATTTTCAAGTTACCTTATGTAGGCTTAAATTTCATTGGGTTAGAATGCTGATTAATGAAATAATGGTCACCAGGAACAGGCAATCCCATTTATTATCACATTAAAATATAAATTTAGAATCTGTATAGTAGTTAACATGGAATAACTTGTATAATTCATTGATCTCATTACTGTTCAAATTGTTTGCATAAACAATTCGGGATTCCGAGTTTAATGCAACCGTTTTCAATTTATCCACTCAGTATAAATACAGTAGAGACCAACACAGCTCTGCAAATATTGCAGTTTAGTTTATACATTTGAAAAAAACTTTATACATTAGATTGAATTGTAATTGTGAACTTTCTACTCACAAAAGGAGCTCACTAATTACAATCACCTATTGCTTGAAAAGATCAGAACTCAAATATGCTAAGTCGTGATAGGTTTTACCATTTCACCTCTTCCTTCTTCCAGAGACCAGGCTGTGGAATTCAATTTTCCAAAATTTAAATTTAACCAACTCATTGTCCATCTCTGTTCTCTTGCAGTTGTAAATTTATTCTATACAGTATATACAGAGGTCATAAACTTGGAAAGCTTAAAAATCTTAAAAAGAAGTCCTATTTTAACTAATGCAATCCTATGGAGTATCAAACAAGTTAATTTGAGCAAGCTGAAAGAGTGGGTTTAAAATACTACAAGCCAAACTGAGGAAATGCAATATGTGTTCTCATTAGTATCAGGTTATTCCCCAAACATAACAACTAATGTCCATTTCTACAAAGGAATGTTAAGAACTACAATTTTTAGCATGCATGATTTAGTGAATAAGGTGCACATTGAACAGTAGATTCCAGAACAGGCTTACCACATCATCCGCCAAAGTTTTTATGTTAAGGTTCTGTAGAAGGCAGAGAAGAAAAAAAGAAAACATCACCCACAACTGCAAAATATACCCAACCACCACATCAAATTTTTAAGCAGCGGATCATTGTACTTGGAAGAGTCAAGTCTTCGAAGTCTGGACCTAGAAAATCAAAAACTAAAATGCTTTAGGTTATGGCTGATTTCCAGAGTTCTGTTACATTATGTTATTGACTCCAAGCTTGAATTGAAATTGGTTTGAACTTCCTTATGCACAGAGCCAAACCAACATTTTGCCACAAAAGTTTCAGTGATACTGCATATGAAACATTTCAAATATAATTCAAGTAATCAAAATAAATGAATTGAAGTCTCAATTAGTTCACACTTTTGATGTGAAAATGTTCAGAAATCTGCAATATTTCAATCTGCAAATGTAAATAAATAGTCATCAATTGTGCTACATCATCTTATACATCATCTCTTGAAATTTTGCTTCAAATTGCTTTCTAGTCAAAGGATCAATTCTCAAAGCTTCCCACTCCTCCAAATTTCTCTCTGTAAGCACATAGTTCAGTTTCTGACTAGGTGGGAGCACATAAGTCAGTTTTAACAGAATAATATGGTAAGATCCCAATTGCATCACATCAGTTAAAAAAGGTAAAGAATTCGTGGATAACTTGTACATGTAAGTAGAAAATAAACTACACTGAAGTACATAATTTGGCATTTTCGCATTTGAAATCTCTTCATACAGGTTATAAAGCCCACCTTTAAAGACAACAGCATCATTTTTGTATAATATTACATTGAATGCACAGCACAAAAATACATCATTCAGTCCAACCAGTCGACAGCAATATTTTTCCACCAGAGCCTCCTCCCATCTTTCCACATCTAAATCTATCATTGAGAACACAGCATCTCCTTCCACCTCATAGGCTTGTCTACTTTCCCCTTAAATGCTCCACGAAATTAAGTTCAATCACTCCCTGTGATAATGAATTTCAGATTCTCACCTCTCTTTGGGTAAACTATCTTCTGCATTCCATTCTGGATACCTTGGCAACTAACTCATACTAATGACTTCTAATCGTGTTCTTCCTCACAAGAAAAACATCTTCTGTTCTCATGCTATAATTTTAAACCTTCTATTTGGTCACTCCTCAGCCTCCTTTATTTTCCCAAGAGAAAGGAGACCCAGTCTATCAATCCTCTCCTGATGTGAATACCCATACATTTCTGGTATCATCCTTGCAAATATCATCCTCGACACACACATACTCTAGTGCCTCACTAAACTTCTCATAGTCTGGCGAGCAAAGCTGCATGCAATAAGTTTGGTCTAAACAAAGTTCAAATCAAATTTTAGCACAATATCTATTTTTCAAGATTATCTCTCTAAAAATGAAACCTTGTGTTAGATTTGTTTGTCAGGGCATCACATGAAGCAACATCACCAACACCGAAGTGCTAGAGAACTGGACAAGGCACTATAGCCAAACAGGCCAGCTAAAATGGTGTTTTGTAAAGCATCCTGGAAAAATTGGGCAAGAAACTAAACCGACAGGCTGCAGTTTAAAGAGAGAGACAAACAGACTGTAACTCTGATGAGTGAACAAACAGGATATAGGCCATCTCCAGAGTGAAAGAGACTTTCTAGTCACACGGGGTTGTGTGCCAGACATATGGGCACAAGAAATCTTTATTTAGGAGGAAGGTATGTGACCTATGTGCCTCCAATACCGACAGACATGGCCACTGGGGACACACCCAGAGATCGGTGTGATAGCACCTGATTGGATTCTCATCGATCAACGTGATCAAGTCCTAATCGATTGATTGGCAATGGCCAAAAAGGGACTTGGAACCAAACAGGGTATAAAGGATGCCGCACAACAAGGAATCTCTCTTTCTGACCCCAAGAACAAGCTATAAGAATGGTGAACATCGCCAGCAAGAGGAAAGCCACCACACCCAAGAAGGAAGAAAGACAGACCACAGCCAGAATGCCAGACCAGATCAAAGGACCAAACTACACAGGTAACTACCAAGACCAGCACAGAGATAAAGGCTAATATCTAATTGGGCACTTGTCAGTCACGCAAAGTTAGGTCTAGGTCTTGTACTATACTTGAATTCTAGTATTTTCTGTAAGATAGCTTATTGTTAGTCGGGTGGGTGATTATTGATTGTGGGTTTAAATAAATATTGTACTAATAAGACGTCTACTCGTAGTTATTTGTCCAGCGTATAAAGGTTAAAACAGACTGATTTTACAACAGCACATGTGAAACACTGATGGCAAGGTGATTGAGACTGGCAGAATATATATTTCACTTCACAGACATACCAGAATGGCAGTAGATTTTTCACCACCAGCTGAAAAAAGGAGATGGGATGCTCAAAGACAACATGTTGAAGAACATTTAAGGAAGGCTTTCTCTTGCAAGACATCAATTGGGCTGGAGTGAAAGAATTTGCACTGGATGAGGTCAGTGGCAGAGTCTTGTTGCCCATTGTCCCACAGGAGATTGGAGAAATCAAGGCAAAGTAAATACTTTCATGGATTTGCCTGGTAACAATAAGATCCAGAATTAATTAAGAATGAACGATGGAACATAACCTATCAAGCAACAAGGAGAATTTGCCAGCAGCCTACATTAAAAGAAACTGATGAGATACAACTTTTTCCCCAGTAACGAGATTAGCAACCATCTGGATAAAATCAGGATCCCTACACTGCAGAAAAAGACCATTCAGTCCATCAAGCCTGCACTAACAATCCTACCCAAGTCCTAACCCCTATATCGTTAATCTTCTTGACACTAAAGAGCAATTTAATAGGGCCAATCAACCTAACACACACATCTTTGGAGTGTGGGATGAAGGGAAGAGAACACAGATACAAGATAGTGAAAAACATAAAGGTGAACTGTAATTGCATCTTTACATATCTGAAAAGGAGGGAAAAAAAATCGGCAAAGAAAAATGAGAGTCCAATAGAGGCCAACAGGACAACTGTGGAAATGGCAGAGAATCTAAACAATTATTTTATGTCTCTCTTTACGAGGGAAGATAGAAAACACCTTCCAGAAAACCTACAGAACTAAGAGATTTGTGAAATTTAGTAACCAACATAAATTAGCATTAGAAAAAGATAGTCCTCAAAAAAAAAAATGAATGGGATTGAAGGCTGATATAATCTCCTGGACCTGATATGCTACATCCCAGAGTGTTGAAGTAAATGCTCAAGGTTGTGAATGCATTAGTGATTAATTTTTAAAATTCTGTAGGTTCAGGAAAAGTTGCTACAGATGTAAAGTAACAAAATGGAACCATACTACTGAAATAGTAGTTTGATGCCAGAATGGAAAAAATGTTGGAATCTATTATAGGGGATGTGTGGACACTTAAAGAATAAGAATGGGCAGAGTCAATGTGGATTTATGAAAGGAAAATCATGTTTGACAAACCTGTTGAATTTTTTGTGAAGATGTTACTTGTAGCAAAGATAAAGGAGAACCATTGGATGCAGTATATGTTTGGATTTTCAGAAAGCTTTTGATAAAATCCACACAGGAGGTTAATAAACAAAATTAGAATACACAGAATTGGGGTAAAAGACTGATATGGATTGAGACTTGGATATGAAATTCTCAGGATGGCACATCATCATACACAGGTTATCACAAGGATCAATACTGGGCCACAGCCATCCACAATCTGTGACTGATTTAAATGTGGGGGCCAAATATAATAATTCCAAATCTGAATAGATAGGAATGTCAACTATGAGGGCGATATATGGAGGTTTCAAGGGGACTTTGACAGGATTAGTGAGTAGACAGAAACATGGCAAATGGAATAATGTGAATAAATGTGAAATTATCCACTTTTGTAGGAAAATAACAGAAAGGCAGAGTATTTCTTCAATGGTGTGACTAGAAGCTAGCACGTAGGAACAGCAAACAATTAGAAAGGCAAATGGTATGTTAGCCTTCATAGCAAGGGAATTTTAGTACAGGAATAAAAATATCTGGTTGTAATTGTATAGAGTCTTGATGATAACTACCTGTGTGTAATGTTGGTTTCCGAGTTAAGAAAGGATACACCTACTATGGAGAGAGTGCAATGGAGGTTAACCAGAAAATTCCCTGGGATGGCATGAGTCTTTTTCTTGGAGAAAATGAGGAAACTGGACCTATGTTCTCTAGACTTGCACTAGTATGCTATTTTGTTTGTTACAGCTCTGCAATTTACAAGTGCATCATGTCACATCACCAGGTGAAGTATATGTGTCCATTTCAATTTAAATATCACTTCCCACCCAAGACTTGCTTTGAATAATCATCAATGTGCCTAATTATGGCAGGTCAATAAATGATGTCAATAAAATTGCCATTGTCCTAAAAAGTTATATTAGGGAGGTAGTCAAATTAGGGGGATAAATATCAATATGTTCACAGCAAGGAGAGGAGAGACAGAGGAAAACAGACACAAGACAGATAGATCTTTGCTGGAGAGATGTGGATGAATCAGTTTATCTGCATATTCACTGCTACCAAATGCACATTTTTAAAGTATGTAATAAATAGGGGAATGGAAGATGATGATTGGGTGCAGATGCAGTGGCATACACACCAGTCACAGGGGAACTGTACCAAACACTGGGTCAGCAGTTGTGCTTTCTTGTACATTTCTGCAGCCTTCTATTCTTATCAGTGGAATAACTTTAGTTGAAGGTCATTAGAAATGCAATTTCAGTCATGCAACCAGAGTTTCTGTTGATCTTATCACCACACCATCTCACTCCCCGATAATCAAGGTACAGTGGCTGAAGAGGAGTACTCCCAAAAAATTGCAAGTTTATTTTGCAATGCGCTAAAGTGCAGAAAAATAAATCACAGGCAAGAAAGTCTGATTTTGTCAATTCAAGACGTTGAGATATTTCACATGTCTTAAAGTCAACTTCATCTTTACAACTGCAGTTTATCATCACGATTACTGCCCTTTTATATTTCCTGAAACAAAAGATTATGAGCTTAATCTTGTGGGCAATAGGATCACTGCATTGCATCTTTTTGACATTGCCTGCTACTTATTATTTAGAAAGTCAAGGCTCAAAGTGTGCTCCATAGTGTCAGCCAAGGCACACCAGTTGAAAATCACTGCTTTAGAGTTTTGAAGAATGAGAGGTAATTTCATTGACACATACAAAATTACCAGTTTTTTTTTGGGGGGGGGGGGGCAGGGTGGGTGAGTAGCAGCTGTGTGCACCATCTTTAAGATGCACTGCAGCAATTCAACAAAGATCCTTAGACAGCACCTTCCAAACCCACGACCACTTCCATCTAGGAGGACATGGGCAGAAGATGCACAAGAACACCACCACCAGCAGCATGTTCTCCTCCAAGACACACGTCATCCTGACTTGGAAATATATCTTCATTCCTTTGCAGTTGTTGTGTGAAAAATCCTGGAATTCATTCCCAAGCAGCATTGCAAGTCAATCCACAGCACGTGGACTGCAACAATTCAAGGCGGCAGCTCACATCACTTTCAAGAGTAACTAGGGAAGGGCAATAAATGTAGGCCAACCAATGGCACCCATGTACAATTAATGAATAGAAAATAAATGATGGAAAATTAAGTTTTGCAGTATTTTGCTTTGTTGAAGTATTTCAAATCCTCTGCAATATTCACCAAAGTTTCTACAGAAAAACAACAGCAATTTCACAGAAGAACTATCATCTCAACTCGCATGCCATTTCTTCATCATCACTATGTTAACGGCCTGGAATTTCTGACCAAATATTATAGGGACGACATCATTACAGGAACTGCAATAATTCTGCTCAGAGGAGGAGAAAGACAACGGACACCTACAGAAGCTGAAAGGCAAAGAACAGAATGTGGCGTTCAACTCATCAATCAACAATTCTCATATGTCACAGCAAAATTTGAACTAACCTACCCAGAAGACAAATATGGAACATGGCCAGAGTTGTCCAGTGCACCCCCAGAGTGAAGAAGATAAGACACCTTCTTCGGAGCCTTCAACATGGCATCGATGAAGATGAACATCTCGCCTATGCCACCCCAATACTCCCACTACTTGCCTTCACACAACCTCAGCAGATCACTGATCGCAGCAAACTACCCAGCCCTTAGGAGAAAAGCAACCACAACACCACACAATCTTGCCACAGCAATCTCTGCAAGACATGTCGAATCACCAACACGAATGCCATCATCTTACGTGAGGACACCATCCACGAGATACATGGTACATACTCATGCAACTTGGCCAACTTTGTCTCCCCAATATGCTGCAGAAAAAGATGACCTGGGCATGGTACATTGACAAGACTACACAGACACAACAGCAATGGATGAATAGACACTGCTCAACAATCAGTCAGGAATATTTCCTTTCTGTTGGGGAACGTCTCAGCAATCAAGGGCATTTAGCCTCTAATCTTTGGGTAAGCACACAAGGATGCCTCAACGGGGATCTTGGGTTCATGTCACACTATCTGTAACCCCCATGATTTGCCTGGCCTTATTAACTGTCCTGTTAATTCACACCTCTTCAACCTGTGCTTAACCCTCTCTCCACTCACATTGTCTGTACCTGTAAAGACTTGATTACTTGTTAAGACTCACATTCTAACCATTACCTTGCAATGGAGTCTGTGTCTCTATGTGCCCTGTTTGTGAACTCAACTCTCCACCCACATGATGAAGGAGCAGCATTCCAAAGCTTGTGCTACCAAATAAACTTGTTGGGACTTTAACCTGCTGTTGAGACACATTTTACTGTGCCCAAACCAGTCGAACACCAGCGCTTCCACATCATGGGAAAGATTCAAGGCAGCCAATCATAGACCTGCCCAATGAGGATAAACAATAAATGCAGTCTTGCTAATAGCATCCAAATACAATTGGAAAAAACTAAATAATCAAAAGCAAAATCTTTGTTATAATTCCAGGTTTTTTTATCATTTGGCTTTGTTCACAAAATATCCATGTTATAGATTGAACAGCATAACAATTTACTTTTTTTGCCACTCACATCAAACACCTTAAGTGACAGTCTGTCTTCTCTTGCACTTTGTTAGTGAGGACAGAAACCGAATATTGGCCAGCAATTATTGTTAGAGTTCATATATTAATACATATCATCTGGCTATGGGACAGGACACCAGCAACAAATCAATGTCTTCAGTAAGAGAGTGAAGAGTAATGTTGCTAAGAAACTCTCAAGAGAGCATCCCAGTTGCTTGACAGCTGCAAATGAACAAGGAAAGATAAAACTGGAATGTACCATTTCATAGAATCCCTGCAGTGGAGAAGGAAGTCATTCAGTCCACTGAGTCTACACCAACTTTTTGTAATCAGATTAACACATTAAGCCGAAGTGCCGATCTGATCTGCAGCAAGGGAGAAGCAAAGCAAACACAATGCTAAAAAGGTAATTTCTGCAATTATTGTCTTGAGTGCAGCAAAATACTGAATTTAGCAAATGCTAAACCAATACATTCTTAAAGCAGTTTGACAAGTTATAAAAATCTTATTCATAATTCAGATGTTTTAGAATATAAATCTAAACTGTAGAAAATGGGGCATCTGATTGAAAAACTGAATAAACAACTCTGAAACAAATGTAATTTAATCAGGTTTGTAATCACAGTTAAAAGCTAACCATGCTTATTTTCAAAGTCAGAGTCCATAGAAACAAAATCTTAAATAGTAGATGACCCATTTCTGGACCACTTGGTAGAGTCAGGCAATATTGTTATTGCCACAAAGAAGCTTAAAGCTAATTATTTGGGAATAAAGCAACAAAAACTCAATTAGAGACTGAAATTATTCATATGGGTTGCAGAATCAGAGTTGTATTTTTGATGAAATAAGTTATTTGTGTGTCTATTTGAATAATACCAAAGCCAAGTCACAATATGGCAAACAGGGTAGAGTCTCAATTAGAAGGATTTTTTTTTTTAATTGAATGTATTTGTATCTTTGTAAGCAGAATCAGACAGCTCAGTTTGGGTTCCATGAGGGAAAAGCAACTGGAAGTTTTGCTCAAGCTTGCAATTAATGGAAAAAATCTACAGTGGTCTTCACAAAGTCTTGCAGCAGAAAAACAGTCAGCTTGAATAGCTTGGAAGGAGCGATACAAAAGGAGTGGGATCAAACTGCCCCAAGTCAGAACAAGGAACTAAAGAGTGCAAGTCATTAAAGAAAATTGGAGAATTCCATTGGCTAAAAGCTAATGGAAGAATCCCATGAAATTTGTAATTCAAGAAATAACCAGAATAATAATGCCAAGGAGCAGAGCAGCACTGAGTATAAAAGTAATTTGCTGAAAAACCTGAAAAGCAATGTCACAGAAAAGCTGTGACCTGATTAGCTCGCAGGAAATCTGTACTAAATTTGAAAAAACTACAAAACTAATTAATGTAGTAATTAACTAATTAAGATATGGAGGAAAGGGGGAATGACTGGAAGATGGCAAGTTCCTTTGCAAGCCACAGTGACCACATCTGTAGCAACTGTTGAGCAGCAAACTGAAATCAAGCAATTTTTCCTTACCCGACATGAGAAAGCTTAATGAACGCTTCTGCCCACTTTCAAACCAGAGACCTTTTGTGTGTTAGGCGAACGTGATACAACTACACTACAGAAATAGCTTTACTGCTTGAAGAATTTCTGTTTAGAATTAATGAGCTGGAGTCTGAGCTTCAGAAGCATTAGCACATCCAGAAGGAGGGGAGATACCTGGATATTTTGTTTCAGGAGACAATCAAGCGAATAGATTAAGTACCTCTAATTAGATCAGTGGTTAGGGACAGCAGGGTGCGACTTCAAGTGAGGCAGGTAGATTGATCCTGAATTCAAGAACTGAGGAGTCCAGCTCTTGACCTTATTCCTTGTATTGATGAGGAAAAAGGCTGTATGGATGATGAGTTAGCTGACAATTGCACATTGATATTGGGGGATATTAAGAGGGGGGAGCAAAAAGATAAGTGGTAGTTGTAAGGGATTCTATAATTAGCGGAACTAATGGCATTCTTTGTGAGCAGGATTGAGAATCCCACATGGTATGTTGCCTGCCTGGTGCCAGAGTGAGGAACATCCCTGACCAGCTTAAAAGGATACTGGAGTAGGAGGAAGAGAGAGGAGATCCAGTTGTTTTATACATATTGGGACAAATAACGTAGGCAAAACTAAGAAAGAGGACCTGTTTGGGGATTAGTAGGCACTAGGAGTCATGTTAAAGAACAGCTCCTCAAGGATTATAATCACTGGATTACTACCCAAGCCACATGTGAATTGACAATGATGAGAAAATTAACAAAGTGAACACATGACTAAAGAAGTGGTGTGAGGAAGAGGAGTTCCATTTCTTGGGGCACTGGCATCAGCATTGCCGGTGTCAAACAGGAGGTATCGACCATTCGGACAATCTTCACTGAAACAATCGGGGAAAAGTATTCTAGTGCAAAGGATAAATAGGATGCTTTAAACTAGCAAGTTGGGGGAGGGGGAGCTATGTGAAGTATAATGGTTACTGGAAAACACTAGCAGGTTCGCACATGAGAAGGAGGATTCAACTACATGGAAAACTATGAAAAAAGTTAAATGGAAAGAGAGCTTAGGAGATATTACTAATGGAGATGTTAGGATTCAAAAAGGTATAGAAACAAGCATTTAAGTGAAATGCTCGTGGCATTCTAAACAATGTAAATGAGTTAATAGCCCAAATCATCACAAATAAGGATGATTTACTGGCCATTCCAGAGACATGGCCGCAGGGTGGTCAGAACTGGAAGTTAAATATCCAGGGGTATCAGACCATTTGAAAAGGACAGACAGGAAGGCAGGTGGTGTAGTTCTGATATTTTATGGATAAAACTAGAGTGGCAGTGAGAGATGATACAAGTTCCGTGGAGAAAAAAATTTGAAACCAT
Source organism: Sphyrna mokarran (assembly GCA_024679065.1). Taxonomy (NCBI): domain Eukaryota; kingdom Metazoa; phylum Chordata; class Chondrichthyes; order Carcharhiniformes; family Carcharhinidae; genus Sphyrna; species Sphyrna mokarran. The sequence goes on along the minus strand of JAGIQG010000004.1, from coordinate 105,748,980 downwards.
TTGGTTGAAATTAGGTGCATTGACCCGTACTGGACTGGACTGTGGCGACTCAGGGAATGTCACAGCAACTTCATTACAGTGCTAATGTAAGCCTGACTTGTGACTAATAATTAAACTTTACTTTAAAATTTAGAAATAAGGAGAAAAAGTCATCAATAGGCGTCATATCTAGGATGTCAAATAATATTGCTCTGGGTCAAGCAATAAACAAAGAAATAACTGATGCATGTAAAAATGGGATGGCAATTGTAAAGGGGGATTTTAATCTATATGTCAATTGTTAAACCAGGTTAGTCAAAGCAGCCTTGAGGAGTTCATAGAATATATCCACGATAGTTTCCTGCTTGGAACCAATAAGGGAGCAAGCTATCCTAGATCTGGTCTGGGTAATGAGACAGGAATAATTAATGATCTCATAGTTAGGGATCCTCTTAGAAGAAGCAATCACAATATTGTTGAATTTGAAATAAAAATGGACTATGAGAAGATAAAATTCAACACCAGTGCCTTGTGCTTAAACAAAGCAAACTACAATGGAATGAAGGAGGAATTGAGTATATATCAGTGATAAGGAAGGACTATAGAAAAAAGGATAATCAGGCATAGATATCTAAGGAAATAAATGAGGGTATCAAATTGAAAGAAACTGCACACGAAGTGGTAATGATTAGTGGGGAACTAGAGGATTGAGAAATCTTTAAATATCAGCAGAAAGCCACAATAAAAAAAGTTATAAAGAAAAGTAAAATGGATTATGAGAGCACATTCAGAATATAAAAACAGATAGCAAAAGCTTCTACAAAAATATAAAACAAAATAAAGTGGATAAGTTCAACATTGATTCTTTAGAGGGCAAGATGGGGAATTTAGTATAGGGAAATGACCAAGGCATTGAACATGTATTTTGTGTCGGTCTTCAGTGGAAAACAAATAACATATCAAAGGTTGATTGCAACAAGGCTATGGCAGGTGAGGACCTAGAAATTATTAAAGTAGTAGTGTTGGGCAAGCTAATGAGGCTAAAGATATTCAAGTCTCCTGGCTCTGATGGAAATTATCCTTGGATACTAAAAACAGATGACGGGGGAAAATAGCAAATGTGTGGTAATTTACCAAAATTCTGGACTCTGAGGCGGTTCCGGCAGATTGGAAAATAGCAAGTGTGATGCCACTTTTAAAAAAGGAGATAGACAAAAGGCGAGTAATTATAGGTAGGTTAGTCTAACTTTTGTAGTAGAGTAAAATGTTTGAATCTATCAAGGAAGAAATAGCATGACAGCTGGATAGAAATTGTCCCATTGGGAATTGACAGCATGGGTTTATGAAAGGCAGGTCATGCTTAACTAATTTACTAATTTTTGAGGACAGTATGACTGCAGTGGACAACAGGGAACCGGTAGATGTGGTGTATCTGAATTTGCAGAAGGCATTTTACAAGGTGCCACACAAAAGCCTGGTGCATAAGATAAAGGGGTGTAGTGTTACGGGTAAAGTATTAGCATGGATAAAAGATTGGTTAATGAACAAAACAGAAGGACTGGGGTAAATCAGTGCTTTTCTTGTTGGTCATCAGTAAGTAGTGATGTGCCTCAAGGACCAATGTTGGGACCGCAATTGTTCCCAATTTACATAGACGATTTGGAGTTGGAAACCAAGAGTACTGTGTCAAAGTTCGCAGATGACACCAAGATGAGTGATAGAACAAAGTATACAGAGGACACAAAGTCTGCAAAAGGATTTAGATAGTTAAGTGAGTGAGCAAGAGTAAGGTCATCCTTTTTGGTAGAAATAGGGACTATTATTTAAGTGTAAAATTGCAGTGTGCCCCTGTGCAGAGGAACCTGAATGTTCTTGTGCATGAATCACAAAAAGTTGGCTTGCAGATGCAGCAGATAATTCAGGCGGCAAGTGGAATTTTGTGTTTCACTGTTAGAGGAATGGAGTTTACAAACGAGGTTACGTTGCAGCTGTATAAGGTGCCACACCTGGAGTATTGTGTTGGTCTCCATACTTGAGGAAGGATATACTGGCATTGGAGGGAGTGCAGAGGCGATTCATTCAATTAATTCCAGAGTTGGCAAGGTTGGCTTATGAGGAGAGAGTGAATAGACTGGCACTTTTCTCATTAAAATTTAGAAGCGAGGGCAGGGAGTAGAAATAATCTTATCCAGAAACATAAAATTATGAAGGAAATACATAAGATAGAAGCAGGGAGTTTGTTTCCACTGATGGGTGAAATTAGGAGGCATAGCCTCAAAATAAGGAGAAGCAGATTTAGCACCAAGTTGAGGAAGAAACTTCTTCATTTAAAGGGTTGCAGATTTGTGGAATTCAATGCCCAGTGAAGCAGTTGAGGCTACATTGTTGAATGTTTTTGAGGTAAAGATAAGATAGATTTTTGAACAGTAAAGGAATTAAGAGTTATGGTGGGTGGGCAAGGGGAACTGAATCCACTAAAAGATCGATTGAAAGGCGGAGCAGGCTGAAAGGGCCAGATAGCATAATAAATAGAAGCAGGCAATGTTCTTATATTCTTAATTTTCATGACTTCATAAGCTGAGGGAACTCATGGGGATAATGTGGAGAGTAATAGAAATAAATACAAAGTTCAAATTATACATAGTTGTAAACTATGGTGTGAAGTTAATATGCTTGCTTTAATATTTTATGACAGTAAAAGTTGTTTTTTGTTTAAACCGTGAAAACACGTGGTGCAGTTCTGTTAGTTAACTAATGGATATTTGATTTTTTTTAACATGCTAACTGTCCTTAAGATTGTAACAAAATATTCAACAAACACATTTCCAAAAAGGAAAAATCAATCCAGGACACAATAGCAATTTTTATCCTACTCTACAAAAAGCAATTTCCTTCAAATCCTTCTCATTGCTTCTTCTGTACCTTGCTATTAAGTTGCATAAATGCTTTCATTGAACTTCAACTATGTTGCAGCTGCTCCTCAATGTGTTTGCTTTTTTACTCCTAGTTTTACTGTTAACCAACAAACTGGGAGGTTTGAGAGTGTCACTTCCAATGATTTTGTGTTGGCTGCAATCTTTATTCTGATATAAAATGCATAAAATCATTTCCTGAATCAATTTGATATTTCAATTTATTTCTTGCTTAATACAAGATTATTTTGTAGAATCATACAACATAGAAAGATGGTATTGGAGAGAAAATCCTAGTAGGTTAGAGAAATTTTAAATAATTTTGGATTTATGGCACTAATCAAATCACCGACACTAAGTGAAATGGCCTCAAATCAGGTTAACAGTTTAACAGGAAAATTGCCTGCATAAAGGCACATAAACACAGCAAGAGATTTGAAGAATGAGATTTGAACAAGCATTTCTGATTTAAACGTGTATTTTGGTATTTTAAAATGTATTAGCTGTATTTTTAAAAATAAATATACTCTTTAGCCAAAGGCAAGCTGCTGTGAGGAATGATTGGGTTAGCAGACATAACCACATTATTTGGAACAATAAAACCACAGAATGTGCAAATTCTTGTCAGCAAAAGGTACTAACAGTAAGGTTCTCAGAGCTCCTGCATGAATATTTATATTGGCTGAAGTTTTTGGTGATACCTGGTCTCCAAAGAGCCTGCAACAGATGCCATTTTTCCTATCACGTTTGTATAGCTCTCTGCAAGAGCAACTTAGCTAGTGCGACACCGCAACATTTCCCTGTATCTTTGCAATTTCTTTCGCTTCAGATAATTGTCCAATTCTTTTTTGAAAACCATAACTGAATCTGCCTCCACTGCATTCCCAGGAAATGCACTGCAGATCCGAACTACTTGAAATGTAGAAAAAATGTCTCAATGCTCTCTGGCTGTCAATCCTTCCATTTGTCCAGACGTTCTGATTGATCACTGAGATGATTTTGATCACCATGGCCAAATGTCCTGTTGATCTCTCTTCTCCATGGACAACAGACCAGCTTCTCCAATCTATCCATGTAACCAAGTTCTTTAATCCATGGAATCATTTTTATGATATTCCCCCCCACCCCACATATACTAATGCCTTCACGTCCTTTCAAAAGTGTGGTGCCCAGAACAAACCAGCATGTCATATAGATTAATCAAAATATTATTTTTGCATTTTGTGTTCCATTTCTAAAGGCCAGTATCTCCTATGTTTTATTATACTACTTTCTCTCAACCTGTCCTGCTACCTTCAATGAATTACAGCAATGTACACCCAGGTCTCTCTGTTCCTGCACCCCGTACATAAGAGTTCCCTTAATTTTTTAATTGTTTATTGTTTAAAATAAATATTTCCACACTTCACTACATGAAATTTCATCTGGTACTTGTTCATTCATTACACCAACCATCTACATCCTCTTGAAGCTTATCACTATCTTTTTCAAGATACTTTTGTGTCATCTACAATTTTGAAACTGCATAATCTAAACTCAAGTCTAGGTTATTAATATACATCAGGAAAAGTAGTGGTTCAAACACTGACTAATTCGACGGTATCCTGTTTTATAATGTCTGTGTGCAATGCTTTGAAGTATTTGAATATTTTCGTGACACTATATAAATACTGAGTTTTATAGTTATGGAGATCAGATCCTGCTACCTGAACAGAGAGCTATATATTTTAAACATGAAAAGTTCATCTAATCAGATATTACAGATCAATTAAAACAAACTTCAATCTATATCCCTTTATTTTCCATCTCCTTTAACTATATTTTGCTCTTCTTGTCCAGGCTCTTTCTTTCCACGCTTGCCACTTATCTGCCACCCTCTGCTACTTCAACAATTTCTAATTTTACTATCCTTACCATCTTCTTTCATTACATATGGCTGGCGCAAACACACACGCCTCCCCCCCCCCCACCACACACGCCCTCCCTCCCCCCCCCCCCCCCCCCCCCCCCCCACACGCCTCCCCCCCCCCACACACACACACACGCCTCCCCCCCCACACACACACACACGCCCCCCCCCCCCCCACACACACACACGCCTCCCCCCCCACACACACACACACGCCTCCCCCCACACACACACACACACACGCTCCCCCCCACACACACACACACGCCTCCCCCCCCCACACACACCACACACCACGCCTCCCCCCACACACACACACAGCCTCCCCCCCCCACACACACACACGCTCCCCCCCCCACCACACACACACGCCTCCCCCCCCACACACACACACGCCTCCCCCCACACCACACGCCTCCCCCCCCCCCCCCCCCCCCCCCCACACACACGCCTCCCCCCCCCACACACACGCCTCCCCACACCAGCTTAGGTTCCTCCACTTTTTTCACAAAAGGAAGCCCAACCAGTTCATTTTCACCTCTTGGCTGAGTTTATTGATACATTGAATATCTTCGCCTTTGACACCATTCATATCGTCCCAATAAAAAGTTTTGCCCTGGAAGCCTTATAGGTTTTGGCTATACTTGCCTTTTTGTGGGCTATGTGGAAAGTTCCATTTTTTACTCCTATTCAGGGCCCGTTCCTCAATTGTTTTTGGTACATTAATTATGTTTTATTTTCTACTTTGCCCCAAACTGGAAAATTTCATCAACATTGCTTTCATTTTCTATTATTCTCTCACTTTCACCCAAGTCCAGTGGTTTTTCTTCACTTCCTTTCACTGATTTTCTGTTTCTATTTGTAAAAATAGGCTATTCACCAATATTCACTGAATCTAATGTCTTGTTCTTGTATTAATCAGGAAGCAGAATGCTGATGAGATTGGTTTCCTCGTTTGAAAAAACAAGAAGAAACTTGAAGAGTAAGGAGTCATCGGCTGGTGCTTTACCACTGAAGTCTGTTCAAAGATACTCAGCAAATTAAGTGAAGGGACTTTTAATAAATCATATGAGACTGGCTCTAGTGTGGAAAGGAGAAGTGTTGCTATTGGAAAGTCAGGAGAAGCTGCGGGCTATCTACAAGGATACATCTATTGAGTACGTGGCATCATGTAGAAAAATGGCACTGACCTTTTTGTGTTAGTTAGTTAACTGGAAAAGAAGTTTTGTTATTTGGATGCCTGCCAAGTTATTAGTAGATGTTGATTTTAGATTGTTTGTCACAGTAAAAGTCTAAATACATGAAATACTTTTGCAATTATTTCAATCCTGAGAAATCTGTACATTTTCACAAAAGAGTTCAACCAAAATCATAATATAATTTATAGAAGTTCCCAGTGAGTTCTATCCAGAACTATTTCACAAGTCTTACCTTAATTCTGTAATTAAGGATCAAAGCTTTTCCAAACCAAACTTTTAGCCAAGAAACATGCAAATCAATTAGTGGAAATGGCAGATGACCAGAAACGAGCCAAGATGTTGAAATAATTGCAGGCCAAAGCAACCTATTTTACTGTCAACTCCTCCATCACTAATACAGCAGTGTGTCTCATCTGCTAGATTCACTGCAGCAAAACAACAAGCGTCTTGTGACATTACTTTCCAAAATTCAACCTTCAACATTTCGAAGGACAAAGGCACCAGAACACCATTTCCTTCAAATTTTCCTTCAAACTCACAACTACATCACTATTACTTCATTGTCAGCAGATCAAAATCTTTTGACTTCGTTCCAAACAGTACTGTTGATTAATCACATGGACTGCAACAAGACAAGCTCAAGACGATAGCTCAGCACTGCTTTCTCCAGGACAATTAGATACAGGCAATAAATGCTGACAATCAGGAATTCCCTCATCTCACGATTGCATAATACATCATGTTAAAAAAATGTAGACCCCCTCAGATTTTTCAGGAGATAACATGGAAAGAACAAAGCCATATCAACCAGAATTACTTATATTTCATCCAGTCTTGAAGAGACCGACTTTGATCTCTTGGGAGAATGAGAGAAGCAGTGGCAACACTACAATAGGGTTTAGCATCCCAGAGTGGAAATAAATGACAGAAATAAAACTCGATGAGTGCTTTCTCCAATTACTATCCACAATACAGAGCTCACAAGTAATTAGAAATAGTAAGCTTCTTGTCATTTCGTCTTCAGATATATGTATGTGAAGTTAAATTTGGCAATATTATTCTGAGCAGTTCACATCTCTTGTCAACATTCACCTCTGCATACATAGTTATACTGTCAATTAGTCAAATCAATAGATCTAATAGCATAATGGAAAAATGTCCTGAAGTTCTCATACAATACATAGAACTCAAAGATAGATATGCAGGTTAGGTGGATTGACCATGGTAAATTGCCTCTTAGTGTCAGGGGGTTAGTTGGGTAAATAAGTAGGGTTATGGAGATAGGGCCTAGGTGAGATTGTGGTCAGTGCAGACTCAATGGGCCAAATGGCCACCTTCTGCACTGTAGCGATTCTGTGAATATAGAATTAACAGATCACAAGTTTGAACGTACATTGATTTTCGTGAAAGAGCAACTTCGCATGGAGAACAGAATATTTGGGAAGGCATCGAATTTCTCTATCACAGTTTTAAATTATTGAAGTATTGCTCATTCCTGTCATTCTGACATAAATAAATAAATCGTGAACATGTGATAAATCATGATTATACGGTAAACAGCAGAACCCTTAAGACTATTGATAGGCAAAGAGATCTGGTATATAGTACACAGCTCACAAAGTGGCAATGCAGGTGGATAAGGTAGTTAAGAAGGCATACAGTGTGCTTGCCTCCATCATCTGGGTTTAAAAACTGGCAAGTTAAGTTGCAGCTTTATAGAACCTTAGTTAGGCCGCACATGGAATATATGTTCAATTCTGGTCGCCACACTACTAGAAAGATGTGGAGGTTTTGGAGAGGGTATAGAGAAGATTTAACAGGATGTTGCCCGGTATGGAATGCATTAGCTATGAGTAGAGTTTGGAGAAACTTGGTTTGTACTCACTGGAATGATGGAGATTGAGGGGGCGACCTGACAAGTCTACAAGATTATGAGAGGCAATGGATAGAGTGGATTGTCAGAAGCTTTTTCCCGGTCTGGAAGAGTCAATTACTAGGGGGTATAGGTTTAAGGTGCAAGAGGCAAGGTTTAAAGAAGATGGACAAGGCAGTTTTTTTTATGCACAGAGGATGGTAGGTGCCTGGAACTTGCTACCAGGGGAGATAGTGGAAGCAGTTATAGTAATGGCTTTTAAGGGGTGTCTTGACAAATGCACGAATAAGAGAGGAAGAGAGGGATATGGTCCCCGCAAGGGTACAGGGTTCTAGTTTAATCAGGCAACATGGCCGATACAGGCTTGGAGGACTTATCCCTGTACTGTAGTTTTCTTTGTCCTTTCTTTGAACAGTTCCTTGTAAACAAGCTGACACAACATTAATCTTAGACAAAACTGATTTCTAATAAGACTTAAAGCCCAGCACACAAATTTTAGAACTAAAATATTATTTACAATCAGCAAACATTATACAAAATTAATTACAAAATAACAAGTTGTAATAGTAGTTTCATTAAAAAATTATTTTAATCATGTTCTGCAGGATTTTGTTGCAACGATGTTGTTTGTGACTTGTGTTCTTTATTGCTGCTGAGGCAGTATAATTGATATGTTGATTTTAATCTGGACTAATGCACATTTGAGGTGTTAAGGGTCTTTTGGAGATTGTTGATTGCAGCTTGATTGACAATGATTGACAGGTCAGGTGATATGCCTGAGGATTTTTTTTCCCATAGAAAAGTGCAGTTGTTTTGTTTTATTACTGCTCGAAGCTGGTGGAAGGCAGCAGTGCCTCTGAATCTCTCCCTCCAGCGGCTTTTCAAAGTTCCTGGACTGGGAATCCCCAGAGATTTGATGCAACATTCAAACAACCAACTCACAGTAGGTAATGAAAAGCTGTAATCCAGCATCATGTGAGTATACTTGCTTCTATGCTAATTAAGAAGGGTGTACGTCTGTCTGATGGTGTTCAACTGAGAACAGTATAGATAGCTAGCTGTTAGGAGTTATACTGAGTTGTTTTTAATTTTTGTAATTGGTAGAAGTTGTGCTTATTCTTTTTGTTACATTTTAACTGTGTTCTTAAATAAATGTTGTTTTAATAAAAGCTTCCTAGTGGGTCACTTGAATCATACCTTGAGTGAAATATCTTATGCTCACCCATGCCAAAATCAAATGTAAAACTAAGGGTCTCAACTAATTTCATAAAACACCTTGGAGTTTCTGGCCTGGCTCTTAAGTGCTGACTGTAAAAGAATATTGGCTCATTGCTGGAAACACTAAATTAAGACGTTGAAACAATGAACAAGCATACTGTCCTTTATTCCTGGATCTGTTTTTGTATGGAAAGTTTACTGGCAATATCCTTAAATCCGATATCATGTTACAAGACACAGTCTCACAGTTTGAAAAGTCAAAATTAAACATGTTGCAGGTTGCAGTACATTTGATTCCAATCCAGTCAGCCAGTAGAATGGAATATTTGTAGCTGCAGTATCTAGCATCTGCCCCTAGAAGCCACTAAACTATAGCATAGCCCACTCAAAGAGCAGAAGCAAAATTTCAACACAACTGCAAAGTATGAAGCAAGATTGGGAATTTGATCTCAGTACTTCAAAATTGTAATGCTAAAGTTGCTGGTTGGGTACAAAAGTAATACAGCTGCCGACTCGAGTATAGCATACTCTGAAAATCAGCAATGTGATAATAATCAGAATCTATTTTGCTAATGCTGAATATTGGATAAATATTGACTGGGATATTAAGAATAAATCCCCAGCTTTTTCTCAAAAAAAATGATGCCTGAGTTAGAGCGCTATATGCCACACAGCTCAGTTAGAAATGCTTAAAGACAACAAATCTTAAATTTTGTCAATTAAAGGATCAAATTAGATCCAATCTTTACATACTTTTATATTTAATTACAGCAGTTACATGTCATAAAGGTCCAATTCCTAACCTAACAAGGAAAGTTTTAGTCTGCTAAGAGGCTTACTGTCAAGTTCATGCTCACCACATGCAATTAAAAATCAATTAGCAATTAATGTTAAATGTGTATTAAAGTTTAATCTTCTTGAAACTTAGCAAGTAATTTCAAATATAGGTCAATTCTTCGATAAACTGAATTTCCTTTTGGAACTGCAAACTTAAATAACTCCATCTTCAAACTATACTTGTCCCTTGTCCTCTGTATCCAATTTCTTAATCTCTCCAAGATCCTTAGGTCATCACCGATGCACATCTCTGTGCTCACATTTCTGATAATTCTCTCTTCCAAACATTTCAGTTCTATTTTTAAGCCTGGTCCAAGTTCTATCCAAGTTCTATCAGATTGATGTGGAAATGCCAGCATTCAACTGGAGTGGGAGCAGTAAGAAATCTCTCAACACCAGATTAAAGTCCAACAGGTTTATTTGGTATCATGGGCTTTTGGAGCTCTCGTAACACTCACCTGATGAAAGACCACTGCTCCAGAAGCTCATGATACCAAATAAACCTTTTGTTCTTTTTACTGTATCCATCAGATTGATAACATTGCAACAAAATAACATACAAAATTGCCAGCTTTACTATAATTCTGGTCATTAGAGTTTTTTTGCAGGAATTTTATTTCTTTTAGGCATTAGTATAATTTGGCTTTCTGCTAGCAACAGTTGTCAAAATAGCGAACACAAAACAAAGCTACATCAAAAGCTTTGGCGAGAAGTGAACAAGAAAGCAAGCTGTAATGGAATCTTCCCTCCTCCTCCATTTTTTACACCCTCAAATCTGGTAATAGTACAGCTTAATCATTTCTCCTTATAAGATAAGAGGAAATCAATACAGTTGTTTCAATACTATGTTCAATATACCCAACACTTCCACATATATAAAAGAAAGAGGACGATTAACAGAAAATGCTGAACAATCTTAGTCAGTCTGACAGCACCTACAGAGAGAGAATAGAGTCAACATTCTGAGTGAAGATGACAGGATAGAGTAAAGAGGATAAAGCCATGGATAAAGGCAAAGTAGTACACACTCTCACATACAGTATATTAGAGGCAGTACTACAAACACCACAGAAAATGTTGCAGGAGTAAATCAGACACCTGTAAATTTGAGGTGGGGCCCCATACTTTCTGGAATGCATCCAACATGGATCAGAACGTACAGATTAGGAATTCCATTGGGATACATTGCATAATAATTTAACGCCAATTCAGAACAAAAGGAAAAACTTATCAATAATCCAGGAGCAAAGGGTATTCTTCCATACAGCAAATGTTAGGTTATGTGCAGTCTTTTCTCATTGGCAATGACTTTTTTATCTGGGAGCCCCAAAATCAAGTGCAGAGGATCAATTTCCAAGGCCATATTAAATATCTTCTCAAGCTCTAAATATACAGAACCAGAGAGATTTAATTTTGACATAGGCCAAGACACAATCTGTCATCACCTCTCACCGATTTGCATTTTTGGCACAATGGAAATATAGTGGGATTTGGTGTAATAAGCTTGGTGTCATATATTAAATTGGGCCATCTTTACTACAGACCATTCTACAGTTCTATTGCCATTTTCCCAGATATTGTCCCAGGTCTCATCACAAGAGCATAAGGAATAGGAGCAGGAGTCAGCCATACAGTCCCTCAAGCCTGCCCCAGCATTCAGTAAGATCATGGCTGATCTGTAATGGTTCAGTACCACTTTCCTGCTTTCTCCTCGTAACCCTTAATTCCCCTGTCAATTAAAAATCTATCCACTCTTGACTTGAAGATATTCAGTGAGGAAGCCTCCACCACCTCATCAGGCAAAGAATTCCAAAGATTCACTACCCTCTGCGTGAAGAAACCCCTCCGCAACTCCGATCTGAACCACCCCCCGCCAATCTTGAGGCTGTGCCCTCTAGTCCTGCTATCTTTGTTAAGCGGGAAGAGTCTCTCAACTTCTACCTTATCCATCCCCTTCGTTATCTTATACGTTTCTATAAGATCCCATCTCAGCCTTCTAAACTCCAAAGAGTACAAACCTAGCCTATTCAGTCTCTCCTCGTAATCCAACGCCCTCATCTCTGGTATCAGCCTTGTAAACCTTGTCTGCACCCCCTCTAAGGCCAATATATCCTTCCTCGAATGCTGCAAATGAAACTGCACAGAGTACTCCAGCTGTGGCCTCACCAGCACCCTATACAGCTGCAACAGAACCTCCCTACTTTTATATTCTATCCCCCTAGTTATAAAAGGCCAACATTGCATTCGCCTTCTTAGTCACCTGCTGCACCTGTATATACTGTGTTTTTGCGATTCGTGCACAAGGAGCCCCAGGTCCCCCTGCATTGTCACATGCTGCAGCTTTTCTCCATTTAAATAGTAGTCCTTCCTACCATTAATCTTCCCAAAGTCGATAACCTCACACTTGCTAACATTATACTCCAACTGCCAGGTCCTCGCCCACACACTCAACCTATCCAGATCCCTCTGCAGACTTTCCACACCCTCCACACAATTTGCTTTTCCACTCATCTTCACGTCATCAGCAAATTTCGCCACCCTGCACTCTGCCTCTTCCTCCAGATCATGTAAGTAAATGGTAAATAGTTGAGGCCCCAGCATCGAACCTTGGGGCACTCCACTCGTCACCAGCTGCCAATCAGAATAGCACCCATTAATGCCTACCCTCTGCTTCCTATTAGACAACCAATCCTCTATCCAGCCTAACACCCTACCCCCCCGACTCCCAGCACCTTAACCTTCAATATTCACTGAGAGATATTTTTCCCCAAGATCACACAGGATCTAGAATAAAACGTGAGATTAAAGTTACTGATCAATTGCATTGGTTCCATAAACATGAAATTTGTTTTCCCACCAGGGAGACACTGGCATCAAGATGCAGAGATATCTTACTAAGAGTTGTAAATATTTGAAAAGGGAATGTCTCACGATATCACATTTGTATCACAACTGCTCAAAAGATACAAGAACATAAGACTAGGAGGAGTAGGCCATTTTGCCCCTTGAGCCTGCTCTGCCATTCAATAAGATCATGGCTGATCTTTTGTGGACACAGCTCCACTTACCCTCCTGCTCCCATAACCTTAAATTCCTTTACTGTTCAAAAATTATCTATCCTTGCCTTAAAAACATTCAATGAGGTAGTCTCAACTGCTTCACTGGACAGGTAATTCCACAGATTCACAACCCTTTGCATGAAGAAGTTCCTCTTCAGCTCAGTCCTAAATCCTTCCCCTTATTTTGAAGCTACGCTCCCTAGTTCTAGTTTCACCCACCAGCGGAAACAACTTGTTTGTTTCTATCTTATCTGTTCTCTTCATATGTGTTTCTATAAGATCTGGCCTCATTCGTCTGAATTCCAATGAGTATAGCCCCAGTTTACTCTGTCTCACCTCATAAGCCAACACAACTGCAGAATTAACAGTGAATCTTCTCTGCGCCCTCTTCAGTGCTAGTATGTCCTTTCTCAATAAGGAGACCAAACCTCAACACAGTACTCCAGATGTAACCTCACCAGCAGCTGCAACATAATCTCACTTTTTTTTAACCTCCATTCCTCTAGCAATGAAGGACAAAATTCCATTTGCCTTCTTAATTATCTGCTGCACCTGCAAATCAACTCCTTGAGAATCCTGTACAAAGACACCGAGGTTCCTCTGCTAGGCAGCATGCTGCAATTTTCCACCATTTAAATAATGCTGTTATTCCTATCAAAATGGATCACCTTACATTTACCCACATTGTACTCCATCTGCCAGACCCTTGCCCATCACTTAAAATTATCTATATCCCTTTGCAGACTTTCAATGTCCTCTACACACTTTGCTCTTCCATCCATCTTAGTGTCATCTGCGAATTTTGACACACTACACTTGGTTTCCAAATCCAAATCATCTATGTCAATCGTAAATAATTGCAGTCCCAATACTGATCCCTAAGGCACACCACTAGTCACTGATCACCAATCAGAAGAACAGCTATTTATTTACACTCTTCGCTTTCTGTTAGTTAACCAATCCTCTATCCATGCTAATACATTATCTGTATCACTGTGCACCTTTATCTTTTGTAGCAGTCTTGAGTGTAACACCTTGTCAAATGCCTACTGGAGATCCAGATCCACTACATCCACAGGTTCCCCACTGTCCACTGCACATGTAACATTCTCATAGAAATCCATTAAATTAGATAAATATGATCTGCCCTTCATGAACCCATGCTGCATCTTACCAATGGGACAATTTATATCCAAACATCTCACTATTTTTTCCTTGATGGTCGATTCAAGATTTTCCCTACAACACAAGTTAAGCTAATTGGCCAACAGTTACCTGTCTTTTGTCTACCTTTTTTTTTAAAACAGGGGTACCATATTTGCTGTTTTCTAATCTGCGTGAATCATCTCAGACTAAATTACCACTAGTGCATTTGCTATTTCTCCCACCATCTTTTTTAGTACCGTGGGACGCATTCCATCAGGACCAGAAGACTTGTCTACCTTTAGCCCCATTAACTTGCCCAACACTACTACTTTCGTGATAATGATAGTTTCTAGGTTCTCACCTGCTGTAGCCTTCCTGTCATCAATTTTTGGCATGTTATTTGTGTCTTCCACAATGAAAACCAACACAAAATAACTGCTCAATGCTTCAGCCATTTTCTCATTTCCAGTTATTACATTCCCCTTCTCATGCTCTAAAGGACCACGACTTACTTTTGCCATTTTTGTTTTATATATTTGTAGAAACTTTTGCTATCTGGTTTTATATTCTGAGCTAGTTTACTCTAATAATCCATCTTACCTTTTATTGCTTTTCTCATGGCTTTCTGCTGACCTTTAAAGATTTCCCAATCCTCTATGTTCCTACTAATCTTTGCCACTTTGTATGCATTTTCTTTCAATTGATACCCTCCTTTATTTCCTTGATAGCCATGGCAGATTCTCTCTTTTTTTCTACAGTCTTTCCTTATCACTGGTATATACTTTTCCTGAGCATTATAAAAGATTGCTTTGAAGGTTCTCCACTGTTCCTCAATTGTCCCAAAATAAAATTTTTGCTCTCAGTCTACCTTAGCCAACTCCTCCCTCATCCCTTTATAGTCTCCTTTGTTTAAGCACAAGACACTGGTATTGGATTTTACCTTCTCATACTTCATCTCTTTTAAATTCAACCATACTTGATCGCTTCTTCCATGAAGATCCCTGACTGCAAGATCATTAATTATTCTCGTGTCATTACGTGGGACTAGATCTAGGATAGCTTGCTCCCTTGTCAGTTCTATTACATACTACTCAGGGAAGCTATCATGGATCCATCTATGAACTCCTCCTCAAGGCTGCCTTGACCAACCGATATATGGATTAAATCCCCCATATAATTGCTGTACCATTTTTACATACATGAGTTATTTCTTTATTGATTTCTCGTCCCACCATGATGTCATTATTTGGTGGCCCATAGTCTACACCTATCAGTGACTTTTTCTAATTTTCACCCAAATGAACTCAACTTTTTTTTTCCATACAACATGTGATCTTTCACTATCGCCCTTATATCATCCTTAAAAATCAGAGCTGTACCACTTACCTTACCTTCCTGTCAGTCCCTCCGAAAAGTTTGATACCCCTGGATATTCAACTCCCAATCCTGACCATCCTGCAACCATGTCTCCATAATGGCCGCCAAATCATACTCGTTTGCAATGATTTGTGCTGTTAACTCATTTACCTTGTTTCGAATGCTAGGAGCATTCAGATACAAAGTGCCCTTATGCTAGTTTTTGTATCTTTTTGAATTTGAACACTTCTATTAATTCTGTTGCCTCAATTCTTCTTCCTTTTAACTTTTTTCCTGATTTTTGA
The DNA here is from genome assembly GCA_024679065.1 of Sphyrna mokarran. Classification (NCBI taxonomy): domain Eukaryota; kingdom Metazoa; phylum Chordata; class Chondrichthyes; order Carcharhiniformes; family Carcharhinidae; genus Sphyrna; species Sphyrna mokarran. The sequence goes on along the minus strand of JAGIQG010000004.1, from coordinate 105,733,187 downwards.
TGTAGTTGTAACCTTTTCCCCACATTTTGTCCTTGCTCCCTCCTTCTCAGACTCCTTACATAGGATTTCATCCCCCTAGCTTATTAGTTTAAATCCTCCTCAACCGCTCTTGCGAACAGTCCCCTGAGGATATCAGTCCCAGTCCTGCCCAGGTGTAACCCATTCAATTTGCACATGTCCCACCTCCCCCCAGAACTAGTCCCAATGTCCCTGGAATCTGAAACCCTCACCCTGACACCATCTCTTTGGCCACGTGTTTATCTGATATATCCTCTCATTTCTACTGACTAGCACATGGCACCATTAGTAATCCTGAGGTCATTACCTTTGAGGTTCGGTTTCTTAATTTCCTTATTGGCTAGCTGTATTCTGCTTTTTGAACTTCATCCTTTTTTTTTAAAAAAACTTACGTCGCTTGTACCAACGTGTATTATGACATAGTACACACTGGTACAAGGAGGTACCACTAAACACATCACCAAACTTAATGGGTTCCTTAACTTTCTACATACCAAAACTATTGTCCATAAGACCCAGTGGAAAATTAAAGTTCTCCTGAATGGGAGAGAAAATGGAAGTCAAATTAAATCTTCCTTCCAACTCATGAACCATCCTCCATGTTCTCGGAATGTTAACGACTATTGGAGTCCCACATTTGTCAGGCATAATCTCACATTCTTCAAGAAATAACAGAGATTGTGATGAGTACGTAAACTGGCCAGGTTCAACATCAGGCCAAATGCAAGGGTAGGCTCCTTCTTAAACACTCTTGACTAAATGATGAGGAGCTAACATGCACCCTGATATTTGACAGCCCTCGACCCATCTTTGAACTAAGCTGCTGCAATTTGGCCAATTTCAAGTGAGGTCTCTTTTTGTTCTGTATAAACGAGTTAAACACTACTAACAATTGCTACTAAGAATAGGCAATTCTTAATTGCCTATAGTTAGTAGCATCTGTAAAAAAAAATAACAACCTAGGCAGCACATTCATCACATTCGTTCAGTGCTATCCTGACCAGCAGTGATATCAGTAAAGAGGACCAATGATGTAGGTCCTACTTAATTGAAGCAAGTAAGGGGGTAAGTTTGCCTTAGATAATTGTCAGAATGAGGGGTTCACGGAAATACCCAACTAAGTAAACTGTGAGGGGGAACAACTAAAGAGGAAAAGAGCAAAAGGAAGAGGTCTCCCTCTAAGCTTTCCCAAAGACATAGCCTTGGATTTTGCTCAATTCATTTTAAAGCCCAAAAGGAGCCAAACCCATACAAATAGCAGGAACAAAAATATCTGGCTTAGACACAAATGGCTAAACAACATCTGTGTATAACATGATCTTATGTCGTTTTCCACCACTCGACAAGACAAATATCAAAACGATTCTCTCTAATTGCTTCCACTACACGTTTAATAACTATTGTAAACGTTAACAGGGGTAATGGGCAACCTCCTTAATACCTTGTTGAAGACAAACATTATCAGAGCTATAACCTTTCGTAAAGACTGCCGCCAATGAATTGTTATAAAGCACCTGTACCCACTTAACAAATCCCCCACCCCTATTACAAGTGAAACAAGGATTCTGATTTATGGGGCACAGCATGAAAATAGGGAAAGAACTAACTCTTCAATGGGCCAGGCACCACTCAACTAAGCTAAGAATCCCCTGCTCAATCGAATAACTAACAGGCTTTAACAAATTAATGGGAAGATTCACAAATATATAAATTCAGAAGCAATAAGAAAAATTACAATGATATAATATTTAATAAATTTCAGAAGATTTAATTCTTCTGCAATACTGTTCAATGTCACAATGAAATAGAAGGAACAATAAGTCAGTGCTAAGTAATAACCTAGAATAACGCAGTTCCTGGGGATGAATGGTTATGATGCTTTAAAATTTTACTAATTCCAAAACAACCATCTTAAATCTAAAGAAAGCAAACTACATAGGTATGGGGGCCAAACTGGCTAAAGAAGATTGCGAATCTACAGTAAAATATCTGATCACAGATAAGCAATGTCAAACACTGAAATAATTAATTTATATTCATAATTAATCTACATTACAAACAGGAATAAAAACTTTATAGAAAATTCGGTCTGTGACTAACAAGGAAAGTTCAGTTAACAGAGTCATGTTGCCAAAAAGGTGGAAAACATGGCATTTGGAAGAACTTTAGAGTTCAGAAAAGAACAACCAAATAACTGATAAAGAAAATGTAGAAGTGAGACTAAAGTGGTGAAATAGATAATAGCAGATTCTAAAGGCTTCCCTTGGTCTGTAAATAGGAAGAAATTAGAAAAAACAAAACTGGGATCCCTCCAGGAATCAAATGGCGCCATCCCAGGGTTTTAAAAGGATAGCATCAGAGACCGTGGATAAGTTAGTTAAGAGGGTAGGTATAAATGTGTCCATTTCCAATTGTTCCAGCCCAGTTACTTATAAATTATATCAAAGACTTTGGGGAAAGGGTTAAGTGTAACTTAACCAAACTTCTCTCAGGCATTTTAGGGATGGCAATAAATCTAGGCCTAGCCAGCAATGCTGATTCCCAAGAATGAATAAATAGTCTGCTGACAATACGTTTATTGGGAAAGTAAGCTGCAAGAAGGACAAAGGGGCTGTAAAGTGAGCTAACAAGAATGTGACAGATGGAATGTAATGTGGGGGATGTGAAGTTAATCTATATTTAAGAGGGAACGCTGAAAGCTAAAATTTCATTTAAATGGTGATGAGATATGAAACATTATGGTATTCAGTGAGCTTGCCTTAAAGACAATCCAACCAACATTCACTGGACTGATTCCTGGAATAGAGGGATTTTCCAACTGGAAGAAACTGAGAGGAATAGGTCAAATTCTCCCAGATCTTATCTGAATTAAAGGTGATCTCATCAAAACAAATAAAATTCTGAGAAGGCTTGGCAGAGTATGTGCAAGGAGGATATTTTGCCTGCCAGATGGTCTAAATTTAAGTTCAGTCTCACAATAAAGTATGAGCCATTTAGGACCGAGAAGAGGTGAAATTTCTTCACTCAGATCAATCAAGTACATTTAAGACAGAGATCAATAGATTATTGGATACTAATGAAATCAATGAAAATTTGAATAATGGAGAGTTGAGGTACGATTTTAATGAATGACCAAATTATCTATTCCTGGTCCTATTACATTCTGATGAACCATCTGGTCTTAGTTAAGCCACGTTAAATAATAAAACAGATTTGAAGAGGAAAGCGTAGAGCAAGTGGATAACAATGACACGCTGAAGGACCCAAGAAAGGCATAATAGGTGGAGGTGAAAAGGGCTGAGGTGGTATAACAGACATACAATATTTTAAATAGGGAAATAGAAGAGCAGACTTGAAAATATTCATGAAATGTTAATTTTGGAAGAATGTTACTCAGCTATTTTATTTTCCTGCATGAAATAAAAGCTACAGCAATGGACTAATGAAACTTGATTTTGATTATCCAGAATTGGTGCATAAAAGTTACAGGAGAGAGATTTGACAAAGTAGACAATACAAAATATAACAATTTGCGTTTAATGCGCAAGTTGCTGAGAATCAAAGTTGAAATCCATAAATGAGTACACAGAGATGAAATCCTCCTCCAGAGACTAGTGCAAAATTTACTGAGGGAAAGCAGTTACATTCTATTAGCTCTGTGACTCTGCATTTTACAATGTTACCTATTTCTATTTAGCCACGACAAAAGGATTTGTGAACATTCTGTGGAAAATGTACTGTTCTGGCCATTTTAAAAATGCTACTTTTTCAATCTAATCAAAAGAAGAAAAGTGAGTCATAGCTTTCATGCGCACTTGCTACTTGTTCATTAGTAGTATGATTCTACATAGTTAGTTGTGGTTTGTCGGTGTTTTATGAAAACTAAATTTGAAGTATGATTCTATAAGGTGCAACATTTTAAAATGAGATATACAACATAAACATTTTCGCACAACTTTTGTGATCTTGTCTGCTCTTGTTAGTCCAAGCCACATTAAATCAATCAAGGACATTTAAATTGAGTATGCTCATCTGAGGGGGAACAAAGAATTATTTAGCTCATTTGCTTGGAGGAGAATGGTTGGAACAAGCAATGTGCGCTAGGCTGCTCATTTCAGTTACTAAGATAGAATGATTCGGTATAGCACAGGCAGAGAGTGGTTCTTTTTGAGAATGAGAGGTTCTGCCTTCTGCAATCACAACATCATAAATTGCAACATAGATCACATTCATCTCAGGTCCACTCTTACAGGACGGATGTCAGAGGTAGGTTCTTTACTCAGAGCGTAATAAGGGCGTGGAATGCCCTGCCTGCAGCAGTTGTAGACTCACCAACTTTAAGGGTATTCAAATGTCATTGGAAAGGCATATGGATAATATTGGAATAGTTTAGGTTAGAAGGTCATTAGATTGGTTCTGCTGGTCGGCGCAACAATGAGGGACAAAGGGCCTGTACTGCGCTGTAAATTTCGAGATCCAGAAGGAAACAAAAAACATTTTCAGACATCCCTAGAGTAATAAGATCAATTAACTCTCTTTTGCATACTTTCTACATGCATCCCACAATAGATTTCACTAATTAGAGTTGCTATTTCCATGCAACTGAAGTCAAAGATCATCTGCAGTGGATCACTGAAAAACCTTTCACCTAGTAATAACATGCTCTGTTCAGCACCACTGTCTCACATATCACATGAGTGATTTACCATTTCCCCTGTAGTCAGGACCAATGTTCTCTCAAGAGAGCACAGACGTATGGCCATATGGCAATCAGGAACATGCCACCCATGGAACAAATGGGATGTGCACAAGTCTGTTGACAATGAGTGATTACGCAGCAATCTTCAAAGGGGACCATGTTGTGTAATCCAACCACACACAGGAAATAGCGAATTTAGAACGCACCAGTTCATCATTAATAGCAGCTTATGTTTACATAGTGACATTAATGTAATAAAAGATTGAAGGGTGCATTGCAGCAAGAAACAAAAAACATCAAACTACATGAGTGAACATTAGCATAGATTACCTAACACTTGGCCAAACAGTAGTGCCAAGGAGGCAATCTTGAAGAAGGAAAGATAGATTGAGAGGCAGGAAAGTTTAGGAGGGAATTTCAGTTTGGGCTCAGCAGCAAAATGCACTGCCACCAACAGAGGTTAAAATCAAATTCCTAAGGGCCCAAAATTGAAGGAGCATAGATACTTTGGTGAGAAAATTTTCAGGATATTGGGATGGGCAATAAAGACTGAAGAATGCCCATGGAAGACTTCTACAGAAAATGCAGATGTGTGGAATAGAGGGTGATTTAGCTAATTGGATTAGAAATTGGCTGGCAGATAGAAGACAGAGGGTGGTGGTTGATGGGAGATTTTCATCGTGGAGTTCGGTGACGAGTGGTGTGCCTCAGGGGTCTGTTTTGGGGCCCCTGCTGTTTGTAATTTTTATAAATGATCTGGATGAGGGTATTGAGGGATGGATCAGTAAATTTGCAGATGATACTAAAGTTGGTGGTGTGGTAGATAGTGAAGAGGGGTGTTTTAGTTTACAGAGTGACTTGGACAAGTTGCAGAGCTGGGCCGAGAGGTGGCAAATGGAGTTTAATGTGGAAAAGTGTGAGGTAATGCACTTTGGCAGGAACAATAAATGTGTAGAGTATAGGGCTAATGGTAGGGCTCTTAATAGTGTTGAGGAACAGAAGGATCTTGGTGTATGTGTCAATAGATCCCTGAAAGTAGGCAGTCAAGTGGATAAAGTTGTTAAGAAGGCTTATGGAGTCTTAGCTTTTATTGGTAGGGGGATTGAATTTAGGAGCCGCAGCATCATGTTGCAGCTGTACAAAACTCTAGTGCGGCCGCACTTGGAGTATTGTGTGCAGTTCTGGTCCCCACATTATAAGAAAGATGTGGAGGCATTGGAGAGGGTACAGAGGAGGTTTACCAGGATGTTGCCTGGTATGGAGGGCAGGTCCTATGAAGAGAGGTTGAAGGATTTGAGGTTGTTTTCGTTAGAAAGGAGGCGGCTAAGAGGGGATCTTATTGAAGCATATAAGATGATTAGAGGTTTAGATAGGGTGGACAGTGATAGCCTTTTTCCTAGGATGGAGAAAGCTAGCACGAGGGGACACAGCTTTAAATTAAGGGGTATGAGTTATAGGACGGATATCAGAGGTAGGTTCTTTACTCAAAGAGTGATTAGGGAGTGGAATGCCCTGCCTGCAGCTGTTGTAGATGCGCCAAGTTTGGTGGCGTTTAAGAGGTTAGTTGATAAGTATATGGAAGAGAAGGGAATGGTTTAGTTTGGAGGGGCATTGCTTTTTATTTTGGTCGGCACAACATCGAAGGCCGAAGGGCCTGTTCTGTGCTGTATTGTTCTATGTTCTATGTTCTATGTTCTAATTTAAATGAATGAACCTGCTTTCTAAGTTAAGAAAATGTGGAAGTCCATCATGTTAATTATGTCTAAGGAGTCAAATATATTTTGAAACTTGACTTTACTCTTGGCTACATATTTCCAATTCTCTCGGGGTGAGGGGGGGGGAGAAATACTGCAAAAGCATTCTACAAGAATAGGATAAATACACAGAATGCATTATTTGTATTGCCTCAACTGACTGAAATCAGAGCTTGTTTCAAACAAAAAAGGTGGAAGTGAATCTCACTTTCTGCATGACTGTTTCAGGTCATTCCGAGTGAGAATTATGACCCTCCCTATTTGCTTCCTTTTCCTCTCCAGATTTTTGTGGGCTTGCTTCCCTTTAGACATACATACTGTAGCCAGTAATAATTGTGTACATTTAGTACTGCAGCACACTACCAGATCTGTCTAAGCAACAAATGTTTTTTTGCATTCCAACAGTGTACTCCACAGTGACAGATACCTATTGCTTTGTTGCAGTGTGGCGTTTTGAAATTGGAGCAAAAGACAATGGACTGTTCCAAAACAAAAGCATCATATTCATTAACAGCACAACAAGCAACATGTAGAACAGCATTGTTCTGATATTAAAGAAGCAGCATATCTTTCTGTTACGAAAAATAGAGAGAAAATTGGAGCAATACACAGATAAAGAGCAAGAAGGTGGTGATGATCTGCAAGGAAACACATCTTTCAACCTTGCAAGATGGAGACAAAGAAAGATATTTAAATTTAAAGAAAAGGGCATTTTGGGGGAATAGGACAGATCATGGACAACTGGAGTTTATGGAAGGCGAGGAATGGAAGGCTAGAAATGAAGGCACTGGATAAATGCAGTTTGAAGATGACAAAATCATGGTTAAGTGATTCAGTGGAATTGGGTAAATAATATCATGCAGGTAGAAATGTGTTAAACATAATCACTAAGGGAATCAGGATTTATGGGGATAAAATGGGAACTGCAATTGAGGATTACCATTCCAGATCAGTCATGATCTCAGTGAATGGCCAAACAGGTTTAGTGTCTGAATGATCCACTCTGCTCCCATGTCTTAACGCTCAATGGAGATTTCATTTTGACAAATGGCTTGGGAAACGGGTATAATCAGTACCAAGTCAATGGGAAGAACTGAAAACCTTGCTTTTACTTTTTCTTAGATTAACAAGGAGAAAGTTGTCACACTGTAGCTTGATATTGATTATGCAACTACACAGGTAGTCAAGAGAGATGACACAAAAACAGAAAATGCTGCGAAATCTGCTGACAGTATTTTTGGAGAGGGAAATCCAATGTTTCATCTAAACTTGAAACACTGACTATTCCCTTCCCACAGAAGCTATTAGATCTGCTGAGGTTTCCCAGCATTTACTGTTTTTGTTTCAGATTCCAGCATCCGCAATATTTTGCTTTTATGAAGAGAGATGATAATTTAAGCCAGATGCCATTAGCAATCTGTAAAAGCTAAGCCCATTTTTGCAGATAATGTCATCAAGGGTAGTATGTAGTTGACAGAAAAGCACAAAGGACTAAACTTAACATTTATTAAAATTCAGTTCCATACCATAAAATTGCATCAAAACCAAAGAGCAGAAGAATGCAGATGTGATAATTGTTGATCTCTTAAATAAGTACGATGAATAAGGACATCAGAAAGATATGCAAATACACAGTTACATAAAGCTGAAAACTAGCAATTCAACTACACTGTACTTAAGACTATAATTTAGATCCTGTTGCTGAACTAGATTCTTTGGCAGTCACAGTTTTAATGTCAATGCCATTGACTATGAGGGTCACTGAAGTCTCCCAAGTGGAACCCTGTCAAAGGCTTTGCCGAAATCCAAATGAACAATATCAACTGCACTATCCTCATCTATGCACCTCGCCACCTCCTCAAAAAATGCAATCAACTTTTTTTTAAGGCATTACCTCTTCATTAACAAAGCCACACTGACTATCCCTGCTGCGTATGACTCCAAACAGCAGAGGAATTTTCCTTTGATTCCCATTGACTCCTGATTTGCTAGGAGTCCTTGGTGCCAACTGGTCAAAAGCTATCTTAATGTCATGGGCAGTGGCCTGCACCTCATCTCTGGAGTTCGGTGTTTTCACCCATGTTTGAATTAAGTCTGTACTGAGTTCAGGAACTGCCAATCATCCTGTGATTTTTCAAAACCAATATGAAACATTCCTTCAAATACAATTTATAACAATGAAATGTTTTTATTCATAATATCACATTTAACCATTTTCTGGTCCACAAATTGAACCTCAAGACATATAGAAGTTTGCAAACAAACTAACATAGTTTCACTGAACTGCCTGAGATGAAGGAGCTGTTCTATGGGACAAATTAGTCAAGGTTTGTATTCCCTAGAATTTAGAAGAATGAGGTGATCTTATCAAAACATACAAGACTCCAAAGGAGCTTGACACAGGTGATGCTGAGAAAATTCCTTGGTTGGAGAATCTAGAACGAAGTCGCATCTCAGATTGAAGTGTTAGCTATTGAAGGCTAAAATGAGGAAAACTTTATTGATTGGGTCAAATGGCCTACTCCTATTTTTACTTTTTAATATTCAATTAGAGATCATCACCTGTCAGAAACAGGACAGCTTTAGTGAAATGCAGCAATATGTAGCTTTGATATGTCACTTCAATGCAGCTTTACAAGAGGGAGCCATTTTCTAAATAGTGCACAACTAATGCACAAATCGCAGCATTATAAAAGAGTGTAATTATTTGTCCTCTGCCAAATATGACAGGTATCAGAGTGAGTTAACTATTGTCATTACAAATGAATATGTACCAACAGTTAATCTATTATAATTGTTAATCTGTTAAATCTGGACTTTAAACTGGCAAAATGAAAATATCATTTAAAGCCAATAAATTGACAATGAAACATACCTGCCTATATTTTGCACTATTGAAGCCAATGGTGGAAATTACGGGGTGGGGGGGACAACAAATCAAAGTTTTCAAAAGGGGAAAAATACAAGTGAAGTAAAAATGTAAGTATTTAGAGTAGTCAGAAAATAAAGAGAAAATACTGGAGAAAAGTAGGAAATGTGGCAAGGCAACAACCCATCAGTTTTGTTAAAGCTGTTCCCTGAATGTGAATGTGGCTGGCAACACCAGGATCAGCATTTCCTTGAAAAATTGAATTGTTGAATTTTCAAAAATCAACTGCATGCTTCTTACTGTAGAATGTTTTCACAATAACCAATCTCTAGAATTATGGTCAAGCAATTGAATTGAATCAAAATATAATCACTCGCTCCCAAATATCTGAAATCACAACCCAGAAAATGTAACTCAGGAAAAGAAAAGTTCAGAAAACAAAAGGGACATGTTGTCAAAGATTTTCTTCTTGCATTCAACAGGGCAGACATAAGAATGCCAAAATTCAAATGAATAAAAATTTATCCTTCATAACAAAAGGGATGCTGATTGGTTGGTAAATTGGTTCTGATTGGTCAGAACCTTACTCTGATAAATGCACCCTCAGAAGTAACTTTTATTTTTCACTATACATTAAACTCATTCATTGTTTAGCAAAAATCTTTGCAAAACCTACAACTTGATTTTTTTTTCTCCCCATGCAAAACAGAAATTCACAGATCACAGTCCAGCATTTTTTGAACACGCACACAAAAATTGTTGTATTATAATACAAGCACAATTCTGTCCTCACCTGACATCGAACATTTCCACTTCCAGTAAAAATTAATTGGATCAGAAAAATAGTGGTCTACATAAACGACTTGGAAGTTGGGGTAGGTGGTGAGATCAGCAAATTTGCTGATGACACCAAGATGCTTGGATTGGCGGGTACAGAGGAGCAGTGTCAGGCAATACAACAGGACATAGACAGGTTGGTAGACTGGGCAGATAGATGGCAAATGGAATTTAATCCGGATAAACGCGAGGTGATGCATTTTGGCCGGAAAAATGTAGAAGAGAGTTATAGGATAAAAGGTAAAACTATACGGAGCATAGAGACGCAGAGAGACTTGGGGGTGCAGGTTCACAAGTCTCTGAAGGTGTCCTCACAGGTGGAGAAGGTGATAAAGAAGGCATATAGTATGTTAGCTTTCATAGAAAAGGGTATAGAATACAAGAGTAGGAGTTTGATGTTGCAGTTGTATAGAACGTTGGTTAGGCCTCACTTGGAATACTGCGTCCAGTTCTGGTCGCCGTACTATCGGAAGGATGTGGAGTCCTTGGAGAGAGTGCAGAGGAGGTTTACCAGGATGCTGCCTGGTATGGAAGGACTGTCTTATGAGGAACGATTAAATAGACTGGGGTTGTTTTCCCTTGAAAGACGTCAGCTTAGAGGGGATCTCAGAGGTGTATAAGATTATAAGGGGTATAGATAGAGTAAATGGAGGTAAACTGTTTCCACCTTCAGAAATGGATAGGACGAGAGGTCATGGCCATAGGGTGAGGGGGGCTATGTATAGGACGAATATTAGAGGGCAGTTTTTCACACAAAGGGTAGTGGGGGTGTGGAATGCACTGCCGAGTAAGGTGGTGGGAGCAGGCACGCTGGGGCTGTTTAAGGGTCTCTTGGACAGCCACATGAGCGGTATGCAGATAGAGGGATATAGTAGGACTGTTTAACTATGGCTTTTTTTCCCACAGGTAATTCGGTCCATACTTGACCAACATTGAGCATGCATTCGGCAGGTGGTGCGGGTACAGCTCTTGGATGTTGATTCATGGGTTGCCTGGTACCTCATGTCGTAAATGAGTGCTTTATGTGGACCATCTGAAGGGCACCATGACAGCTCAGAGACTATCGATGTGGCTGTGCAGACACTTGGAATGGGGCCGGTGTCTGCGGGAGTTTGCGCGTTCTCCCCGTGGTTGCGTGGGTTTTCTCCGGGCACTCCGGTTTCCTCCCACAACCCAAAAAATTCGCTCTTAGGCTGATTGGGAAACAAATTGTCCCTATAGTGAGAGTCTTCCATATTAGGAATAACCTAAATCTATAATAGGATAATGGAATTGCTACTATATAGTTATGACGGCGGCGCGGGCTCGTTGGGCCAAAGGGCCTGTTTCCCGAGCTGTGTTGCTCTAAAAAAAAAAAATCCCTTCCGCCTAACCTAAACATCCATATGCCAACTGGAAAGCAAAGGTCAGCTTACTTCGTGTAAATGCTGCACAACCATCAGAAACTTGAGAAAATATTTTTGAAATAGACTAAATACACAATCAAATAAGCACAATAATTTATATCTGTAATGCAGCTTTAATGTAATAAAACTTTCTTGTGTGCTTCACAGAAATAAAAACAAAGAATGCTGCTGAACCACAGATTTTAAGTCAGATCACCAAAATCAATGATTGTTTAACATAATGAATGGGAAACTAAAAAAGTTAGTTTCATCGCAAGCAAAGTAATTTCATAGTTTTCTTGTGAAATAATACCTCAGCCAACAGGAAATTCTAGCCTTCATTCTCTGGCTTCTTTCAAATTTTGTTGAAAAGTTCAAAATTTTCTCTAAACAATGGCAATGAGAAAATCATACTTGCTGATGCTGAGACATTCTACACTTTGTATATATTCACACTGTTGAATCCTGATAGTTGGTAGTTAGTTTTTTTCAGCTGGCACTTATTTTTCTAGCTGTGTAACAACTTAAATTTTAAGCTTCTGTAAATGACTGGGGCTCCTTGATGTTGACACATTTAGTAAAGGTAACAAATTTAATAATGATAAGGAAAAATAATTTGTTTTGCAAAGCAAAACAGCAAGCTTAATCATACCACAACAAAATTTGAGCTCCAAATATTGAAGTCTGCGAGAAAGTAAAATGGCAGATAAAAAAATAAACATTGAGTTATTTAATTGCTCAGCTGCTATTAGTTAATCTTAACAAACTTGTTTTACTTGTAACCTGAATTAAAATAATTTAAGCCAACCGCTAAAAGAAACACTAAGACAATAAGCTCATGGGGAATTTTACGAATGGTGAAGATGGGATGAGCGCAGCTGGGAAATTCTGCCCAAGGAGTCAAATTGTATTCAAATTGCACAGGTACGTAGGGCAAAAATATGACCTAGTACATGTCAAGAGCTAAGAGAAGAAAAATAGCATTATCCAACGCAGGCAAATAAAAACTATATCAGTGGCAGGATATTTAAAAGTACTTTGCCTTGTCTCAGCTCACAGGTCATGTGTGGTAAGAGATGCAGCAAGCATTATGGTAATAATTTATTAGCATATAAATGATGATCTTTGATCACACCCCACAAATCCTTACTTCCATGGTCATCAAGAAAGCCTTAGCACATCTTTGAATTTTCTTTGAATGCCCTAACATGCCATTTCAAGAAATTATGAAATCTCAGTTTCACTTAATGATGCAGTTGATAAGTAATATATACCGATGTCTTAATTAAGGCATTGAATTCTGATCTGGTTCATGGGCATCTGGTTAGACACAAATTGGAAAAAAAAATTGTGTCTTCTACATACAACAATAATATTGCCTGGCAAAACTGAAATAAAGTGCCATAGATGCTATAAACCTAAGACATTAATGCACTTTCCTTCTCCACAGGCGCTGCCAGACCAGCTAAGTGTTTCCAGCATTTTCTGTATTAGTCATGTTTAATCTTAAATCTGAGAATTAACTAGTTTGCACTACATGAACAACCCTTTAAATATAAATCCAAACATAAATGTAGTCTCCATTCATATTTACCAGGGTAAACGTTAACTCATTTTCAGTGACAACAAAATAGACTATTTCAATTGTCAGTTGTTCAGTTTGTCTAAACAGTAACCTTTTAATATAGTTTTATAAAAGAACATCTTGTTCAGTCCCCGCGTGGGAAATGACATTAAATAGTCTTAGTATAGACTGTTCATGCCAAAGATCATAATGGAGATACAAAGATCTTGCACAAGTATACACTACTCTGCTTTTTTTCAAAAAAAAGGTACATTAATCTTCAGCATCCCAAACCGAAAGGATGGAATAAGAAGGGAAAGTATTTTGGAGGCAGCACGGCAATATCAGCTACAGTTCCTTGAAGTTCCCAGCAGATTCCACAGACATTCAGATATAAACGCTGATTTGGCTATTAAGTTCATATCATGTCTTGGATTCAGAAACTCAAAGCAATTTAGCCAAATTTGCAGATACGTTTACATTAAGACAACCAATTAAATCTGGGTTGTTAGCTCAGAAATTTTGAAATATAATGGGATAAATTAAATGACCATTTTAAGTACTTATGAACAATGTTTAAATAGTTAAGCATCAAGTTAGAAGAGACATTAGCAAAAACAGTTCTCCCCTCCTCTGCACCTGGTCATCTTGCACTTGCTCTGAAGATTGTAGCAAAAGTATAACAATCTCTTTTTGCTACAGCATAATATCGACTTGATCTTCACTCAGTTCCAAACTGATTTAAATCTTTAACTCTGTTCTCTCTCCCTACAGATGCTGCCAGACCTGATGAGTTTTTCCAGAATGTTCCTTTTAGTCTTCTCTCTTTAAAAGATAAAAACCTGAGTCCTCCAGTTGATCTACCAATCATGCTGAAACCAGTCTCAAAAATCTATTCCACAGCTTTCCAAACACCTGCACATACATCATAAAGTCTGAGGCCCAGGATTGGACATTATCCTCTAGCTGGAGCAATAACTGACTGAGATAATGGAATAATTTGCGTCAATATTAATCAAGGAGGAGAATTTTACTACCAAACAAGGAGGTTGCTGGGATATAAATGAGATTTGGAAAAATGGAACAGTACCTGAAGGGGTTAAGACTTCACAAAGTCTAGCTAAACAACACCATTGCCTAAGCAGTCACAATAAATGTTAGCCTAGCCAATGATGATCACATGAATGAATAAAAACATACACCCCTTATAACAAGCATCAGATGCTGTGATCTTACATTTGTGGCCATGTGGCAGTCTGAAAGCACCCCAGTGAGATGGGGCACAACTATAAACTAATTTAAAAGATGAAAAATGCTGGAAATGCTCAACATGTTTGGCGTCATCTTTGAGAGAGAAACAATGTTAATGTTTCAACTTGATGGCCTTTCATCAGAATAGGGAAAATTAGAAACATTATATATTTTAACAAATAGAGAGACGGAAAAGCACACAAGGGAAAACAACAAAAGGAAAGCTCTGTGGTAGGCTAGAAAGCAGGAGATTTTCAACATCAAAACAGGAAGCTCAAGTTGGGAGTCCCCCTAACTGAACAGAACTGTCGCCATATAAATGACACTTATATACACATCACTTTCACTCCAGAGGAGTGAGAGTAGTTTGGAAGACAGCCACTAATATTGGCACATGTCAACACAGGGCTGGTTAGAAGGCCTACATCAGTTCTCTTGACTTCAGCTCAGTTCTATAAAAATTGTATTAGCTTCTCTAGCTCAAACCCCTCAAACTTTCACCCACACCAGTACCCCTTCATATCCCCATGCCATCTGCAAAGCCCCCACACATCATCCATTATGAGCAGACCTCAGGAATCACGTAAAGAACAATACAATTGAATTGCTAACAATCTGAGAGCTGTCACTAATGCAGTTCATACTGAAAAAAACTCATTTCTAAAATCAATTTTAAAATATTAATTCCTTTCAATTGCTCAATCTATTGCAAAGACAAATACACATCTATTTAACTAACCACATTAAAAACTTAACCAATCCTTTAACAGCCCTCAAAACTATCCATCAAAATGTAAACTCAGCTTTCCTGCTAAGACATCTGGTTTTGGAGCTTTTGAAACTCAATCAAGGTTTCATAATGAAGTCAGTTACAATAATAACTATTGTGAAACATCAACTATGATGTCTACTGAACTGCAGGAACGGAAAGCTAATGTATTTTTTCTGAGATACACCAGAAGGCCAGTCAATCAATACTTTTTTCCCCATTGACCGTGACAGTCTATTCTTTTGGGAATTTAAATAACTTTAGATCAAGATAATTAATCAGATCTTATTTACTCTTCGCAAGCGTTTACACTTCCGCTATAAATTTGTGACTCTCATACTGTTAAATTCAATTTTCAAGTTTGCTTGCAATGCCACCATAGTGGGTCAGATCTCAAATAATGAAGAGACAAAGTACAGGAATGAGAGAGAGAGAATCTGGTGAATTATTGCAGCAACAATAATCTCTCCCCCAATGTCGACAAAACAAACCAGATTGTCATCAACTTCAGGAAGCGTAAAGGAAACCATGCTGCTGTCTCCATCGCTGCGGATGAAGTAGAAAGGGTCAAGAGCTTCAAGTATTTAGATGTCCAGATCACCAACAACCTGTCCTAGTTCCCCCGCCCCCCAACTCCCCCACCCCATGCCAACACTATAGTTAGGAAAGCCCATCTGCTTTCTTAGGTGTCTAAGGAATTTGGCATGTCAGTTACGACTCTCATCAACTCTTATGGATGCACCATAGAAAGCCTTCTTTCTGGTTGTAAGCTTGATACGGCTCCTGGTCTACCTAACACCGCAAGGATCTACAAAAGGTCGTGAATGTAGCCTAATCCATCACTCAAACCAGCCTCCCATCCATTGACTTTGTCTACACTTCCCACTGCCTCGGCAAAGCAGCCTGCATAATTAAGGATTGCATGCAGCCCTGGCATTCTCTCTTTCACTTTCTTCCTTTGGAAAAAAGATACAAAAATCTGAGGTTACATACCAACCGACTCAAGTACACATTCTTCCCTGCTGCTGTCAGACTTTTGAATGAACTTACCTTGCATTCTTTCTCTGCATCCTAGCAATGACTATAACACTATATTCTGCATTCTCTTATTTTCTTCTCTATGAATGGTATGCTTTGTCTGCATAGCTCACAAGAAACAATACTTTTTGCTGTATGTTAATACATATGACAATAATAAATTAAAGTACTTGGAACATCAAAAAATGGGTCTATTTAAACTCAACACTAATTTCAAATGACCCCGAGTTTAAGTTTCCTGCTGCTTTGATTCATACCACATCCTTTCTCCAATGGCAAAAATTAAATATGCTTGAAATTGCAATGGAACTCTCTCATCTGGGCCCTGCCCACCATTTTTAACGTCACTGGAGTCAGCCCATCTCACTGAAAATTAAAAAATAAAGAAACAAAAGATGAAGCTAGAGGTAGTATAAAGGAGAATAGTAGAAGAACCATTACCAATACTGCTGTTTGAAAGAAAATAGAGGCTGTGGTTGTAAATATGAAATTGTTGAACTCAGTGTTGAACCAAGATTGTAGTGTCAAACTGAAAAATAAGGTGCTGGTCTTTGAGTTGCACTTGAGATTCACTATAACAACAGGACAGAGAACCCAGAGTGAAATTGGAGATCAATTTTGAAATCAGAGGTGACAGGAAGCTTCCAGATTGATCAGAGACAGTTCAACAAAATAGTCAATAAATCTCCTGTTGTCGGTTATGTTCAGAGGAACCACCTCTTGAGCAGCATTTTCTTTATGCATTTCAGGGATATGGGAATTGTTGGCATCACCAGCATTTATATGTATCATTAAATGCATTTCTCACCCCAAACTGCTGCAGTCCATGTGTTGTAGGTAAACCCACTGTGCTGTTCTAGAGAGTTTTCCAGGATTTCAATCCAGCAACAGTTCAAGAAATGTGATATACTTCAAAGTCAGGATCACGAGAAACTTGGGAAAGAACTTGTAAGCGTTGATACTTCCACTGATGCTAAAGACAAGGAAGTCGAGGAAGGAAAGGAAATCTTTAAATCAGCATGGAAATTGTAAGCAAAGTTGACGAAACTTTACCCTTCAAGCTGAGTAGAAAATAGAACTGATAGCTCAAAGCATGTCCCACAAATTCCATCAAAAGATAATCATTGTAGGCCCACACGTTTTGTTTGGAGGGAGGGAGGGAGGGGAGTCAAACGGAGAAATTGCTCCATGTGAGAAGAGGTTCAACCAGGCAAGAGATGGGCATTAATTTGGCCATGTTCAAAGAAAACTCTCAAAGAGAAAGTGGAGACCCTCAGTCCTAGTGGGAGATGGCAGTGCAGAGTGATTGGACAATCATGATGGAAAGAGATTGGTAGGGCACGAAAACTGGAAAATAGCAGAAGATTTCAGAAAGACACAGCAGATACAGCTGAAAGGATTGGACAGTAGACAGAAAATAGAAGAAAAAAGTCAGCTCTGAAATCAGAACATGAAGATGCATTTATCAGGACAATGAAGTTTGTGAACCATGATGGGGGGGAGCCAGCTGGTTGGATCCGTAAGGTTAGGAATATTATGGTTAGAGGTTATAGCAGATAAGTCTCCAAAGAGGTGAGGTAATGGCACTCTTAGAAATAATAGCTTGATATTCAGTGTTGGGGTTATGAGGAAAGTAGAAGGAGGTGTCAAAAGAATTGACATACACTATTACCTACCATATCTTGTGTTTTCATTCCCATATTTCCCTGCTTTTGCATTTTCTTAAAATCTATAACATCTCTCCTTTCTTAGCTTGGATAAAGGATCATTGATCTCAAACGTTAACTGTTTCCCTCTCCATAGATGCTGCCCAACATGCAGATTATCAGCATTCTCTATGTTATTTCAGATTTTCAGCAGTTTTGCTACTTTAAGCACTGTATAAAACTTAAGAAACAGAATACAATTTATACAATGTGATTCAAACAATTTTTATCATTCCTCATTCTAGTAAACAATAATGCGATTCCATCAAATTTCATTTGCAAGTTCGGTTAGCTGAGGATCTATGTACTATTAGAAAGGAGAGAAAATATATATACAATTATGGTGATATAAATTTCAAATAATAGTGTGGTTTTTACAAAGGTGTAATTATATAGCAGGATTCCATGCTCGGTTCATTCAATGCATCATATTGCTGCTATGCAAATATAATTTTACCAACTGGTTTAAACTAATTTCCTGTGAAAGATGGGTGATTTGTGCCAAAGAGACAGCTGATAAGTAAGTTCTTTTAAAATAAAACCTTGCAAGCTATAATCAAGTGGTATTAATAGGTGAAAAGAACAAAACATTTGGTTTCCTCACACAATTCAGATAGGGAGGTGATTGGTGCCTGGAACTCATTGCTGGGGGAGTTGGTGGAAGCTGATCAGTAGTGATTTTAAGGGGCATCTTGACAAATATGTGAATAGGATGGGGACAGAGTGATATGGCCCCTGGAAGGGTAGAGGGTTTTAGTGAAGTCAGACAGCGTGGTCAGTGCAGGCTTGAAGGACCGAAAGGCCTGTTCCTGTGCTGCAATTTTCTTTGTTCAATTTGACAATTCTTCCAATTAGCAGCACAGAGTAATATTTTGACATGCAAGTAATTCTCAATATTTCAGTGTCAGTGGCAAATGAGATTATGAATGTTCAATCTACTCCAACCCCATCAGCTTAGCATTAAACCTTACAAGAAAGTTTCAGGAATTTGCTGACATGAGAAATTCAACAAGTCAATGTGCAGTTCTTTGAAGAAGTTTCACACAATGGATGATTGCCAAAAAGCATTCTGATAAACTAATTGAATTATGAGGATCAGTCAACTACAAACCCAATATATGAATCCAATATATTGAGCCTAGGGAAAAAAATCAGAATGAGTTGTAAAGAGTATCAAAGAAGACTTGAAGGAAGTGAGTTTCTTTCTCAGTCATTACAGTCAATGAGAAACAAGAACTATCTGAAATAGATTCCAACTGCCTTAAGTGTAACTCCTGCTGCTTACTAAATTGCTCAAAATTTGCTCAGATTCAAACTCTTAACGATGCTCTTCTATATCTCCTGTCCATCACACTCTCCATGCAATTAACTTTACAGCACAATGTCCTCACTGTTCTTAGCTTTCAACTGTTTTGCATTTCCCCATTTCATC
Source organism: Sphyrna mokarran (assembly GCA_024679065.1). NCBI lineage: Eukaryota > Metazoa > Chordata > Chondrichthyes > Carcharhiniformes > Carcharhinidae > Sphyrna > Sphyrna mokarran. The sequence goes on along the minus strand of JAGIQG010000004.1, from coordinate 105,713,865 downwards.
AAGTACTAACTTTGAGTGACCACCTACAGACACTTCCAATAGATTTTGGGGAATTGTCAAATTCACTACATATAAAACCTGCCTTGCTAATTCCTCTCTTCTGGCCAGGTCAGGATCAACCTTCCAGGAACCTACAGGTTGACTCTCCAACAAAAAAACCATTTCCATCATGTGGTCGTGCGCAAAGTCAGGCAACTTCCTCTCTGTTGACTGCACTAAAACAACTGTCTATGATATGTACTGATTTGTTGGGAAGTTTGTAACTTCATCACAAAAAAATGTTTCCTTTGTATTCTTCTCCATGGCAACATGAAATACATTAGTCTTCTTGAACTCTTTATTTTTGGTGTATCCAAAGTCTCAACAAGTGAAGCATTCCAAATCCAAGCTGACAAGACAAGCAAGTCTATTCTTGTCTTGGGCTTGATCTACATGATCCAAGCTGATCGGAGTAGGCATTGCACTCCCTCCAGTGCTTGATCTCATTTGCATCTTAGCCAAAAGGCCTCAATGCTGTTTTTAAAAAAGGGCTGAAAATTATGCCTCAGTGTAACCTCATTGATTTCTATTAAATGCGGGACGCCAATACTACACTTGATCTTAACCAACTTCTTGAACTCATTTAACTTTGGAGTTAATGGTCAGTTTACCGTACAACTGTTTATAAACCCAATACTTTCAACACCTTTGAGCTTTTGGAGACAAGTCAACCTCCAGCATCATAGCTGCCTTTCCATTATCTTCAAGCCTAAACAGCTGATATTTCTTTCCATTAAAGAAATTGAAACCTTCCTTTGATCACTTAATAGTCAAACCACCCAGGATTACTAACAGGCAGAGTTCAGAACAGGTCATATGACCACTATCATTTTATTCTACACATTCCCAAAACATTATAAATCCTTAAATTGTAATAAGAGGCATTGAAGAAAGCAGCTAAGAGATTGAAATGACATGGTCAACTATTGCAGAGAGAAAAAAGAGACAACTGTGGTAAGACAGTTGATGGAAATGGGACTGCCAGGAAGGAGAAGGCGGCCTAAAGTCAGATGGAAGAATGCGGTGGTGAGAAATTTAAATAGTCGGATCGGAAGAATGTATGACTGACTGGAGTTGATGGAGAAGGGGATCAACCCAATGCTGTGGGGTGACCTTAATTAATATGGGAGAAGCTAAAAGGAGAAGTATTGAAGTCAAATATTCTATTATTCACTGATGCCAGTTTACCAGGAAATGAAGGCCAGTTAGGCAACTTGGACCAAAACTTCAACCTTCATTACCTTTTTACATGAGCAAGGTCAGCATTTATTGCACACAACGACTGCTGTCAGATGCTTCAATATTACTGAAATATTCTAATCAAATGTTTGGTCTGAAGGAAGTGATCTATATCTGGTGTGTATGGACTAAATGCATTTTTTTCCCCGAATAGATTCTCCTCAATCTAGAAAGCCCTATTCTTAGATCTTTAGAACAGCTGGTTCATTTGGTTTGGGAAGCCACATTAATATTACAATTTGTGTTCTTGCGTTTTAAAGTGGAATTCCAATCCCAAACAAAAATGATCATCTATCTCCTTTGAGGCTCCCAAACATTTTCTAAGTGGATGAAGTAGCATAACAATCAGTCAATACATATTACGTGCTTCTACTTTCCAGAAATCAAACACAACATCTGCTCAGCTCCTGTCCCATTAATGTAAAAAAATTACTGCTGACACCCTCAAACTCAAAAATTGTAATACAGAAATGCAAAAATTAGCCTACCAACAATTTTATGAGGTTAGGTTATTCCAGAAAAAGAGATTGTGATTGGAGGTAGGGGTGCCAGGAGAAACCTCATTATGCTTAACATTAAAACAATTGGCAAAGATTTTTTCAATTCACAAAAATTAATGAAACACAGCAATGTTGTCTTGCATTTTAAGTTTCATGCAAAAAATTACAATTGGCTACAAAAATGTTAAAAGCAAAATATGTACATATATCATCAGCTAGGCTCTCTGTTACAAAAACACTAATTTGGAAACGTTGGTGACCAGCTTCAAAAATGGACTCGTGACCTGGGAAATAAAACAGTTTTGAGGAATGTTCATCTAAGCTTGGGATTAAACATTTTAGGGGAAGATTTCATCCAGGATTAATCTTCTGATCTTGGCAGTGAAAATGTAGGCACTGACTACCAGAACAGAAAATGTCACTTCAAGAAAACACATCTTGAACTTTTGATGTTCAAAAGTACTGGCAAATAAACAAGTGCATTTGATATTTTTCCTCCTTTCTCCAAAGGAGATACAGGATGTTACAGTATCTCAATTTAGGCAAACAAGGATTTAATGGTTCTTCAGATATCACCTTATGAAACATTAATAGTTGCAGAAAAGACTTGCACCCAATTTAAGGATACACTGCAATAAGCCACTACAAGCTAGTTTGACCACAAAGAAAACTGTCCATTCCTTTTTTCCCCAAATGAATTTAAATAAGGCACCAAATGGGGTCTCAGAAGAGCAAGGGATTTCATCAAGCAAGATAAACAGCCAATCCCATTGAAGATATCTCACAAAACAAATCAGGAAATGAAATGCACTGATTATATTTCACATCTTATAAAATTTGGAAATTAAGATTCGGAAATTCACATATGAAGTTGACATATCAAACAAAACCCATTCAAGATCTTTGGTATTCATATCACAATATTACAACACCTCAGTAACAAACCAACCAAGTTAATGTTTCAATGACAAAACAATTTCTTGGGGGCGTTTTAACAACAACATTGAGCATTAAATGGGAAGGTGTCCGTCAATGATTTCTGAAGATTCCCCATCTGTGAAAACTTCAACAATGCATCCTCTGGAAGAACAGAGAATCAGTGATAGCAATATGTTGATCAATGAACTTCATTTGTGCAAATACTAGAAGTTGCTGTCAGTTTCACAAAATAATAATGGAAATACTATTTTATCTTTGTCACAACTCCATGCACACATCAACCAAACTGAAGAACCTCATTGGATACAACTATAACCTTAACACCGCATGCTACTCTCATCCAAACTCAAAAAGCAGTCACTACAGGAAATGTGGAAAACATGCAGGCGAAGATGAAACAACGCAATACCAAGGGTCCCCCTCCCCCAACTTACTCCTTCAAATGTCCAATCTCTGAAAAACAAGTGAGACAAATTTAAAGCCGGACTCACTTTTCAAAGAAAACTGACGGACTGCTGTGTGCTCTGTTTCATAGAGACATGGCTCACTCTTCCTTCACTAGACTATACCCTACAACAAGAGGACTTTTCAATCCACTGAACGGATCATATAGCAGCCTCAGGCAAGTTGAGGGGAGTTGGGATTTGTTTCCTAAGCAACATCTCATGATGCCTAGACATAGCAATACCGGCGAGTTTCAGCTCCGCAGACCTAGATTACCCAATGCTAAAATGTCACCCTTACTACGTTCCACAGGACTTTACCTGTATTATCCTGATGACACTTTACATTCCACCCCATTCAGACGTGAAGATCACACTGGACGAAATACACACGACCACAAATAGCCTTGAGATGAATCAGGCCAAACACAAGAGTGTCTCTCCAAGTTGTGACTAACACGTGTCTTGCTCCATCAGAGGCCCAAACATCCTAGCCTATTGTTACACAAATATCAAACATACCTACCACTCTATCACCCACCCATCCTTTGGCAAAACAGACCACAAGGCTATGCTCCTGTTCCCGGCTTCCAAGCAAAAACTGAAGCAGAAGAATCTGTGAAAGAAAGTTGTGCATTGTTGGTCTGAGGAATAGGGTGATCTTTTACATGATTGCTTGGAATCAGTGGACTAGTCAGTATTTAAAAACTTTGCAAACAGCCTGAAGGAGTAGGCCACTGCATAATTGACTTCATTAGCAAGTGCATAGAAGACTGTTGGCCAAAAAAGCAAATTCAGATCTTTTTCAACCAGAAACCATACATGAACAGGGATAGTCTAGATACAAGGTGTTCAAGTCAGGCGATCTTGACCTATAAAGAAAGCTAGATATGAGCTAAGGAGAGCCATCAAAGATGCCAAAACGCAAAACCAAGTCCAGCCCAGCCACACTGACCCCCGCTGACTCAGGCAAAGTCTGCAAGATATATGGGCTATAAGATGAAGGTCTGTAAAATTTCCAGTTCCGGCGCATGCTTCCTTGATTAACTCAATGCATTCTATGCCCGTTTTAAACAAGAGGTCAGTGACAGCATGCCCTCCACCCCAGAAACCTTGGGTCAACCTGTATCTGAGGTCACCATTGTAAATGTCAAATCTGCCTTCTTGAAGGTCAATCCACGAAAAGTGACTGGCCTAGATAGGCACCCAGACGAGCACTCCAATCCTGTGCAGATCAGTTGGTGGGAGTATTTACATGCATCTTCAACCTCTCTTTACAACAATCTGAGGTTCCTATCTGCTTCAAGATGACCATCATCCCAATACCAAAGAAAAGCCAAGCAGCGTGCCTTAATGACTATTGTCCATGAGTCTGACATCCATCATTATGAAGAGCTCCAAAAGGTTAGTCATGGCACAAATCAATTCTAGATTTCTGGACTGCCTGGATCCACTATAGCTTGCCTACCGCCACAACAGGTCCACAGCAGATGCCATTTCCCTGGCCCTGCAGGCAACCTGGAACATCTAGATAACAAATACATCTATGTCAGACTCCCATTTACTGACTACAGCCTCTCTACATTTTTACACTGATTATATTCTGTCTACACTTTCCGCTGCCTCAGCAAAGCAGACAGTATAATTAAGGACCCCACACATTCCAAATGTTATTTCTTCAATCATCTTCCAAAGTGTGAGGTCACATACCAACTAACTCAAGAACAGCTTCTTCCCTGCTGCCATCAGACTTTCGAATGGACCTATCTTGCATTAACTTTATCTTTCTCTACACTCTAAATGTACCATAACACGACATTCTGCACCTCCCTTCCTTGTCTACATATGGTTTGCTTTATCCGTATAACATACGAGAAACAATACTTTTCATTACATGCTAATACATATAACAATAATAAATTCAAAACTGATTATCTCAGCCAGTATATAACTATGGATACAAAAAAACTCAATGATTTAAGAACAGGAACAAATGTTATTCTTTAAAGGGCATCTCGCATGCTGCTTTAATTATGTTACTTTTGGTTCTTTTGCCATTCACCCGAAAAAGATGAACCACAGCACACCGCTTTGAAGTGAATGACAAAAGAACCAAAGGCGACGTAAGGGAATAACTTCTTAAATCAGGTCTTAAAGAGTAGAATGCACTGCCTGTGTGGAGACACTGAATCGTGGCTTTCAAACAAATTGGATAATTATTTGAAGATTAAAAAAAAAAATCAGGACCGCAGTGCACAAGCAGAGAAGGAAATAGGACTGAGGTACACTTGAAGAATGCAAGCATAGAAATGATGGATCAACTAGGCCCAGTGATATTAGAGAGTTTTAATGCAACTTGCTTAGAATTACACAAAATGCACAACACAAAAATCATTTGGCCAACTGGTCATGCCTCTAAGAGCCTTCACCCACCCTCTTCATTTAATCCTAAGAGCATAAACCTTCTACCCCTTTCTTCCTTATATTGATTTAGCTTCCACTTTTTGCTGTTCACTTCAAATCACTCATTGTAGGGATAAATCCCACATTCTATTCAACCTTTGCTAAGGAAGTTACAAATTAAAAATGTAGTACATAACTTCGCAAATACCAATACGTGCAAGCTTAAATTGAATAAATTATAGGAAATGGATTATTTTTAAAAAAAAGAAACAATTGCCTGGTGCCAATTGTCAAGAACATTCTTTGAAAAACCTGGAAATTAAAATGTTTAACTGAAGCCTGAAAACAAGGGTTGTAAAACGCTCGAACATTGAATGTTTCATGTTTCTGGAAGTAAAGCTCTGTCCTGTCAAACCAAAATAATTCTACTCAGACAGTATTACTGATCAGCCACTGCCAATTTGAAACACAGCAGATTCATTGATTTTGATAGTTTGACGTTCACAAGATATACAAGACTTTTAATTATACAAAATTAAAACAAAATCTAAAAAAATTATCTCTCAACAGCAATAAAACTCCAAACTTTTGTGACATATACTCGAGATTTAGAGTGTGCTATTGTGATTTAGATCTACTATATCACAATTTTTCTACTTTTTTGAAATATTTTTGGAAAACAGTTACAAATACTAAAAAATTTTTGAAGTTAATTAATGGAAAAAATCATGTGCTTTTCGCATTCTCCACCATTCATAAGCATAAATGGGATAACTGCAAATACTAACCTATTGGCCGGAATTTTACGCTCCCATTTGCCATGGGAATCAGAGCAGGCGAGGGGCAGACCATGAAAAGGTTCCTTGACCTCAAGTGGGATTTTACAGATTCAGGACGAGCGAGGCCATAAAGTCCCATCCATTGCGTTTTAGCCTGTGTTTTTGTGGCTTGCCCAAAATTGTAATTTATGTCCTCAAAGGGAATATCCTTTTTCTAAATTAATACTGCTTTATACTCTGACAATTATGCTTCAATTAATCTTTGGGCATTTCTCATGATTACGTAGAGAAAATAAGTGCCCTTCCATAATTGGTGGTTTTTCCACATGAAGTAAAAAGGTCATAATTAACAGGATAATTGCTGGATGCAGTCTTTCAACACTGACCACAACTTCATCCATTTTTATATGGGAAGCACACAAGTATTAATAATTTAAGGAACATGCAAGAAGTAACTTCCTTCTGCTGTATTGGGAAATCTATTTCCTTTGCGATGCAACCACACACGAAACGAAACAGACCATCTGCCAAGAAACAGCATGCTATTAGCAGACTAAACGTACAAGTGAAGTATTTAACATGAAAGATCCGCAATCTAAATTGGAGGCATAATGGGTCACATCTATTATTCTAGGAATCATATTTCTGAATCATGGTCAGCATGTTGGCATAGTGGTCAGCACTGCTGCCTCAGCACCAAGGATTCCTGGCTTGGGTCATTATCTATCACCATCTCCCCAGGGTCTGCGTGGATTTCCTCCTACTGCTCCAGTTTCCTCCCACAAATCCGAAAGACAGGCTGGTTAGGTGCATCGGCCATACTAAATTCTCCCTTAATGTATTCGAACAGTTACCAGTGTGGCAACTAGATTTCCATTAACTTCACTGCAATGTTAGTATAGGCCTACTTCTTACGCTAATAAGTAAAAGTCAAATCATCCAAAGAAACAATTAATAGAAGGTATATCGACCACTGTGCCATCACGATCAGATTTGAATTCAAACTTTTTAATATTCTGAGCCTAACTTAAAGTCTTAACAATGAGAAGATTACATGACAATTTAATGTTACAAAATTGGAAATTACAAACATTGGCAGATGTACAGCTAAAATGAAGAATAAAACTTGAATTTTCAAATTGATTTGATTTATTGTCACATGTATTCATAAACAGTGAAAAGTATTGCTTCTTGCACACTACACAAAACATATCGTTCATAGAGAAGGAAATAAGAGAGCACAATGTGGTGTTACAGTCATAATGAGCTGTAGAGAAAAATCAACTTAGTGCAAGGTAAGTCCATTCAAAAGTGTGATGTCAGCAGGGAAGAAGTTGTTCGAGTCAGTTGGTCTGTGTCTTCAGACTTTTGTATATTTTTTCTGTTGGAAGAAGATGGAAGAGAGTCTGGGGTCCTTAATTATGCTGGCTGCTTTTCTGAGGCAGCAACAGACAGACACAGACAGTGTCAATGGGTGGGAGGCTGGTTGGATTAGGCTTTGTTCAAGGCCCTTTGTAGTTTCTTGCGATCTTGGATTCAGCAGGAGCATACCAAGCTGTGATACAACAGCGAAGAATGTTTTCAATGGTACATCTGTAAAAGTCATAGTGGACATACCATATTTCTTTAGTCTTCTGAGAAAGCAGAGGCATTGGTGGGCTGTCTTAACTATAGTGTCAGGATGGAGGGACCAGGACAGATTGTTGGTGATCTGGACACATGGAAACCTGAAGCTCTCAACTATTTCAACTTTGTTCTTTTTGATATAGGCAGGGGCACGTCCTCCACTACATTACGTTAAATCAATGACTATCTCCTTAATTTTGTTAATTTTGAGGGCGAGATTATTGACATTGCACCAGTTTCTCTATCTCTTGCCTATACTTCTATCATTATTGTTTGAGATCCAACCCATTACAGTGGTGTCATCAGCAAACTTGAAAATCAAATTGGAGGGGAATTTGGCCACACAGTCACTGGTGTATAAGGAGTATAATAAAGACCTCAGGACACAGCCTTGACGGGCATCGGTGTTGAGAATGATTGTGGAGATGTTTGGTGCCTATCCTTCCTGATCACCTTTACTTCCATTAAATAAAAATAACTAAAGGTTAGTCATATGGTTACATAGGCTGTTCCTAAGAAAAGCTGTTTAGACCAACCAGTCCATGCAGGCACTAATAGTCCACCCAAACTTCTAATCATCTTTCCCCATGTAAACCTATTTTTGTAACCCTCTTTTCCTTTCACCCTCATATGCTTGTTTAACTTCTCCAAAATACACATATACTGTTCATTTCAACTCCATGCAATTGTTAGTTCCATGTTCTCACCACTCTCTGGGTGAAACTTTTTCTGAATTTCTTCTTGGTAATGAACTTACATTGTCAGCCTCTGGTTGTGCTTTTCTCACAAGAGAAAGTATTTTCTCTGTTTCGACTCTATCAATACCTTTCATAAATTTAAAAGCCTGTATCAAGTCAGCCAGCAGATTTCAAGACTGAAATCAATAGATTTTTGATCTCTCAGGGAATATGGGGACTAAGCAGAAACGTGGAGTTGCATTAGATTAGCCATGATCCTACTGAATGACAAAGCACATTTAAGATACTGAGTGTTCAACATCAGGTATTAAATAACAACATGTATTGAAAAGAAATTCATCCAAATCAACTTCAAGAGTTGACTTGGTCCCATTGAATGTGGCTGCTATATAAATGATCTATCACATACCACTGATTCCTATATGCCAATGAATTATACCTTCTGCTGTAAACTATAATCTTCTCAGAAATTGAAACTATCCCCTAACATGCTCTGATTTTAATGACTAACCATTTCTACAAGTAGCATTCAAATGCGATCAAAATTCAAATCCTTGCATTCCATATCTACAACCAAGAAGCAGGTCATCAGCTAAATTTTCTCCTTGATGTGTGTCATTTTTTGATGATTTGGAGATGCCGGCGTTGGACTGAGGTGGGCAGAGTAAGAAGTCTCACAACATCAGGTTTGGGTGATATCATGAGCATTTTTTGATGGCCTCTAAGTCTTTTTTCTACCAGAGGAAACATTTTCTCTGTATCCATTCTGCCAAAATCTTTCATTATTTTAAAGACCGCTATTAGGTCACTCTCTCAGCCTTCTTGCAGAGAAAAACAATCCTGTCTGCCAATGCTGTGCTGACATATACAACCATGCATTTCTTTTATCAGCCTCATCAACCGCATCACCTCACTGTTACGTACTGATAGATCGAATCAAGGCAGGACCTACTCAGCTAATGATAGGGCATTGGGGAGAGTTATAGAACAAAGAAATTTAGGAGTACAGATTCGTAGCCCCTTGAAAGTGCAGTCACAGATGGACAGTGTGGTGAAGGAGGCATTTGGCACGCTTGGTTTCATTGATCAGGATACTGAATAAAGGAGTTGGGACAATTTGTTCAAGTCATATAAGATATTCGTAAGACCACACTTGGAATACTATATACAGTTCTGATCACCCTATAATAGAAAGGATAGTAAACCAGAAAGAGTGCAGAAAAGATTTATTAGGATGCTACTGGAACTTGATGGTTTGAACAAAGAACAAAACAGCACGGGAAACAGGCCCTTCGGCCCAACAAGCCCACGCCGCCACCCCAATGTTCCCACCTCTACCCGTGATCCCAGTCTATGTTTATAAATCTATGGATTAAAAACCAAATTTGAGACAATTTAGGGAGAATTTGTTTTGCCAATTAGCCTAAGAGCACATCTTCGGGATGAGGGAGGAAACTAGAGCACCCGGAGAAAACCCACACAAGCACGGAGAGAATGCGCAAACTCCCACAGACACAGGCCCAAATCCACGTATCTGCACAGCACAGCGATAGTCACTGAGCTGTCGTGTTGCCCATCAAATGGTCCAGGTCAAGCGTACACTAACGACGTGAAGCACTAGGATACTCTCAAAAAAAATCCAAGAGCAGCCCTCTCACGACCCATTGCGTGTCTGCCCCTTGTTAGACAACGAAGTGGACCAAAGCACCTGTACGATTAAAAACAAGTACATCAATATCATCTATTTACACACTTACCAGGAACTGCCAAGGCTCATGATCCCTATTTAAAATCAGTTTTCTATACCCCTCCATTCTCATTCTGTTCATGTGCCCATCTAAGTATTTCTTAAATAACTCCAGAGTGCATGCCTCCACCACTTTACCTGGCAGCGCATTCCATATCCCCACCACCCCCTGTGTGAAAATACTCCCTCTAGCATCCAAATTATACCTTACCCCCCTCACCCTAATCCCATGACCCCTTCTGCTATTTGAGTCCATCCTAGGAAAAAGCTTAACCCTGTTTACTTTATCTATACCCCTCAATCTTGTACATCTCTATTAGATCTCCTCTAAGTCTACGTCTTTCTAAGGAAAACAGTCCCAATTTGCAACACTTCTCCTCGTAACTCAGACCTTCCATACCTGGCAGCATTCTGGTAAACCTCTTCTGCACTCTCTCCAGAGTCTCCACGTTCTTCCGGTAGTAAGGCGACCAGAACTGGACACAGTATTCCAAATGAGGTCTAACTAATGTTTTATACAACTGCAACATTAAAGGCCAGCTCTTCTACTTTATACCCCTTCCTATAAAGGCTAGCATACCATGTGCTTTCTTCACAACCTTCTCCACTTGCTCTGCCACCTTCAGAGACTTGTTCACCTGCACCCCCAGATCCCTCTGCGTTTCTATACTCTTAATTGGTCTACCCTTTATCATATACCTCCCTACTACATTCTTTCTCCCAAAATGCATCACCTCTCATTCCATCTGCCATCTATCTGCCCAAGCTACCAGCCTACATCCTGCTGCATTGCCTGACAATGCTCCTCACTATCCACAAATCCAGCCATCTTTGTATCGTCTGCAAACTTGCTGATCACTCCACTTACTTCCTCTTCCAAGTCATTTATATATATTAAAAATAGAAGAGATCCCAGTACCAAGCCCTGCGACACATCACTAGTAACTGACCTCGAGCTAGAAAAAGACCCTTCCACTATTACTCTGTCTCCTATTACTAAGCCAGTTACTTATCCATCTAGCTACCTGTCCTTATATCCCATGAGCCCTGACCTTCTCAGCTAACCTCCCATGAGGGACTTTGTCAAATGAGTTATAAGGAGAGGTGGAATAGACTAAGGGTAGGTGATCTTATAGAGGTCTATAAAATAATGAGGGACATAGATTAGCTGGACAGTCAATATCTTTTCCCAAAGGTAGGAGAGTCTAAAACTACAGGATATAGATTTAAGATGAGAAGGGAGAGATATTAAAGGGTCCAGAGCAGCATTTCATTTCACTCAGAGGCTAGTGAGCATCTGGAACGAGCTGCCAGACGCAGTAATTGAGGCAGATACAATTTTGTCTTTTAAAAGCGTTTTGACAGTTACATGGATAAGTATAGAGAGGTATGGGCTAAATGTGGGCCACTGAGACTAGCTTAGTGATAAAAACTGCACATGGATGAGTTTGGCCCAAGGGTCTGTTCCTATGCTGTAAGCCTCTATGACTCTATAAGCGCTCCAGTGCCTCTATATCCTTTTTATAGTATGGTAATCAGGACTGCATACAATAATCTAAGTGTGGCTTAACCAAGTTAAGTTTAGCATAACTTCCAACTGTTTCAATTCTTTCCCACTGGAAGGAAACTCTTCTGCTTGGTTTGCTCTTTTAAATGGCATTGCTAACCTCTGACCCAACTTTTACTGAGCAGTATATTTGTACTCCAAGACTCTCTTGTTCCTCTACTCTAACACCAAGGCTGGTGCTTTCTAATAAGTGACCTCCTTGTACTTCCCATCAAAACATACTACCTCTCATTTATTTTGTTGAACTTCATTTTTCAATTATTTAGTCATTCTGCAAGTTTACAAAGTCCTATGATCTGTCAAAAAGTTCTTCAGTAATAACTACCACCCGGTCCCACAATACTAAACTTGGAAATAGTGTTTTGGATTCCAAGATCGAAACTGTTAATGCAAATAGTGAACAGTAGTCGTTGTCTCAGCGCTGACCCTTGTGGAACACCACATTCCATCTCTACCCCTTTGCAGACCTACTTTTCCTTTCACATTCTGCTTTCTATCTTGAAGCTAGTTAGCAATCCACTCTGCCAGCTGTCCTTGACTCCACAATATCCCTTATTCATTGTCTTTTGTTGAACATCATATCAAATGCTTTTTGAAAATCCAGACAGATGACATACAGTAGATTACCATTGTCTATATTATGATACTTCCTCAAAAATTCAATGAAGTTGGTGAAGCAAGATTTTCCTTTTGAAATCCATGTTGCCTATTTTTAATTAATTTTCCAGATGTCCATCTATTCTCTAATTTAGTAGAATACCAACATGTTTTTCCTATTACTAATGCTGAGCTGACTAGTCTACAATTCCACTGAAATGCTCAGATTCCTTTTTAAATACAGTAATTACATGAGATGACAGTCTACTACAGCATTATCCAACAAATGATTAGCTATGAATATTAAGTATTCCTTTGCTATTCCTTAAGTTTATTTTAAAATATATGGATGCAATCCATCCAGACCAGGGGATGTACTCTCTTTTGAATTTGTTTAGTTTATTCAGTACATTACCTTTTATTATAAAGGCTCTTATCTCATTGAATGATGACAAATGAGCAAAGTTATAGCTACCTATTCTGTTTCCCTGTCTTCTTGGTGAATCCCAAATTGGAATTATTTAATATTTCTGCTATCTCTATATTAGATGTGGTATCACTCTATCCCTTCATGTCCCCATTCTCACGAGGTGAAGGACTAATGCCTTCCTTCTGTTACTGGGATGCTATAAAGTATTTTACTGTTTTGTTTATATTCGTTGATAATTTAATTCCATGGTTTTCTTTTGCCTTCCTAATTGATTTTTTAATTCACTCAAAGAGTAAAGAACAGTTCAGCACAGGAACAGGCCCAATGAGCTCAGCCAATCATGTTCTATCAAGACCAACTGCCTACATCTCTGTTCATATGTCTATCCAGCTAAGTCTTAAATGTAACTAACGTGTCTGCCTCAAACACTTCACTTTGCAGTGTATTCAAGGGCCCTACCAGCCTCTGAAAAACTTTCCCCGCAAACCTCTACTGAACCTTATCACACGCCTCCTCCCACCCCCCACACTCCCACTCCTTACAATTGTCATTTCTGCCTGAGGAAAAAGCTTCCAACTTTTCTCATCAGCGCCGCTCATAATTTTATAAACTTCTATTAGATTACCCCTCAGACTCCGTTTTTCGAGAGAGATCAATCCCAGTTTATTTAATCTTTCCTCATAGCTAATAACCCCCGTATCAGGCAACATTCTGGTAAACCTTTTCTGCACTCACTTCAAATCCTCTACATCCTTCTGGTAATGTGACAACCAGAACTGGATACAGTATTCTAAATGTAGCCAAACAAATGTTTTATATAATTGTAACTTAACTTACCAATTTGTTTACTCGATGCCCTTCCCAATAAAGATAAACATGCCATTTTTCTTCACCACCTTTTCCATCTGTGCTGCCAATTTAAGGACCTGTGGATCTGTTCTCCCAGATCTGTGCGTGTCGATGCTCTTGATGGTTCTGCCATTTTGTTTTATAGCTACCACCTGAACTGAATGCACCAAAATTCATCACCTCGTATTTGTCCAGATTAAATTCCATCTATCATTTCACCGCCCAATTTTCAGTCTATGTCCTGCTATATTCTCTAACAATCTTCAGTGCCATCCACAACTCCAGCAATCTTAGTATCATCTGCAAACTTACTAATCGGACCAGCTACATTTTCTTCCAAGTCATTTAGATATATTACAAACAACAGAGTTCCCAGCACTGATGCCTGCAGAACCCCACTAGTTACAGTGCTCTGAATCTCTCATTTTTTCTTCTCACGTGCTCCTCAGGACTATCTATATATTTTTAAGAAGGAAACGCACATTAACTGTTCCCTTACATTTTTGCTCCTCAATGAAGCCCATTTTAGTTTGTACTTTTCTTTCAGCAGAAAGTATTTTTCCTACACTCTGCTGAACAATGTTTTAAATATTGTTGAAAAAGACATGATTTCAAAATTTTCTTCTTGCACTCACCAAAGTAGCGAGCCAAGCTTGTGAGTTATCCTGATGAGTGCAAAAAAAAAGCTTTGATAGCATGTTTTTTTCCCTCAGAAGTACTCAATTCTGTACTATCAAACACATTAGCTGTTTCACATTGTCATTCTATATTATTATTTGGGCACATGGTTACCTGTTTTATTTTCCCATCTTCTATTCTCAGCTGCTCAAAACCAACTTTTCTCCAATCTATTAACCTGGTGTTCACCATCCTTACACCCTTCTTGATCATCACTTAAAACATATCATACTTTGGTCAACATTGCTGAAATGTTTCGAATTTTATTTCTCTCATCCACTCGGGTTCATTCCTCCATTACTAAATTTAATAGCAGATCTTCCCTACTTGAGCTCTTTACATATTGGGTAAAAAAGTTCTAGACACTGTTGGAGAGGACATTCAAGCGCAATTCCCTCATTTGTATGCATATTTCTTCCTCCACCTCTAGTGTACTGTTAAGTAGTCTATAAACCACACCTATTCATGTGATTGGTTCCTTATTAGCTTTCACCTCTATCCAAGTGGATTCTATTTTTACCTTGCTTTTATTTGAAGTAGATATGCCATCCTTCTTTATTTTCCCCTCCTACATTTTCAAAAAAATGCTATCCTTACAATTTTGGAGTCTGACCTTATTTCTCTGAAGCTTTATCTTAATAACAGTTACGTCTGGTTCTTACCAAGGTATGATTACCTCCAGCTTCCTGTTTTATTACATACTGTATGCATTGTTTCATAAATATTTTAATTCATTTTTAATAAGATTTCCATTCAACTTATGTTTAAGTTTTTTTAAACTAGTCATTCCCTTGCCTTCAATGTTTGCTACTATTTTATTCTTTCCTGCCCTGTTTGTTTACATTTAGGCTGATTGTGCTTCATGCAGATGCTTCCCTCCCTCCCTAATAGTTTAAAAACTTGCTATCTCTCCATTTATCCTTTGCATTTGGACACAGGTCTCAGTAGTTCAGGCAGAACCTCTCCCATTGCTACAGCAATTTCCTGTCCCAGTATCGGTGTCAGTCTCACTTGAATGAGCAGAGATGCCTCTGTTTTTCTAGTCTCAGTTTGATTTTTATGATTTTAAAACAGCAAAGCACCCGAATGGTCAATTACTATCACCAAAGAAAATGGAAAATACATTAGTTGTAAAGTATATAACAAATGTATATTTTAATATTAATATTGTAATGCATTAATCTCAAGTTGTGTCACACATTTTATTTCTAATATTTACATTTTATAAATAGATTTTGAGATGAGTTTATTATTGTATGTCATTGCTCAAACATTTGAGCCAAGCCATAACAGTTCTTTCACTCGTTCGAAAGAAGGATACATTTAATGATCAAGTAATAACCCAAAATGTATATCAACAGTTCCCAACAAGACCTATCCCAGTCTTGAGTAGGTCATCCAAACAAGCATTAAAAAGAAAATCAAACCTTTGCTATTCCAGGACATACATGTGTCATGGATGTCAAGATATGAGACATGTGATTACTGCTGCACAAATGCACAATACATATGTTTGAAATCTGCTCAAATGGCTAGAGGATATAGTACATCCTGTCCTGGAGCAGAAGTAAACTCTATGTGGGGCATATCACATTTCACTCTGAACTGAATTTCAGCAAGCCTGTGAACAGACAAATCTATTATGAAATGTATCATTTCATATGAATCACATTACTATTTTTACGTTGCTGTGAAAACAGAAACTTCTCAAGGACAAGACTTATACAAAATTAAACAGAGTGGTTGTACAATTGTAACTTAATTAAAGCCTACATGAGGATGTAATACAACTTGTAACATGTGTACAAAACAGCTTCAATTTACCACAACATTAAAACTGTAGTAAAAGTCTCTAGAGTAAGAGGACAACTAACACCACAGTAGTGGTGAACGATTATTGTAGTCTTAATGCCAATTATATTCAACTTAGCTTGGAGCGTCAGACTAGGTTTAAAAAATGCCAACACCTTAATATCTAAAAAAAAATACCCAGAGTTAGTTTAAATGATAAGCAGGTGCAACCATGGGAGAGGACCTCTGTACATGCACAGTTACATAGAATTCTCTCCTGAGTTGCACACAGACTACAACAGCAGACTACCTGGTTGAAACCAATTTCAATTGAACTGTGCTACAAATGTGCGATTACTATGTCTTGCCATTCTGAACGTACAATCTTACTGAAGTACAACTGAATATAACCACTTGTGAAAATTTGTAATAAATTATTTCCCACTCGTCCTTAGGTAGTCTTTTGGAATTGAAGATGACTTGCTTTCACTACAGCTCAATGGATTTGGAATGGCTTGTATGTCCAATGTGCCAACTGTAGACTTAACCAGTAGACAAATACAGTGATATTTGAAGGGTCGTGCAGAGAGTTTGGAGGTTTGTGTGCTCTCTGCATGAAATGTATTTACTGCTTTGCTGAATAAGGCTTTTCTATTTTGGTTGTTCACAAGCCAGGGTCCCCACTCAGTCAGTGGGGATGTTTTTGATCTTTTTAGGGATGTGTTTAAGAATAATCTTAGAAATCCCCCTGCTCTAACTGAGTCAGAGTAGACTCCTATAAAATCTTCACACATCAATACTCAAAACTACTCCACTGTAAACTGTGGGGATAAAACAGAGGAGATTTGATAGAAGTGGTCAAAATCATTAGGTAGCTGGACAGTAGTTAAGACTGTTCCCACTCATAAAAGGATTGAGAACAAGAGGGCAGATTTAAAATGACTTGCAAAAGAAACAAATGCATTGAGAGAAAAATGTTTACACAAAGCAAGTTGTTCAGATCTAAAATGTACTGCCTGGAAGTATGAAGGAGGCAGGTTTAATCAAGGCATTTAAGTGGGCACTTAGATATTAGTTGAACAGAAGCAATGCGCAGGAATATGGGGAAAAGGTAGGAGAACGGCATTAAATCATAATTCTCATTCACAGAGTCAGTAAAGACATGAAGTCTGAATGGCCTCCTTTTGCACTGCAACAATTGAGATTCTGGATTCACTTATTATTCATTTAGAATTATTTTTGTCCAAATTTAGCAGGCAGAAAAAAATGCCTCAGCTACTTAGTACTGAGAACTACTATTCAAGAAAAAGATCAGATATGGCAGTTATATAGTAGTATGAAATATTTTCATTAAAATCAAAATTTAGTAAATCAATACGGACATAAAGACAGAGTACCAAAACTTGTAAGTTGATATTCAGTCCAAATTTTCTGGAATTCCTTCCATTTACGAGAGTTGAACTTATTTTGATCTAAGTCTTGGAGAGAGGCAGAGTCAGAGCAATTGTCTCCTCTTGTGTTAATAGTGAAACTCAGGTGACATTGCAGCATTCATTTCATTGAAGGAGTAAAAAAAGTGTAAGCACACATTCATTTATAGATGCCATAGATCTATCAGATGACAGCTAAATGTTGTTCTCAATATTTGCTGTATTATGTTTAATTCAGGCAATAGTAGCCATAAAAAAAAATTGTAAAATTTGCTATTGGCATTACTCTTGCCAGTCAATCAAGTCTTGTGCAAAAAAAATGCTAAGATCAGTTATTTTTTACTTCACTAGCACACTAAGTCATCTGTGCATGAAGACAATTCAGTACAGAACTGATTTGTTACTTTATGGAACATAATGAAACAGAGTCATGCTAAACAGAAGGGGACCATTCAACCCATCGTACCTGCTCTTTGAAAAAGTTATCCAATTTGACACACTCCCCTTCATTTATTTCTAAAGTGTGTGTTCAAGAATCTGCCACTCTGTCAGGCCATCAGTTGCACAAAAGCCCTAGATTCCAAGCCAAGAACCAAGACATTTAGTAATAGTAATAGTAAAATGGACTATTATTTAAATGGTGAAAAATTACAACATGCTACTGTGCAGAGGAATCTGGGGATCCTTGTGCATGAATCATAAAAACTCAGTTTGCAGGTGCAGCAGGTGATCAAGAAGGCAAATGGAATGTTGGCCTTTCTCACAAGAGGGATGGACGATAAAAGCAGAGAGGTCTTGCTGCAATTCTACAAGGTACTGGTGAGGCCATAACTAGAGTACTGTATGCAATTTTGGTCCTTTTATTTGCAAAAAGATATACTGGATTTGGAGGGAGTGCAGAGAAGGCTCTCCAGATTGATTCCAGAGATGAGGGGGTTAGCTCACAAGGACAGATCAGGTAGACTGAGCCTGTACTCACTGGAGCTAAGATGGCTGAGGGGAGAGATTATACAGACATATGAGATAATGAAGGGGCTAGATAGAGTAGGAGCCAGAGTTATTTCCACTTGGAATGGAAACAAGAACTAGAGGGCACTGCCTCAAAATAAGTTGATTTAGAAGAACAATTTAAGAGTCAATTTAAGAGTCAATTTAGAACAGAGTTGAGGAGGAACTTCTTCTCCCAGAGGATAGTAAATATTTGGAATTCTGTGCCTATCGAAGCAGTGAAGGCTACCTCGTTAAATGTGTTTAAGTCACAGGTAGATAGATTTTTGACTAATAAGGAAATTAAAGGTTTATGGAGAACAGGCAGGTAAGTGGAAGATCAGCCATGGGGGGCTAACTGGCCTATTCTTGCTCCGATATTCTTATTTTATTTAAAACATTAAATAGTGAGTGGTATAATTTGCACAGTAGCTTATATTTATAAAATATTTGCAATACTGAGTTTATTTTTTAAACACTTTGCATCCAGCCACAATTCAAACTACTTAGCCATCCCATCTAAATTTTAGGTGATTCACAATAATGCTTTCTGTATAAAGTTGATTTTGATTGCAGTTGTTTGGAATTTCTAATATTGAAGTCTAAGAATTTCAGCTATGTCAAAATTAATTCGAACAACCAAGTTAAAAAGTTGGCAACCAAGATACAAACAGGAGTTCTCCATTTCACTCCTCGTTTACTGAGGTGGCCGATTTGTGACTTCAGTCCAAATAACTAACTCTGCTCCACATCCCTTCATAGATTAAAAGGTTATCAAAACTCTATCAATCTCAACTTTAAAGTTAACGTTTATTTATTAGTCATAAATAGGCTCATATTCACACTGCCATGAAGTTACTGTGAAATCCTCTAGTCACCACACTCCAGCAGCTGTTCGAGTAATAACGAGGGAGAATTTAGCATGGCCAATGCACCTAGCCAGCATGTCTGTGGGAAGAAACCAGAACACTGGAGAAAACCCACACAGACCACAGAAGAATGTACAAACTTCGCACAGGCAGTGACCCAAGCCAGGAATCGAACTCAGGTTCCTGGCGCTGTGAGGCAACACTGCTAATCAGTGTGCCACCCCAAAATTAACTGACCTTGCATAAATATCAATTTGAGGAAGTGAGTTCCAATTTTTTACTGCCCTTTGAGAGGAGTGTTTCATAATATCAAAATGTTTGGCTTTAATGTTATGGTCATATATCCTAATCCTACACTTGCCAGCCAGTGAAGTGTTCCTCTCCTGATATCTAACCTGTTATTTTTGGTATGTACAGTTATTGAAAATTCTAAATAGGTTAGAACTGTAAAACATAGCATGTTTGAGAAAAATGGTGCACAAGTCCTGAAAAACAATCTAGTTAAAATTCAGAACGCAAAAATATTTAAAATTCATAACAGGATGAGACGAGACCACTGCTGAGTACAGTAACCACTGTCTTCAAACACGCTAAATCAAGTCACATCATGTACTCAAGAAGCAACTGCCTGTTAGGCTTGCTTATTTCTTTGGAAGGTCAACTGTATAAAACAAATTTAACAAAATAATCATATAGCTCACTGGCAATTCTGCTACCCTAGAAAGTGTCATATTAAGATTGACAAAACCATTATATTGTTTTTACTGGATGCGCTTGAGAAGCAGCACTTTAATGTTCCGAACAATAACAGAATGAAGACAAGTAACTCAGTTAAAGGCCACAATGTTGGAAATGGACTACACAACTCAGTGGGTGGGGCTGCCGAATATAGGTATGTTCTTACAATGATTAAAACATTGTTAATAGACCAATTACATTACAAAAAGAAAGAATTTCAATAGTTGAATAATTCTCACCAATTCAGAAGGTATGAACTTGCAAGAAAGTAGAAAAACATCAAAGCACAGTGTTTGGTCTTGAAATCCGCATTTTTACCTTTGGCATCAGTAAGTCATCAATAAAACTCTCCAATTCCTCAAAGAATGAGCATGAGCCCAAGCAATAGGTCTGACAGTTCATTTGTAAGAAACCAAAACTACACTGTGTAAGGAGCCTTCTTTGGCACATCACTGAAGCAAACGATTGTATCTTTACATGTTTTAATAAAGACATGTAATGCACATGGCAAGTATAAAAAGTGTACCTAATTGTTCATTTTAAAGTTTCCAAAAATTGATACATGCTTACAAAGAACAAAACAACACAGGAAACAGGCCCTTCGGCCCAACAAGCCCACGCCGCCAGCCCGATGTTCCCACCTCTACTTGTGATCCCGGTCTATGTTTATAAATCTATGGATTAAAAACCAAATTTGAGACAATTTAGGGAGAATTTGTTTTGCCAATTAGCCTAAGAGCACATCTTTGGGATGTGGGAGGAAACCGGAGCACCCGGAGAAAACCCACGCAAGCACGGGGAGAATGCGCAAACTCCCACAGACACAGGCCCAAATCCATGTATCTGCACAGCACAGCGATAGTCACTGAGCTGTCGTGTTGCCCATCAAATGGTCCAGGTCAAGCGTACACTAACGACGTGAAGCACTAGGATACTCTCGAAAAAAATCCAAGAGCAGCCCTCTCACGACCCATCGCGTGTATGCCCCTTGTTAGACAACAAGGTGGACCAAAGCACCTGTAGGATAAAAACAAGTACATCAATATCATCATCTATTTACACACTTCCCAGGGACTCCCAAGGCTCATGATCCCTATTTTAAATCAGCTTTCTATACCCCTCCATTCCCATTCTGTTCATGTGCCCATCTAAGTATTTCTTAAATAACTCCAGAGTACCTGCCTCCATCACTTTACTTGGCAGCGCATTCCATACCCCCACCACCCTCTGTGTGAAAAAACTCCCTCTAGCATCCAAATTATACCTTACCCCCCTCACCCTAAGCCCGTGACCCCTCGTGCTATTTGAGTCCATCCTAGGAAAAAGCTAAACCCTGTTTACTCTATCTATACCCCTCATAATCTTGTACACCTCTATTAGATCTCCTCTAAGTCTACGTCTTTCTAAGGAAAACAGTCCCAATTTGCCTAATCTCTCCTCGTAACTCAGACCTTCCATACCAGGCAGCATCCTGGTAAACCTCCTCTGCACTCTCTCCAGAGTCTCCACGTCCTTCCGGTAGTAAGGCAACCAGAACTGGACGCAGTATTCCAAATGAGGTCTAACCAACATTTTATACAACTGCAACATTAAAGCCCAGCTCTTGTACTCTATACCCCTTCCTATAAAGGCTAGCATACCATACGCTTTCTTCACAAACTTCTCCACCTGCTCTGCCACCTTCAGAGACTTGTGCACCTGTGCCCCCAAGTCCCTCTGCGTTTCTATACTCTTAATAGGTCTACCCTTTATCATATACCTCCCCTCTACATTCTCTCAAAATGCGAGGTGATGCATTTATCAGGATTGAATTCCATCTGCCATCTGTCTGCCCAAGTTATCAGCCTATATCCTGCTGCATCACCTGACAATGCTCCTCACTATCCGCAAGTCCAGCCATCTTTGTATCGTCTGCAAACTTGCTGATCACACCACATACTCCCTCTTCCAAATCATTTATATATATTACAAATAGAAGAGGTCCCAGTACCAAGCCCTGCGGCACACCATAGCGACCGACCTCCAGCTAGAAAAAGGCCCTTCCACTATTACTCTGTCTCCTATTGCTAAGCCAGTTACTTATCCATCTAGCTACTTGTCCCTGTATCCCATGAGCCTTGACCTTCTCAACTAACCTCCCATGAGGGACTGTGTCAAACGCCTTTACTGAAATCTATATAGACGACATTAACGGGTCTCCCTTCATCGACAGTTTTCGTCACTTCCTCAAAAAATTCTACCAGATTCGTAAGACATGACCTCCCCTTAACAAAGCCATGCTGTATATCCCTAATCAGATCGCAACGCTCTAAGTGCCTATACATCCTATCTCTAAGAATCCCCTCCAACATCTTCCCCATCACTGATGTCAAACTCACCGGCCTATAATTTCCAGGGTTATCCCTACTACCCTTTTTAAACAACGGTACAACATTAGCTATTCTCCAGTCCTCTGGGACCTCACCTGTGACTAAAGAGACAATGATTTACATCAGAGGCCCAACAATTTCATCTCACACCTCCCTAAGCAGCCTGGGATAAATGCCATCAGGCCCCGAAGATTTATCAGTTTTAATGCTACCTAGCTCTAACACTTCCTCCCTCAGTATGGATATTTCCCTCAACTGGTCCACAGCTCCCTCAAAGATAGGAGCTGTCAACAAGCCCCTCTCCTTCATGAACACCGATGCAAAGTATTCATTCAGGATCTCTGCCATTCCCGCGGGCTCTAAGCACAGTTCCCCTCCTCTGTCCCTAAGAGGTTCGATTTTTCCTTTAACCACTCTTTTATTCCTAACATAGGAATAAAAAGCCTTTGGATTTTACTTAACCCTATCCGCCAAAACCACTTCATGCCTCCTTTTTGCCCTTCTAAGTCCCTGTTTAAGCTCCCTCCTACTCTCTTTTATTCCTCCAATGCTGTCTCGTTCCCAGCTGCTTCAACCTATCATACGCCTCTCTTTTCTTCCTAACCAAGTCCTCAATATCCCTAGTAATCCACGCTCTCTAATCCTACCTTTCCCATCTTTTCTCTTAGCCGGCATATATCTTTCTTGCAACATTTTCAAGATTCCCTTGGAAGAATCCCACGTGCCTCGCATGGACTTACCCTCAAACAACCGTTCCCAGTTTCTATAAGTTCCTGCCTAATCCAATCGTAGTGAGCACCCAATTCAGCACCCTCCCCCTAGGGCAACAAGCATCCTTTTCCATCTGTATCCTAAAGTAGACAGAATTGTGGTCACTGTTAGCCACATGTTCCCCTACTACAACATGAACTACCTGCCCTGGCTCATTACTCAGAACTAAATCCAATATGAGCCCCTTTTCTAGTTGGGCTAGCCACATACTGCTCTAACAATCCTTCCAGTACACATTTTACAATTCCTCCCGTGCAAACCCCCAGCTCTAGGTACCTTCCAATCCACCCTAGGGAGATTAAAGTCTCCCACTACAACGACTCTGTTCTTTCTGCACCTATCCAAAATGTCTTTACATATGCCTTCCTCGATTACCCACGGGCTAATAGGTAGCCTATAATACACCCTTAGCATAGTAATCGCCCCCTTTCTATTCCTCAACTCCACCCACAGCGACTCCACTCCTAACTCCTCTGTATTGTCCTCCCTCTGCACCGCTGTGATGCGCTCCCTAACTAACGACGCCACTCCCCCACCTCTTCTGGATCTCCTCTGTCATGCCTGAAACACTTGTACCCAGGAATATTCAGTTGCCACTGCTCCCCTTCCTTTAACCAAGTCTCCGTCACCGCAATCACATCCAAGTTCCTTGCAAACATTAAGGCCCTAAGTTCATCCGTTTTTCCTGTTACGCTCCCAGCATTGAAACAGACACACCCCAGACTTCCAAGCCCACTCGGAACCTCCTTCTCCCTGGTGTATTTCTTCTCATCCAAGCTTACTCTATCTCCCATCTCGCTCTTTACCGAGCTATCGGTCTCAGCCCTCCCCATATTAGTTTAAATCCTGCCGAAACACTCCAGCTAACCTCCCAGCTAAGATATTCACACCCTTCCCATTTAAGTGTTCTCCATCCCTTCTATATAGGTGCCCTTCTTTCACAAAGACTTTCTTACTTTTAAAATTATCAGTACCTGGTTACTAAATTGAAGTACATTGATTACAGGATTCTTTCAACCCTTCAGTCATTAATTAATATCAGCACTTTTGATGATTTAATAGAACATAGAACACTACAGCACAAACAGGCCCGTCGGTCCACAAGTTGCACCGATCACATCTATACCTACCAAACCACAGACCTATCTATAACCCCCAATCCTATTAGATCCCATATACTCATCCAGAAGTCTTTTAAAAGACCCCAGCGAGTTCGCCTCTACCA
Organism: Sphyrna mokarran; assembly: GCA_024679065.1. Classification (NCBI taxonomy): domain Eukaryota; kingdom Metazoa; phylum Chordata; class Chondrichthyes; order Carcharhiniformes; family Carcharhinidae; genus Sphyrna; species Sphyrna mokarran. Next base: position 105,689,151 of record JAGIQG010000004.1, on the reverse strand, counting down.
CCACCGATGGCAGCCGATTCCATTTACTCACCACCCTCTGAGTGAAAAACTTACCCCTAACATCTCCTCTGTACTTGCTTCCCTGCACCTTAAATCCGTATCCTCTTGTAGCGACCATTTCAGCCCGGGGAAATAGCCTCTGAGAACCCACCCTATCTATTCCTCTCAACATTTTATAAACCTCTATCAGGTCGCCTTTCAACCTTTGTCTCTCCAGGGAGAAGAATCCCAGTTCCCTCAACCTATCTTCATAAGGCCTGCCTCCCAATCCAGGCAACATTCTTGTAAATCTCCTCTGCAGCCTTTCAATAGCTTCCACATGCTTCCTATAGTGAGGCGACCAGAACTGCGCACAGTACTCCAAGTGGGGTCTGACAAGGGTCTTATGAAGTTGCAGCATTACCTCCCGACTCCTAAACTCAATCCCTCGATTAATGAAGGTCAGTACACCATATGCCTTCTTGACCACATCCTCCCACCTGCGAGGTCGATTTAAGAGTCCTATGGACCCAGACCCCAAGATCCTTCTGCTCTTCAACCCAGCTAAGATTCCTACCCTTGATATTGTACTCCTTCATCCCATTGGTCCTGCCAAAATGGACCACTACACATTTATCCACATTGAAGTTTAATAGTTCATCCTTAACAGAAAGTACCACAATCGTTTCCCCTTAAGCTCATAAAATTTTCACATTCGTGGACTTGCTGGCTTAAAAAGTATTTACAAGATATGTATTTAGTTTTGTTTGACAATGTGTCTGACCTAACAGCACTTTAAATATCTTTTTTACCCTTTCATGGGATGTAGTGTTTGTTGCTAATCCCTAATTGTCCTTGAATCATATGGCACTGTGTGACAACCACATTTCTACTGATCTAAAGTCAACACAGGACAGACCACTTAAGAATGACAAATCTCTTTCCATAACAGACATGGATTTTTACAATAGGTGATAATTTCACAAGTGAAACTAGTTTTTTATTCCAGTTTTATGAAGTGAATTCAAATTCCAGCTGCCATGGCAGGGTTGAACTCATATCCCTAAAGAATCTGGATTATTCTTGATTATTATGACAGAGTGGTGACATAGAATCAGGCTGAACCGTTAGGGGCCATTCTGCCCACCATGCCTACTCTTTGAAAATGTTATCCCCAATTCAACACATTCTCTCTACTTTTAGTCTTAAAGATATGTGTGTTCAATAATTTGTCATCCTGGTAGGCCATCAGTTGCAGTAGTTATGCCACTATATCACAGTTTACTCATTTAAACTTATTCTCTAGACTTCCACAAAGGAATTGTATAAGTTGGACTGGTTTATTAGGAATGGACATAACAGAAAGTAGATTTGAAATCTACATGTTTATATTTAGCATCTATAAGTTTATGTTTGGTATCAGTAATTCATCAACATGAACTAAGCTGCCAACTTCTTGTCCTTCCTTTCTGTTCTGATTTGCAAGTCATTTAGTCTTTCCATCGATAGACACTGCTCTGACATCAAATGTTCCCAGTCCCATGTATTAATAAGATTTGAATCAAATTATAATCTTGGGCACGGGGTTGTGGTTGTTGCACATGGGATGTGGTATGCTAACATGTCAAAATGAACTTAGCCTTTCATTAGGGAATAGATTTAAAGTGGGTGGCTCCTGCTCCACACATGATAAATGTACAGGAAATCGGACGTATGTTGTGTTTTTCCGATTATTTTAGATACATAAATCGTCGAAATTTACAATGATCACCAAACAAATGCTACCCCTCAGGACGTCACACAAGGGTTGTGCAACTTGGGGGAGGACGAAAAGATTCATTCAGCAACATGTGCGCCAAAAGAGCCAAGCTGCTGATCAATTCAATTCTGCACCTGACAGCAAACTATATATATAGAATTTGAAAAAATGAAGGTCTCAAAACGCTCGGAAGTGCAACAGATATCGCTGGTATGCATTTGGCATACACCAACCAGAAGGGCCTACAATTGCACTGTAATCTGACTTTGCTTGGACCAAGCTGTTAATTCACTGATTCAGCAGGGGTAGGGGAAAAGCACAAGTAACTGATGCCTGTGAGATGGTTGTTGGAGCACTCACCAGCTTGGTTTTGTTTTTCGAGTCATCTTCGGCGGGTTTCTTCTTTGAAGAGGACCTGTCCCTGCTGCGGGGCGGTGACTCGTTTCCTGCCGGCGGCTGCTGCTGCCCGTCCATGTTGAATAGCTGAGGAAGAGTGGAATGAGGATGGTGGCTTGCCGGGCTGCCTCTGCCCCAGGACAGGAGGGAGGGTGTGTGTTTATCTACAAGTGTCGGCGCTGGGCGGCCCGGCCCGGCCCAGACAAACTGCCCTTGCGCGCTCCCTCCACACACAGACACACACACACACCCTCCTCCTCTTCCTCCTCCCCAACCCTTCTTCTAAATTAAAAAAAATCCACGTTCCTGCAAAACACAAACACAGACAACGGTTCTTTCTTTCCCCTCACTCGCTCTTTGGTCCAGCCGTCGGTGAACCCAAGTTCAGCACCCTCTGGCCATAACCCGGTTGGCGTCAGCAGCCCCAGCACCGCCTCCACCTCCTCCTGTCAAAACCCAGAGCCGTTAGCACCCAACTGCGCAAGCGCAGCACCAGGCCCCGCCTCTTCCCCCTCCCCCTCCACTGCGGCCAGGCCACACCTCCTACCCACCTATTGGCTGGTCATGACGTCAATCAGGACCCCCGTCCCCGGGCGGGGAGGGGAGGGGCGGGGCGGGGCGGGCGGGCGGGCGTGGGGGGGGAGCGGGCGGAGTAACTGGGTTCCTTTGGGGTGACGTCAGGGGCGGGCTGTCTGATTGCCACATGTGTTCTCAACGCTGGTTCCTCACACATGAGAACGGCTTCAGCCGGGATCTTGGGTTCACGTTACAATATCTATAACCCCCATGACCTGCCTGGGCTTGCCACATGTCACTTATTGTATTGCCTGGAATCTCTTTAACCTACGTTTAATGCTATCTCAACTCACATTGTCTGCATCATTAAGACTTGAACAGCTGTAAAGATTTGCATTCTAATCAGTATTCTGTAAACTGAGTTGCGTCTTTATATGTTCTGTTTGTGATCAGAATTCCCCACTCACCTGACGAAGAGGAAAAGCCCTGAAAGCTAGTGACGTTTGCTACCAAATAAACCTGTTGGACTTTAACCTGGTGTTTCCAACACTGGATCAGGAATGAACTTGACAAGCTGTATCTAACACAATGGTGTAAACTCTGCTGTGAGGCAGCTCTCCCTTTCTCCCCCTCGGAATCTCACTACTTTTTTCATTATCTCATGGGATTAAAATGTGCCTTTACAATAGTAGTGGAAGTCAATGCAACAGCAACTTTAAAAGGAAATTTGGAATTTCAAAAGGAATGAGCAGCATGGTAGCACAGTAGTTAGCACAGCTGCTTCACAGCTCCAGGGTGCTGGGTTTGATTCCCGGCTCAGGTCACTTTCTGTGTAGAGTTTGCACATTTTCCTCGTGGTTGCGTGGGTTTCCTAGGGGTACTCTGGTTTCCTCCCACAGTCCAAAGATATGTGGGTTAGGTTGATAGGCCATGCTAAGAAATTGCCCCTTAGTGTCCAGGGGTGTGTAAATTAGAGGGATTAGTGAGCAGAGTTTGTAGGAATATGGACGTAGGGCTTGGATGGGATTGTGTTTGGTTCAGACTCAATGGGCTGAAGGGCCTCTTTCTGCACTGTATGATTCTATGAAATTGGGTCTTCACTTAAGTTTATCTGTTAGTGTGACAAGTAGGCTTACTTTAAAACTGTAATGAAGTTACTGTGAGAATTCCCTCATCACCATACTCCAGCACCTGTTCAATACAATGAGGGAGAATTTTAGCATGTCCCAGGCACCTAACCCACACATCTTTCAGACTACGGGGGAAAGGGAAACCAGAGCACCCAAAGGAAGCCCACATAGATATAGGGAGAACATGCAAACTCCGCACAGTCACTCAAGCCAGGAATTAAACCCAGATCCCTGTACTAATTCCAATACTATTCAGAGCTTCACTCTGCTACATTACTGGGAGGGAGCTGTCCTTCTCTCTGTCTATCAGTTTACTTTTCTATATATCATGGTACTGAAATATCAGGAATGCTTTTACAGTAATTGTGGAAGTCAATTCAATAGTAACATTCAAAAGGAAATTGGGACTCCACTTGCAAAGAACATAACAGAATATGGTTAGCACTGCGCCAGAGACCCGGGTTCAATTCCAGCTTCAGATCACTGCCCATGTAGAGTTTGCACATTCTTTCTGTGTCTGTATAGGTTTCCTCTACATGCTCAGGTTTCCTCCCATAGTCCAAAGATGTGCTGTTTAGATGGATTGGCCATCCTAACTTGTTGATTCAATGTCAGGAGACAAAGTAAATGCCTGAGGTTATAGAGGTGGGATTATTGTCAATGCAGGCTTGATGGGTCAAGTGATCTCCTTCTGCACTGTAGTGATTCTATGAACTATATGAATAAGAACTAGAAACAGGAATTAGGAATTTGTTTCAAAAAGGAAAAAACATAAAGCTTGGGAAATGACTGGTCGTGATCTGAGCTGGCCTTGAACATCTTAAAATGGAACTATACTTCAGATCTAACTAGTCATTTTCAAGTTTTACTATTCTTTTTCATTCTGCCATTCAATAACGTAGCTGACATTTGACCTTGCGCTTTCTCATTTGATCTGCACACTCCATGATTTCTCCAGAGTTTTGAGTGGCATAGTGGTACAATGGTTAGTACTGCAGCTTCACAGTGCCAGGGACTTGGATTCAATTCCGGCCTTGGGTGATTGTCTGTGTGATGTTCGCCATGTCTCTGTGGGTTTCTTCCGGGTGTTCCGGTTTCCTCCCACAGTCCAAAAATGTGTGTGTTAGGTTGAATAGTCATTCTAAATTTCTCCTAGTATCAGGGGATTAGCAGGGTAAATATGTGGGTTTATGTGATAGGATGTTACCTGTTCAGACTAGATGCGCTGAAAGGCCTACTCCTGCACCGTAGGAATTCTATGATTCTAAAATGTTTATTAATCTTAGCCTTAAATATATTCAACAACTGAACATCCACAGCCCTCTGGAGTAAGAATTTCTAATGACACACAGCCTTCTGAGTGCAGAAATTCCACGTCAATTCAGCCTTTGTAGACCAAATTCTTGCCATGAGATTATGCCTGCTCATTCTAGACTCTTCAGTCATCAGATACAGTCTCTCAGCATTTATCTTGAAAGCTTTTTGCCCCTCAAAATCTTTAATCCTTCATTTTGCTAACTTCCAAGAAAGTGTAATGACCATTTTACTCAGCTTCTCATTGCAGGACAGTGGACCTATCCCAGAATCAGTCTGGTCAACCTAGAAAACTTCTGGGTTAAGAAAGACGCCGGAATTGGATTAGGTGGATAGCTGTTTCAAAGAGCTGGAACGACATATTGGACTGAATGTCTTTCTGCTTTGCTGTATATTTCTTATATCATATTCGCCTGGCATGTTTAGATGACATCTACCAAACTGGGAATGCATCAGACAAGCTGTAGCCAACTAATTAGATTTCCCAGCGCCTGAAGATCGTAAGACCGTTTCAAAAATAAAGAATTGCAGATTTCCCCATAAGAAATTTCAATTCACAAAGGAAGCATCAAGCAAGTTGCATAAAATATAAACTAAATTTGGAATTCAAGGAGAAATTTGGATGCTAATACCCAGTAACTCATGACACAAGAAATTACTGAATTTATCTTCATAATCTGGAGAAAGATGAGCAATGCAAACATAATTTGTCTAAACGATGATTTCATACAAAGGTCAACAGTATTTCCTTTGTCAAACATATGCCAGTTAAAATCACAGACCTTTGATTTGATCATTTCCTGATTTGTTGCACTGAAAGCAAAGAACAGAATGAAACGTTGAAGATGACTACGAATATGCGTATTGCTTGTTGTGGCTAAAAAGGGGATTGACTCAGATGTTGAATATATGCAAAAACATGATTTTGGGGGACAGAAAAGGGAGGTTGACTATTATACTACGTAGTTTACATGTTAAAACTTACAGTAACTAAAAATTGAAGATGCATGTTGCAGAAGAATGTGCTTGTGCTCTGCTACACAAATGTGCAGTACTGTGTAGGTGTTTGAACAAAGGCTTAAATTGGAACATTGCAGTAAAAATGATCCTTCCACTGTACAGTCCCTTCACTGTCACTCATGGTCATCATTACTCAATTATTTTAAAATGCATTACTCAAATTATGTTTTTTTGGCCACTATAATTTTTTGCAATAAATAGTGAGCAAACGTTGTTGAATGTGAGTTCATCTTTCTTTTCTACTTTTCCACTTATTTTGGTGTTCATCTTTTACAAAACATTATTTTTTAATCTGAAAAGCACATTTTGTGAAATAATTCACTTTTCTCATTCTTTACAGTTAATTACTTCAATTGCTATCATAATTCTCTTCTGTGGCACTTCCTCTTCCATCTCTTTATTTTGTCTGGCTGAATTTTAGTTTGTCTTATCTTTAAAAGTTTTTTTGAAGTTTACTTACTAGTCACATGTAAGGCTTACATAAATACTGCAGTGATGTTACTGTGATATTCCCCTAGTCACCACATTCTGATACCTGTTTGGGTCAATGCACCTAACCAGCATGTCTTTCAGACTGTGGGAAGAAGGCAGAGCACCCAGAGGAAACCCAAACAGACACAGAGAGAACATACAAACTCCACACAGATAGTGATCCAAGCCGGGAATTAAATCTGAGTCCCTGGCACTTCCTCGAGGCAACAGTGCTAACCACTATGCTACTGTGCTTCTCTTAAGAGATGCCAATTCTCATATCGACGGATGTCATTTAATGTTGCATCTTGTCTCACACTCATCTGGAATCTGATTTCATTCTAAATAATGATTAATCTTGTTAGTGATCACAGCAGTACCATTCCACTTGCTGAAATGTGACAATATATTGAGCAATGTTTTGTAGCTGTGCCACTAATCAAACAGCGATCTCATTAAAATAAATTCCTTTGGTCTGCCCAGGTTTCAAACTTGGATCTAAGCATCTCTATGGGGATTATTTGAGGATTAATAATGGGGATTAATAATGAATGAAAATGAAAATTTCCTTTACCTTTCACTACTGCCATTTAGTTCAGGCAACTTGTTGATTTTCTAATAAAGTTCAATGGCCAAGGGGCATGGGAAAAGATACATTAAACATTCTGTCTTCAGTAGGGAGAAAGAAACTTGGGCTGATGGTCATTTTATACTTGTTTTATTGTATGATAATTAGAGATAAGTCATTGTAAGTAGTGTCACTGCCACTTTTCAATTGATTTTGGGAGATGAGTAAAATTGAAAGGTGTAACTTACCCTTGTATTATCAGCTGTGGTGAAAGGTTTCACATTTGCTTCATGGCTTCCTGTCAGTTTTAGAAATGACTATGTGGGAATTGTGCATATCAAGCACAATCTGCTGTTCCTTGTTGTAGACTGTTGGAATGTAATTCTGGTCATAAAATATCAGTAAAAAACACATACATCGGGTTTAAAAATATATACATAATCTTGCCCACGATTACATTTTACAACATTAATATGTGCAATAAGCTCTGAAATAAAAAAATTAGTGTATACCATGCTAAGTAATGAATTTCAATGTTGCTTTGGTGTATAAATGCAACACACATGACTCTCCAGAGGGAATGTGCATGGTTGTAATTAAAAGATACTCATGGTAAGGGCTGTCAGGTTGCCCAGCAACAGAGACACAACAGAAGTGCCACCTTCACGATGTAAAATTGGTGCTGGCTACAAGTTGAATCTGAATGGGTACACATTACTCCCAACTTATCAATTTGAATATAATGTAAATAAACACCTCTTGTTATATACCAGAAAGCCATGTGGTATATAGATAGAATTGAAGCCAATTTTTACATACTTCGTAAATGTTTACCTATACAGGTGCAAAGAACAAGCATATACTTCCTGAACAACCATAACTTCAGACTGTTTCCCATTTACAAGAGCAGAAGTAAATTCTGGGATATTGCCCATCATCTGTATACAATTAAATACAATTACTAGCATGGGCCATTTTCATTCTCTCTGCTCTTGTGTAAGTTATTTTGAGTCAACATGGTGCTAAATATATTCTCATTATCTATATCTATATTTCTAAAGATTTGATTATTTTGCTGCTTTGCAAAAGCTGTTCATTTTTACAGCATGTACATAAACTTACAGCAGTGGCATGGTGGCACAGTGGCTGACACTGCTCCTCACAGAACCAGGGACCTGGCTCAATTCATGGCATGGGTCAATGTCTGTGTGGAGTCTGAATATTCTCCCTGTATCTGTGGTTTCCTCCCACAAGTCTGAAAGACATACTGGTTAGGTGCATTGGCTGTGCTAAATTCTCCCTCAGTATACCCAAATATGTCTTTACTTGTGCAGGGGACAAGGGGATTTCCATAGTAACTTCATTGCAGTTAACGTAAGACTACTGTGACAATAATAAATCAAACTCAAAACTCATTTCTTGATTGTTACCATAAGATTTTATTTTTTATGTGATGGTCCATTTATTTTAATGAACATGTTCCTTACATGTGATTCTCCAAACCCAGTCTCATGGCTGTAGAAACTGCACAGTTATTCAAAGTTGCTAATTATCTTTTTTGTACTTGTACCATGCACAGCACTGAGGAAAGATCAATATATTCTGCTGTAGGAAAGCAAGTGTAACTACCTTTTCACAAGAACACTTCAATCATATAATTTAGCAGTGAGAAGGTTTCAACATATCCTCTGTCTCTGATGGCATACGACCATGAGATGGAATGGGGGATTGGATGTTATAACTGGAAATGAGAAAATGGCTGAGGCATTGAACAGGTATTTTATATCAGTCTTCACAGTGGAAGACACAAATAACATGTCAAAAATTGATGACAAGAAGGCTATGGCAGGTTAGGACCTAGAAACTATCATTATAAAAAAAGAGGTAGTGTTGGACAAGCTAATGGGGCTAAAGGTACACAAATCTCCTGGCTCTGATGGAATGCATCCCAAGGTACTGAAAGAAATCGTGGGAGAAATAGCAAATGCACTACTGGTAATTTACCAAAATTTGCTTCACTCTGGAATGGTTCCCGCAGATTGGAGAATAGCAAATGTGATGTCATTGTTTAAAAAAGGAGGGAGACAAAAGGCAGGTAATTATAGGCCAGTTAGGTTAACTTCTATAGTAGGAAAAATGCTTGAATTTATCATCATGGAAGAAATAGTGAGATATCTGGATATAAGTTGTCCCATTGGTAAGATGCATGGGTTTATGAAGGGAAGATCATGTTTGACTATTTTGGGGCATTCTTTGAGAACATTACATGTGCAGTGGACAATGGAGAACCTGTACCTGGATTTCTGAAAGGTATTTGACAAGATGCCACACCAAAGACTGGTGCATAAGATAAAGGTGCACAGTGTTATGGGTAATGTATTAGAGGCATGGTAGCACAGTGATTAGCACTGCTGCTTCATAGCTCCAGGGACCTGGGTTTGACTCCAGGCTTGGGTCACTGTCTGTGTGGAGTTTGCACATTCTCCTCATGTCAACATGGGATTCCTCCGGGTGTTCAGGTTTCCTCCCACAGTCCAAAGATATTTGGGTAGGTTGATTGGCCATGCTAAAATTGCCCCTTAGTGTCCTGCGATGCATAGATTAGATGGGTTAGTGGTTAAATATGTAGGATATGGGGATAGGACCTGGTGGGATTGTGGTCAGGGCAGACTCGATGGCCCGAATGGCCTCTTTCTGTTCTGTAGGAATTCTATGATTAGCATGGATAGAGAATTGGTTAATTAACAGAAAGCAAAGAGCGGGGGTAAATGAGTTTTTTTTGGTTGTCGATCAGTGACGCGTGGTGTGCCTCAGGGGTCAGTGTTGGGACCGCAATTGTTTACAATTTACGTAGATGATTTGGACTTGGGGACCAAGTGTAGTGTGTCAAAATTCACAAATGAACTAAGATGGGTGGAACAGCAAAGTGTGTAAAGGACATTGAAAGTCTGCAAAGGGATATAGATAATCTTAAGTGAATGGGCGAAGGTCTGGCAGATGGAGTACAATGTTGGTAAATGTGAAGTCATTCATTTTGGTCAGAGTAACAGCAAAATGGACTATTATTTAAATGATACAAAATTGCAGCATGCTGCTGTGCAGAGAGACCTGGGTATCCTTGTGCAAGATTTACAAGGAGTTGGTTTGCAGGTGCAGCAGGTAATTAAGAAAGCAAATGGAATTTTGTCCTTCATTGCTAGAGGGATGGAGTTTAAAAACTGCGAGGATATTTTGCAGCTGTATAAGGTGCTGGTGAGGCCACACCTGGAATATTGCGTAGACTTTTGGTCTTACTTGAGAAGGGGTATACTGGCACTGGAGAGGGTGCAGAGGAGATTCACTAGGTTGATTCTGGAGTTGAGAGGATTGGCTTATGAGGAGAGACTAATAGACTGGGGCTATACTCATTGGAATTCAGAATAATGAGGGGAGATCTTATAGAAACATATAAGATTATGAAGAGAATAGACAAGATAGAAGCAGAGAAGTTGGTTCCACTGGCAGTTAAAACTCGAACTAGGGGGCATGGCCTCAAAATAAGGGGGAACAGATTTAGGACTGAGTTGAGGAGGAACTTCTTCACACAAAGGGTTGTGAATCTATGGATACCCCTGCACATTAAAGCAGTTGAGGTTACCTAATTGAATGTTTTAAGGCAAGGATAGATACACTTTTGAACAGTAAAGAGAATAGGGTTATGGAGAGCGAACGGGTAAGTGGAACTGAGTCTCTAGCCTCCCACAATGTCAAAGGATACACTTCATCAGCTCATGGGGATTTATTTGCTTTGATGCGCTTTAAGACTTCCAGCACCTTTTTTCTCTGTAACATATACATGTCCTCAAGACATCACTATTTATTTTTCTAAATTCACTAACATTCATGCTTTTCTTAACAGTAAATTCTGATGAGAAATATTCATTTAGGATGTCATCCATCTCTTGTGGAACCGGACATAGATGATCTTCTTCATAGAGCTCCACTCTCTCCCTTGTTACTCTTTTGCCCTTCATCCATTTGTAGAAGATCTTTGGATTCTCCTTTGTCTTATCTGCCAAAAAATCTCATGTTCTCTTTTTGCCCTTGAGATTTCTCTCCTACACACACACACACACACACCCCCCCTCCCGCCAAAACTCTTCAAAGGATTCACTTGACCCCAGCTGCCTATGCAATTGAATTGCTTCAGGCACATATTTTTTGCCTTTTTTATTTGCATGTCTAAAAGTCATTTTGAATAACTACTAGTCTAATTCTTATTGTGAATGATATATTTAAGAGATAACTTCAGATGAATTTAGAGTATGATTCCTTTCAGGTAATTTTTCCAGATTTCCTTAATCACCTGAGTGAAAAAAAATTGTCATTTCTCCTCTAGTTCTTTTTCCAATTACTTTTTACTTCTGGCTCCTAACCCCCTACTTTCTCAATGTGAAAAAACCCTAGAATTGTGAATGTTTTTATTAGGTCTTTCTTTCACCTTCTTTGCTCCAAAGAGAACAATACTAATTTTTCCAGTCCCTCCATGTAACTAAAATCCCTCATCCTGGATATTACCCTGGGAAACCTCCTCTGATTCATGCCCTTACATCATTCCATCCCTCCCATCACCCCACACCAAATGGCTTAACATTCTTCCAAAGATAACTTATTAAGAATTATTCAACAAAACTCCAGGGAAGGACAATAATTTACCAAGATGGGCCATATGGTGTATTTGTGCTCCTCTTGTTTGTGTTCTTATACCCTGGGCAATGCCATTTGCGTTTCTGATGCTAATGACCAATCCAATCATATTACAGGTATGAATAATTCTGTCTACTTGTCCAATTCTGCAGGTATTGCATTCATCTCTCCCAACCTCCAAAAACTACTATCTATTCAACTATGGCTGGCGCATCAACCAAGTAGAGTGCAAACACCAGGGCATTCCAGAAAATGAAAGCAGTGTGGGTTCACCATCCACTGAGCTCCCTTGAGGAAATGGTGCTGGAAGACGTGGGTCAGGAGGCGGCAGACCCTGTGGTATCAGGCACTACTGAGGTCATCCAGGTGACAGTAAGTGTCAATTTAATGCTTCTTCTCAAACTCCCTTTCCCATTCTGAGTTGTGGAAACTGCAAATAATGTGACTGTGGAATTTCTAAAATGCCCCCCACCAATCGTCTCTCTGTTTAACTCTCCAATTCTGCTTTTATGTTTTTAGATAGTGGTGCCTGGGCACCAGAAAGACATGCAGATCGGACACTAACATTGTGTATACTTTAGAACCTGACAGAGAGTGAGGATCAACACATGGTGAATGGCCAGGCACAACTACAGCTAGAAGGAGGAAAAGGATGGTTCATGCACCAGTTCCCCAAAGGATGAGTTGCAGATAAGTTCTTCTGCAAGAGACTCAGATAAGGGACTTCAAAGAGGTAGCATATATGAGATGTTGAGTGCATTGGCAAACGTGCCAAACATGCTCCTATCATTATCATGGAGCATGGGGGAGTTCACTTCCAATTTAGCACAGGGATCCCACAGTAGGAATGTGCCTAACTCCATGACAGCACTGGTAGACCATACCATCATGGAAATTCTGATGGCTGCTGTCTCAACTTCCATTACAGCACAAGCAGAGTCCTCCCAATATCATAATCCTATCGTAGAAGCTCAAATGGAGATCATGAAATCCATGAGTGAGTGCTGTCATGCAATCTCAGACTGCTATCATCATGGGTGCGATCAGGGACATGAAGTCTCAATGTAGTCCAGCAATCTGTGCCCCATTAGGTTAGTGGGATTGCGGAGGTGCAAGAATGTGAAGGTGACAGTGGTTAGGTGGAGAATAAATCTGCTATCCTTTCTCAGAATTACAACATTTGCTCTCCCTGCACAGCCATTCCTCCAGCGTAAACTGTTACCCCTCAGTAAGCCATTGTAGACTGCTGCTGCCCATGCCAAACAGATGCAGCCTAAAGCAGGGGCCTTGAGTCTGGAATTGCTCAAAGATATCTTGCAAGGCCATCTGTTGTCTCACCTCAACAAAATCAGTAACCTTCCAATCAACTGCAATCACTGGGATAGCGCTGTGTAGGAGCAAAGGTCGGGCAAATGCACCTGCAAGTCAGATTCTGAGCATTTGCATCAAGGTGAATCATACATTGTTGTTTGTATTTTTGGATAAGTTCCTCAACAAAGGTGTTTTTGAAGGTTTGTTGGTGTCATTTTATTGATCGATGTTGGCTAAGGGGACTTGGCAGTGGAGAGACTAAAAATGATTTTGATGGTAGGAAATGGCAAACCCACAGTGGGATAGAGAACTTTGTTTCAATTGAAACTGAGTCTCACCATAGTTTCCCTTGCCATGTCAAATTTGCGAGATTGGTCCATGGAGTGAGAGGGTTGTTCTGTGATGAGAGGCTGAATATGTTGGACCTATATTGTCTACCACTTAGAAGAATGAAAAGTAATTTCATTCTGAAGAGTTTTGACAGGATAGACACTTGGAAGTGTTTTTGCTTGCTGGGAAATCTGGAACACGAGGAAACAGAAAATTATCAACCATGAGTACTGAGATGAGAAGAAATTTCTTCACAGGAAAGGTTGAAAATCTTTAGAATTTGCTACGCTGGAGAGTTGTGGATGCTCCATCATTGACTCTGTTTAAGGCTAGGATAGGTAGAGGGTTGGTCCTTCAGTGAATTAAGTGAAATGGGGGGAAAGCAGAAAAGTGGAGCTGAGACCAGAGATCAGCCATAATCATGTTCAGTAGTGGAGCAGTCTCAATGGGCCATATGGTCTATTCCTGCTCTTCTTTCTTATGTTCTTTTGTCCTGGATAATGACATTTGTGTTTCTGATACTAATGGTCAAACCAAACTATTCTGTGCGCTTGCAATTGAAGGTGTTTATCAATATAGATGATATAACCAGTGCAAAGTAACTTTCTGAAGAGGACTTGGGTCTTGGACAGGCAAAGCTGAATAGATTTCATCAGTTTTGGCTTTGTTCTATATTACATGCCTAACAAATGTGAAAAAAATTCTTCCTAATGGGATTATCTGTTCGTATCTGATATACCTCTGCTGTTGCATGTTGACAGATTTCCTGGTGAATGTCCAGTCCAAGTGTACTAGATCTCTCTCAGAGCTCTCAAATAATAGAAATTGCTGACTTACGAAAGGCAAGAATCATTTCTTTGGCTTGGACATAAAAATAAGCATGTGTTATTTTGCATCAAAAAATGAATCAGCGTATCATTTCAACTTTTTTTATATTTATCCAATGTTGCAATTTTGATTGCATTCTAAATATTTATCCCAAGCTTACATCAAGGATCGCTCCCATAAGTGAGTCATTGTTGGTTATACATTCAATTATCAGCCAAAAGGCCCAGAACCTATTGAGATATAATTGTTCAGGTTGGAAGAATACTCTAATAAGCTTAGTGGAAAAGCAAAGAACCCTTCGATATTTGTCCCGTCATCAGATAATGGAAAAATAATCTTACTGTCAGATTCTGCAGCTCAAGTCACAACCCAACAATTAGATTTATTAAAAGTAAACATTAAATGGTAACAGAAGATGAACACAGCAGATTTCAGTAAATTATTTTTAATTTATCGTTCCTTGGCTCATAAAATAATAAAAGATGTAATGCTTCACCAACTCTCCAAATTATGTGAAATCTATTTCAGCATGTGTAAGATTAAAATGTGATACATGAAGTTAAGGTAACCACAAGGAACCTTCAGATAATAATTTCTACTTTGATAGAACAAAAAGCTGCATTGAATTGACAAAAGGTCACCAATTATATTTTTGCCCAGGCATGGAGCCTTCAATTAACGCTTTCCTCTACTAATAGGCTATGGCATATAATCTGCTGCAAATAAAGTTATTTAAGTTTAGAATATCTATGCATTACCAGTAATTAAGCAGATGATTAGGTGGCAAATGTCTGAAGCCATTGATCTTGTCCGATGGGCAGTATGGTGGCATAATGGTTGGCAATGCAGCATCACAATGGCAGGGATCTGATTCGATTCTGGTCTTGGATGACTGTCTGAGTGGAGTTTGTGTATTTTTTCTGTATCTGCATGGGTTTCTTCCAGATGCTCAGGTTTCCATCCACAACCCAAAGACCTGCAAGTTAGGTGGATTGACCACACTAAATTGCCCATTAGTGTCCAAAGATATGTAGCTTTGGGGGAGTTTGTAAATATATGGGGTTACAGAGATAGGGTGGTGTTGGAATGCTCTGTTGGAGAGTCAATGCAGACTCGATAGGCCAATGGCCTTCTTCTGCACTATGCATATTTTATGATTTTATGATGCCTATTTTATCAACAGCTAAAATTTCAGTTTATGGTTTGGATCAAGCAATCTATACGTGGCACGTACTAACTACTTGGCCAATAATAGCACCTAAGCTGCACAGACCAAATTCAAGTGGGTCCTAAAATTGGTGTTGGAGAGCAGCATGCAGGTTGCATGCTTACTCCTGTCTCCAGTGTAATTTTATTCTGAGAAGAGTGAGTAGTTGTGAGAACAATTAATGGCCTTATAAGGCCAAGTGGGATCAAAGTATGCTTTGGAGAAGGAGGCAGCACCCCGCCTTCCCCCCAAGTCACAAGTAGGCTAACATTAACATTGGCTTACATTATGCACACTCCGCACAGATAGTGACCCAAACTGGAAATTGAACCCAGGTCCCTGGCACTGTGAGGCAGCGTTGCTAACAACTGTGCCACCATGCCCAATTATTGTCCATCTCTGTAGAAATCACATTAGGCATATAATAGCAACTTTTGTAACCAAGAACTTCACCCAAAGACATGGTGCCAAACCCAAAACTAAAATCCAACCCCGTATCGTTATTGTTAAAAAAAGGTATTATGGTCCCACCTCTGACAAGAACCCAGAATTCTTCAAATAATTTTAGATGCAAAATGTTCTAACAATACAATAAAATATATTAACTATTTATGAATATTGTAATTTGAAATTAAATACTAGTCTGAATGTATATAGTTACACAGAGATGCAATTGTAAGGATAAGTGCATAAAATATTTACCATTCTCATGGGATCCAGAGCAAAGATGGGATCCTCAGATATGAACCTCTGTTTTTTTTAAGGTTGCTTTCAGGTACTCCACACAAGAGGAGTAAAGTCACCAATATCGATGATATATTAACCAATCATCAAAGTACACCATCTGCAGACTAAAATCAGACATCATCAAACAGGCCTAATAAATAGTGTCATTCACAACCACAAGGCATCCTAAAATGCTATAAAGGGCCCAATTTTATCATCGCGTTGCACTCTTGTGCAGGCGCAAAAACTTAGTAAAGCTGAGTGTGAGGCGTGTAGTGCCTGCCTCCTCACTGGCTGCCCCTTCACCAAGACCTGAAAATGGCCATGATTGGGACTGTGCCCGAAATGGGCACGACGGTCATTTAAATGCTTTTGCATTTACCGGCACTTCCTCCTTTACCACTGCATTCTTCCATCCAAAATCAGCCTGACAAAGACAAGCTCTACAAAAGTCCAATTTGGCCGCTCCAACTAGTAAGGAAGTAAATGTCAAGCATCCAACAGCTCTCTGCTTAGGGGGAAGATGGTGCGGTAGATCTGATGGTTCTCTGCTTGAATTGGTGAGATGGAAAGGAGAGTCTGCTGCCACTCTGCCCGTGAGCATTAAAGGGCAAGGGGGGTGGGGGGGTGAGCACCGCCACTCTGCCTGAGATCAGTGGGGGGAAAAGGAGTTAGGGGCCATGATCAACCTGGGTGGTGGAGGGGATGGGAAGATAATGGAGTCAGTAATGTTGTGGGGGTGTGAGGAAATATCTGTGGGGGCCAGGGGAGGCATTATGCGGTCCGGGAGTGATGTGGCAGGGGAGTCACGTTCTATCTCTTTTTTCTGCGCATGAGCAGTTGGAGGCGCCAATTGGAGCTGCAGGGTTTTGGGTGTATTAAGCCCTGCCCATGGGCTTCTGCAGCGCAATTCAGAGTCACTGGTATTTTTGTAGGCTGAGTGCATATGGGGGTGCCTAAGAACAGATCTAAAAGTGGGATCTGAAACACTCCCAGATTGAAGTCCACCCAGCACTCAAAAGTAAAATGGCAAAATAGGGTCTAAAGTCAACTGAGTTCTTTTCACAGGTATAAAATTCTTAATAATATAGATATATCAGAAATAGATATTGATCTGATGATAATACTGGCTTTGAAAACTAATGTCTCCTAATATTGGCCACAGTTTGTGATAATCCTTCACCAAATTGTATTTATTGCGCATAATAAAGGCACCAATACATGGTTGGTTTGTCCACAAAAGCAATTTATAAAGATTATAAGGGAAATAAAGCTATCTGCTGTTTGGTTCCCAGTGCATTTATTCTACCACTAACATATAGACTTGAAAACCAATGCAAGCTATTTAGGTCACAATGTTAATCTTAAACTTGCTTATATTCATACTGGCAACGACACTGGGGACAATTTTCCCAAAAGTGCTGAATTGAAGAGAAAGCAGTTCTAAATCCTGGCTGTTTTTTCAGTTTAACTTCAGGCCCAAATCTCCACACCCTGTGCAATACAGAAGTTACAATTGTGAATATCATTGAAAGTTCAGGGGCAGGGCATATTTGCACCATATTCTGACAGTTCCACAACTCTGTACATGTGCATTGGCCCTGTCAGTCTCCCCATTTGCTGGCCAGTTTGATTGCTGGCCAGCCCAGGACCCCTGCAGTGCTGCCCCGCCAAGTAACCACCCCCCCACCCCGCTCCCCACCCAACAGCGTAATCACAGTTCCTCCAAGCATTCCTGGCACAACCCTGACCCACCCACCCGCCCTGTCCCAGAACGGCCCGACGTCCAACCCTCTGCCAACAATAGTGCTGATCCTCCCACCCTCTCATCCTGGCAGACCCCACCCATTGCTAACCCATCTCCTAGGGGGGCAAGACCCCAGTAGGTCATCCCACGGGAGGCAAATCATCCCCAGCAGACCACATGTCACCCCCCTCCTATACAGCACATCCAATCACTGGCCTTCCTCCGGCTCTGACTGATCCCAATGTGAAGTGACAACATGACCACCTATCGATCGCTACTAGGCCCCACTCACAATGGGCCTGCCCCATTGACCACTTGGTCCAACCCTCTTGGTACTGCATGATGTCCAATGTGCAGTGCCAAGGTGTAGCCTGAGCATGGACACTTTGCCTCTTGAGCAGTGCCAGAGCGCTCATGCCCATGGGGCACCACCTCCTGGCGCCTGACCCCTGGGGAAACCCCATTTGCTCCCCCCACCCTCTTCATTTTGGCTAGTTCCCCGCAAGTGGGAAGCTACTCTAGTTTCCCACTTGCTAGAGTGAAATGCTCCTGACAGGATGGGAGATGCTATTGAGCCGGAGAGTTCCATGCTGGGCTCGATAATGACATGTAAAATACATTTTAAAAAGATTTAAATCACTCATCTCTCTTCTCACCAATTTCCAGCATGGTCCTGATTGCACCTGTTCTCTGCCTGTGGGAGACACAGATTCGTCAAGAACACTTGCGGGAATCCCACGAAATGGCTGACATGTGATTTTGGCGTGATGGGATGGGAGAATCACTGCCATTATGTGGCATTTGATGGAAACCATACCCTTCCTTATTTGCTGAGCTGAAAACTTATCCAAAATCTGCAATAGTTGTCTAGCCAGTAGACAGCACAATACTGAGGACTGAGTATTAGCTCTGAGGTAGTAGTTTGGATGCTGAAGCTCCACATCTGAACTTCAATACACGTCCCAGGTTGTCATATGACTCTATCATTGCATTGCTGAAATATGAAGTCCTTCAAATGAGGCATCAAACTAAGGCCCCCATCTAACTTTTCAATATTAAAGATATCATAGCATTCTTTGAAAGAAAATAATGTTCATGTGAGGTTCTAACTGATATTCCTTCCTTAAATAACACAACAAGAACAATGCAAATCAATTGCTTGCCATGCTGGAGATTGAGAGACCTTGCTGTGGGCCATATTTTTCTGTTGCAAGTCTGTTGCATAAATTTAAACCTTCCTTTTTGTATTTTAAACACTACTAAACATCAATCTCAAACTGGTTGATAATTAGCTCTTTCACACTATGTAGACAGCAAACTATAAAAAGCACAGTTTCAACTTTCTAGCTTTAATTTTTTTTACTTTTGGGAAGTAGAAGGGATGCAAAAAACTTGAATTCAACAGCAATTTACTGCAGATGACAGAAAAGATAGTTAACAACAGAAAATGATGGATATACCCATCATGTAGAGAGAGAAACAGAATAAGCCTCGTAATATCAAGAGTACCAGAGCATTGTGTGCTGGTCCAAAAGGCACACTCCACACACAATTGTTCCACATTCAGTCACTTTTTTGGACAGTGGTGAGTTGCATGGCAGTACTGAGGCAGATTAGGCCTAAAGATGCCACTGCACTTGCTGCAGAGGACTCAGGTGCCATTTTGCAAGGGAGCCCCAGTCTTGTAGTGCACTGGGAGCCCCCCCACCTCCCCACTGGACATCAGGATCTCCTCCCCGAAACACATTTGTTGTGGCATATTTCCCCCTCCTCAACATGGGTTATTGGCACTAGGGCATCAGGACACCTCAGATGGGTTCCCTTGCATGATGCCTGATATTCCTCTCCATCATAAGCCTAGACATGCCCCCACATCATGGCTGCTAACATCTCTCCCTCTTCATAACACCCAACATGCTCCCCTCAGAATAAACCCCGAGATGCCCCCACAGCATTAACCCCGACATGATCCTCCATCAGGATCCCAACATGACTCCTAGATATGCCATCAGAACTTCCTACATTCTCTTCCATTATGTCCCCCCTTCAGGACCCCAACTCAGGCCCCACCTCTTTGGCATTGTCCTGGCACACTGATAGATTGTCTAGTGGACACTGCCAGGTGGTTAATGTCCAATGGGCACTGTCAGGCCATGTCCCCAACCACCTAGGGAGGCTTCAATGGCCTTCAAGCAGCACGGCATGGCCATCTCATTCGTGGAGGCCAGCACTGAATCACACCTATGCGACGTTCTGCTGGGGAGGTGGGAACATTCTGGAATTGGGGACAATTTTGTGCTAAATTTGCTGATGAGGTTGAAATCCTGTCAGTTTCTACACATTGTCCGGTTTGCACCAATAGAAAGGGGCCGGGGCAATTACAAACCATTTGGCACTGGGCACGGGACTATTTTTTAGGTATGCAAACTATTTTTCAGGATTGGTACAATCTGTGCCAGGCATGGTGAGCTTGGAAAATCATCCCCAGAGATAACATTCAGATTGATGACTTCAGTCACAGTTGAGTTTGCTCACTGGTAATTGTGACCCCATTAAAAATTGTCCTCATATGTTTAAATTAATAAAGTGCAAACTGAGGTTACTAACACAAACACTCACTTTTGACAGCAATAAACCCAATCAACTTTCTGTTTAGCATTATTAACCTGGAATCAAATCATCTCAAAATAATAGAGTACATTGTGCTTTATCTGAAACCAACAAAAGCAACCCCAAAAAATATGATTTTCAAGCACCAATTATGTTCATCACAATTGGAAATTCTTCTGTGGTAATTTAAAAGCATTGTGCTGAAAGTCAGCACCACCCACAAAATTGGGCAGGTCCCCCAACAGAGTCAATTACCAAGGCGAGTTTACAGAAATTAGACCTATTTATGGAGGCTGTTCAAATTGACAGTACTTTTAGTGATAAGACATTCATAAGCAGTTTTTAAATATCAATTTGTGTGTAAATTATGAAGTTACTAGATACCGATCAAATTATTAATTTTTTTTGTCTTTCAAATCACTTTCAGTTGTTCATGTCCGAATTTACATCAGTTCCATTTCATCAGTTAGGATGAAGAAACTTTCCAGAATGGCAGTGGAACTGACTGATATTCACTACTGGCAATGTTCCAATAATAATATCCTCACCTTTGTTTTCAAATCTCTCTTGTGGCCTTGCCTCATGCTATCTCTGTAATCTCCTCCAGCCTTATAGACCTCTGATGTATTAGCACTTCTCCAATTCAGGCCTCTTGAGGATTTAAATCGCCCCTACCATTAGAGGCCATGTTGTCAAGGTCAAGAGCTGTCAAGGTCATACGCGCATTGAAATTCCCAGCACAATTCAAACTTCCTGGTGGAGGAGTGAGCAAAGAGGTCCAGTGACCTTACTGCAATAAGGGATGAACTTTAAAAGATAATCTGTCATACCAAGGAAGCACTGTAAAGCATGTTTGTCCACAGGTATGGTCACTTGTTGTTGTCTGCATTTGGCTTCACAGCACAACTGTGAGGCAGTAACCCAAAAAGGGAACCTGCGTGACTCTGAATCTGCATTTCACAGGATTGAGCTTCAGCAGTATAGTCCTAACTCTGCTGAGGGCAAAATGAAGATATGCATCATGTTCTTGCAAGGTATAATCCCAGACCAGGAAATTGTCAACAACAAAATTTTGCAATGTTGGCCTGCAAAGAACTGCTTCATGCACCACTGGAGGACCTTGCTGTCAGTGGAGAGCCTAAAGGGCATATGAAGAAAATGAACACATATACATAAATGTGGTAAGTTTAGAAGATTCTTTATCGATTGGAATTTGCCAGAATCTGCATTTCACATTTAGAATGAAGAAACCTCAGCATTGGTCAAGTTTGCTGCCATCTATTTCACTGCCTTCAGAGGTGATGAGATCTGAACAGGGCCTTATTTAAGTAACTTATGTCAATGAAAATTCTGACATCTTTCTTCACTGTGGTCACCATTACTGAAACCAATTCTGTGGCCTTGATGTAACACCTAGCGCCGTCATTTGATGCAGCACATTAGTACATTCTGCTTCATGGCTATTGGTACTCTTCTTGGTGCACAAATCATTGGTAATACTGAGTCAGCGGTAGCTCACCAACAATGTCACATTTGAAGAGTTCTTTGACTCTCTTATTTCTGGAGCTTGTATAGCATGTACCTCTGACCAAGTTGGACGAGCACAAGTGTGATGTTGTCCCAAAAACCTTGACAATTCTCCCAAAAAAGTTCTAAGTGGTGAATTTGCAGGAAAAATGGTGTAAATCACGATTTTTTTTTCTGTTGGGGTTCAGATCCTCCATACATCCCTACCTTGACAAACCCCCCCTTCCCCATGGGAGGTAGACTCTCCCCCCAGCCCACCCCAATTGCTGGCGCCCTTCAACCCTGACTGATATTGGTTGCAGTGTGGCAGTGGGATCCTGCGCCTCAACTGATCTCCCCTTGGCCCTGCCTCCAGCTGGCCCTGCCCCCTCCCAGGCCTAACTCCCAAGCCCCTCCCCTCAGCCTCATCCCTTGACATTGCCCAATGCCCTGTGGGCACTGCCAAGATGCCCTCAGGGCACTTTGCCTCTTGGGCAGTGTCAGGGCACAGGCTGGCACTACCAGAGTACCCATACCCAGGGGGCACTACCCCAACATGACCAAACCCCCGGTGAGGCCCCAAATTTCCTTCCTTCACTCCAGCAGGGCCTTCCATTAGTTCCACGAAAGTTGGGGGGGAGGGCTACCCTAAGCCCCATTGAGTGAATTTGTACTGGCGAGGTGGGAACTGCTATCGGGCCCAGAGAATTCAGTCCTGGGCCCAATAATTACATTCAAATCGCTTTAAAAATACATTAAAATTGACTAATAAATGAACTTTAAACTTTACCTGGTGTTCCTGCCGGTTTCCTACGTTGTCCTCACCTTGCTGGACATCCGGTGGTGGGGGAAGCATGCATATCAGGAATGCATGTGTGAATCCTGTGAATCAGCATATGTGTGGCTCAACCCACTAAAAAATTAGCAGGTTGGAATTAAAGAATCGCTCCCCCTTATGTTCTCATCGACTAGATGAAACTTGAAACTGCACCATGTGCAATGGAGAGTGGCCACTTCTGCAACATTTTATCAAGTGATTCCACTTTACATATTTGACGTAGCATTTACCATATGCCAAACATGCTGCCTGTTCCAAGGGTAATGGCCATTACTATTGGGACAGCATGTGCTCTATACTGTGAAACCTTTAATTTTCTTCCTAAAACCCTTGCTGCTTTTTTTTAGCATAGAATTGTAGAATTCTTACAGTGTAGGAGAAGACTATTTGGCTCATCTACAAAACTCCATTCAAGTGCTCTCCCTGAAACCCCACATAATTACCAAGGGAAATCACCCTGACATTCAAGGACTATTTACCATGGCCAGTCAATCTAACTTGCACATCTTTGGAGTGTGGAAGGAACCCAGAGCACTCAGAAGAAATTCACGTAGTCATGGGGAGAATGGGCAAACTTCACATAGACAACCATTCAAGGCTGGAATTGAGCTGGGTCCCTGGTACTGTGAGGCAGCAGTGTTAGCAATTGTGCCACTGTGCCCCCTATGCCAATACTAATGGCAGTTTGTAGTGTTACCACAGTGGATCCCACAGATTATTTGATTCCTAACGAACTCATTAGTAAGGATGCCAAATGCACATTTTTTGGCCAAGGTTTTCAATATTTCAGTATATAATTATATTGATGTCAGATCTTGGTTTGCAGAATAAAACATTTGCCTTTTGTGTATTATGTTCTTCATTGGCAGGTAAATGTTCTTAAGGTTTTATTATAATTATTTTGGATTCCTCTTTTTTCTCCTCCATTTGAAGTACAAATGAATCGAATGCCTCAATGATGTCAGAGCCTGCTAAACTTGGTAAGGTGTAAGCTTGCAACTTTTTTTGATTTATCCGATAATCCAATATACATGCCATTCCTTTTCAAATTTGACCCAAATGTCGGCAATATTTTCATTGAATATGAGTGAGTTGATGCGGCAAAGTCCTTGTGCCTTACACCAACCCTTGACACCATGTAAAAGTATTGGGTTCCCAAAGACTGGCAACCAAGGACTTACAACAAGCAATAGTGTATTCACAAGTCTGAGCAGCTATTACATACTTCACTCTGCCCATGTTCCAGGGTAAATGCTCATGCTTCTGACACAGGACCTCTTAAGTAACTGCATCATCATATCATCATGTGACTACTCAGTCTACATCTAGCTAGCCATAATTTCCAACATACCAGTGGTTCTCTACTGAGGAAGGCCTAGCTGATAGAGCTTCATGGTCGCCATAGCATATGTTCATGTATAATGTCAGGTAGAAGGTGGGGATCAACCCAATGCCAAATTAGGTAGTCAGGAGTGTGACTGCACTGTGATTCGATGCTTGTAAAGGCAATGCCATTGTCAGAAACAGTGCGTGCACAAACTTTGTCATAACACTTCACAATGATGGTGAAACATCCATAATATAATATTGATAGATTTGTTTAATGCTGCAGAGAACTGCCAACCCCTCTTTCTCAATCTGGGAATATATCTGTTCAGCATCTGTGAGGGTCCTAGATGCATAACCAACTGGCTTCTTTATTCCGTCTT
Organism: Sphyrna mokarran; assembly: GCA_024679065.1. NCBI lineage: Eukaryota > Metazoa > Chordata > Chondrichthyes > Carcharhiniformes > Carcharhinidae > Sphyrna > Sphyrna mokarran. The sequence continues at coordinate 105,664,500 of JAGIQG010000004.1, read as the reverse complement.
TCCAGCAATGTGCCAGTACTGCTCAAATCTCAAACAGGGAGACACTGCATGGCAAGATAATGTCCATTTTTGGGTCAAATGGGCCTATAAATTAGAGGAAAAACCTTTCATATTGTTGAAATTCTCCAGCTGTGGTGCCCCCGAAGGCCACTTTTGATTTTTCCATAGTAGGATAGACAAGGGGGCTGGTAAAGAAACTAAATTCAGGATAAATCTCCTGTAATAATTTACAAGCTGCAGGAACTCTATAGAATTCTTTGGAGTTGGCACCTCTTTAATGACACTTGCCTTGTCCTCTAGCTGTTGAAGATCTTTGCAATCTAACCAGTAACCCAAATAGGTCGTGACACTTGCTTAAAAGACATATTTTTCCCTTTTCAGTCATGCCTCATCCTCTGAAATTAGCCAGAAGATCTCTTCCAGGTTTGCTAGGTATTTGCGTTCTGAAGTTCCTGTGACCAAGTCATTATTCAGGTACATCTCTGCCTGAGGGAACCCTTGGAGCTTGTTCTCTATGGCCCATTGAAAAATAGCAGATGCAGGTGAGACCCCAAAGGGCAAGCGAGTGTATTCATATAGGCCTTTGTGGGTATTAATTGTCACAACTTTCCTAGAAGGCTGACCTAATTTAAATTGGTGATACACATGGCTCATGTTCAACTTGGAAAATGCTTGGTCACCTGTTAACTTGGTGTACAGGTCTTCAACCCAGGGTATACGGTATCTGTCAAATTTGGAAACTTGTTGGCAGTAAGCTTATAGTCTCCACAAAGTTGGACGAACTTAATTGGCTTGAGGACAAAAACAACAGGTGCAGCCTACTCTGTGAAGTGTATAGGTCTTATGATACCCAGCTTCTCCAGTTGTTCCAGTTCTGACCTTTCTCCTTTCTAAGTGACCTTTCTAAGTGTAGCATTGGGGTCAATATCGAAGTTTGCTTTAACTCCCCTTATTTTTCTGAGCCCTTCCTAGAAAGCCGAGGGGTACTAATTGATGAGTTTGCTCATTCCCGTCATGGCCAGTCTGAAGATCTTCAGCCAGTTCAGTCTGATGTGTTGGAGCCAATCTCTGCCCATTTGCTTCGATCCTTGTCCCGAGATACAATGATGCATGGAAGTTGAGCTGACTGCTGCCTTTAAGTCACTAGAGTCACCATGTGTCCTTTATCTGTAATAGATGCCCCCATATTGGTGGCCAGTCTGGCCTTTGTGTTTTCTAATTTGAGGAGCTGAATACCAGTCCGGAGGTGATCATAAGTCTGCCTCCTGATAATGGAGATAGCAACTCCCATATTCAGTTCCATTTTTAATGTGTGGACATTTACCAACAGTTCAACTTTTATGGGGGTAGCCTTTGTTGCGGAAATGTGGTTTAATTGCACTGTCCCTGTTCCTGATAGTGGGAATATCTACAAGTTATGGTCCAGGACTGGTCTTGATCCCTTTTTGACACAACACACATTTTGACTGTTCCTATATTTTTGCTGGTTGTTGTCTTTGACTGTGCTTACAATAGTTCACCATCTGGCTCCTACAACCTTCTGAAATATACTCCCAAGAGTCTGAAAGTCGTCCCTGCTCTTTCTTTCTCGAATTGGATGTCACTATTTTAAGGGATGTTGTGATATTTTATTGATAAAATCATTCACAGTTGAATGATGACCATTGCCTCTCCCGCCTTGGAGGACACTGCAATCTGACATCCCCTCGAATTCTGAGCTCCTTTCTCTGCATTCTCCAGTGAAGGAGGTATTTCAGTAGCTTTCTTTAAATGCAATTTGGTTCTGACAATAATTTATCTTGGACTGTCATATGTTAATTCTGCAGTTCAGTCTAACTATCAAAATATCATTCAGTGTTGGCCTAAATCCACAGTGCTATGTCAATGTTTGTAGCCTGATTGGAAATCCAGTGACAGATTCTCCAGGCGTTCACCCTGCTGTGGTAAAGTGGCAATCGTGGAGTATTATGAAAGATTTTGGGACTTAACCAAATCCACTACTTCATTAAAGGTTTTGATGTCAGGAGCATCCTCGTAGGTCAGGCTTTTTACCACAATAGAAGTTGGAATCCCACATACTGTCATCCAGATCACTTTCTGTTTCTTGTCCCCTTCAATATTGTTAGCCGGAAAAAGAACACCCATACTCTGCTTATTCGGCCCAGTCTTCTATCCTGCATTGTAAGCTTCAAGTCTGCCCAAAAGAGACATTTTTCTTTTCAGTGGAATACTTGTCTCCAAAGATTGTAAAGATTGTCTGAAGAGAAGAAAACAACTCATTTTACTCCTAATTGCCAATGTAATAATCTCACCGAAGCCAGTCTTCCATCACAATCAAATTTCATTTACAACGTGCAATAAGTGCCACTTGGAAGCCACAGTTTACAAGTCAAGTTCTGAAGTCCTTTGACTGCAGGCCTGAGTGGAGCAGCTTGTTTTAAACTCCTGGCTGTTCCTTTCTTATTGGGCAAGACTCTACTTGCCAAGTAGGGAAGTTCAATTTCTATGAGGTCCAAGGGGAGATTGATTGACAAACCTATATGACTATCATAACACATGGTTGATAAAGGCATTATACTATTGTGAGCCCTTTTCTTTTTTCTCAACTAACAGCTACTAAAAAAGTATAGAAGTTTCTCTGTGTTTGACTAACAGAATTAAATATCAGACAGATATGTGGCAGAGAATTTTCATGTCAAATTAATGTCAGCAGCAACTAAAATGTGATCATGTGAACAATGATCATTCGAAAACATAACCATGTGAACAATGATCACTTAAAACATTCTTAGTCTGACAGTTCTAATTCAAGTCTTTGATCTCCCAAAGGGCCTGCAGGCTTTAAATAAGTTTATTTAAGTTTATTTATTAGTCACAAATAGGCTTACATTAACACTGCAATGAAGTTACTGTGAAAATCACCTAGTTGTTACACTTTGGTGCCTGTTGGGGCACACTAAGGGAGGATTTAGCAAAACCAATGCATTTAACCAGCATGTCTTTTGGAGTATGGGAGGAAATAAGAGCATTTGGAAGAAACCCACAGGTATTTGTATTGAAGAATGATGATAACTGCCCAGACAAAATTCCTCACTGTGAGAGCGTGCTGCTACAGGACTCATGAAGATCATACGCTAATTCAAATACTCACACTTTGGTGGTACCCACACTGGCACAGAAGTCATTTAGTTTCTGACTTGGTAACTCTCATGTTAGAATTGAACAAGTGCAGCTGGTGAACATAGGACAGCAATGAGAATCCAGGCTGCCCAAAGCTCCTAGCTCTTCTCAGCCTAACTTAGATGCTGTGCCTCAGGGACCCTCAACAACAGACAAACTTTTGGATTAGTGGCAAAGAATGCATTGTTTATGATAAGCTTTAAAGTTGCACTGTATATGTTTGCATAGAGACCTGGAGAAGTCCATTTCAATCATTAATGGCATAATGTCCCAGGCCTTTGTGATGTCTTCCTCTATGGAAGGAAGTTCATTCACATGGAACATCAAACATAATTAGTGCATGCAGGCCCTTGTTCATTTGCAAGTCATTTAAAGGAGAATGTTTGATACCCGAGCCCAAGTCATTCCTCATCTTGCGATCTGTAATATGACAGTCTCCTCTTTATTAGTTCCGGGTAATGCAGATGGGCTATAATAGAAGGATGGTGGTGAATGAGCATGCTCTATGCTCTGCAGCCAATATAGCATAAGCATTACATATGTTGATGTGAGAGATCAGAGTTCCAAAGTGCAGAGCAGAACTCCAAAACCTCCAAAATTGTCAACATAACTTCCAAGTTTACAAAAGTAATCTCCAAAGTTGTCAATGTAGCTTCTGAGGACAAATGAGCAAAAATTTCACCCAAATATGTAACAAAGCACTTGTGCAATTTTTAATCTTTATTGGCATATTTTTGATATTGGAGATATATGATACATAGGATTCTCAGGAGGTTGAGTAAAGTGTGTACTGGAAGGATCATTGGAGCAGTATGTAGCTAGTCCGATTAGAGAGGGGGCTATATTGGATTTAGAACATAGAACATAGAACATAGAACACTACAGCACAAACAGGCCCTTCGGCCCACAAGTTGTGCCGAACACATCAAAACCTACCCAGCCATAGACCTATCTATAACCCCCAATCCCATTGGATCCCATATACTCATCCAGAAGTCTTTTAAAAGACCCCAGCGAGTTCGCCTCGACCACCACCAACGGCAGCCGATTCCATTCACTCACCACCCTCTGAGTGAAAAACTTTCCCCTGGCATCCCCTTTGTACTTGCTTCCCTGCACCTTAAATCTGTGCCCTCTCGTCGTGACCATTTCAGCCCTGGGAAGTAGTCTCTGAGAGTCCACCCTATCTATTCCTCTCAACATCTTGTAAACCTCTATCAGGTCGCCTCTCAGCCTTCGTCTCTCCAGGGAGAACAGTCCCAGCTCCCTCAACCTGCCTTCATAAGGCATGCGTCCCAATCCAGGCAACATCCTTGTACATCTCCTCTGCACCCTTTCAATAGCTTCCAAGTCCTTCCTATAGTGAGGCGACCAGAACTGCACATAGTACTCCAAGTGTGGTCTGACAAGGGTCCTATAAAGCTGCAGCATTACCTCCTGACTCCTGAACTCAATCCCTCGATGAATGAAAGCCAGTACACCGTAAGCTTTCTTAACCACATCCTCCACCTGGGAGGCCGATTTGAGAGTCTTATGGACCCGGACCCCAAGATTCCTCTGCTCTTCCACACAGCTAAGACTCCTACCTTTGATAGTGTACTCATTCATCCCGTTGGATCTGCCAAAATGGACCACAACACATTTATCCGCATTGAAGTCCATCTGCCACTTCTCCGCCCAGTCTTGTATCCTGTCGATGTCATGCTGCAACTTCTGACATCCCTCCAGACCATCCACAACACCACCGACCTTCGTGTCATCGGTGAACTTACTCACCCATCCCTCTACTTCCTCATCCAGGTCATTTATGAAAATGACAAACAGCAAGGGTCCTAGAACAGATCCCTGGGACACTCCACTGATGACCGACCTCCATGCAGAAAAAGAGCCATCCACAACCACCCTCTGCCTTCTGCAGGCAAGCCAGTTCTGGATCCACAAGGCCAAAGCCCCTTGGATCCCATGGCCTCTCACCTTCTCAAGAAGTCTTGCATGTGGGACCTTGTCAAATTCCTTGCTGAAGTCCATGTACACCACGTCCACTGCTCTTCCTTCGTCAATGTGTTCAGTCACATTTTCGAAGAACTCAATTAAGCTCGTAAGGCACGACCCGCCTTTTACAAAACCATGCTGACTATTTCTAATCAACCTAAACTCCTCCAAATGCTCGGAAATCTTGTCCCTCAGAAGCCTCTCCATCAGCTTACCAACCACTGAGGTCAGATTCACCGGTTGGTAATTTCCAGGACTATCCCTGTTCCCTTTCTTGAAAATAGGGACCACATCCGCAATCCTCCAATCCTCCGAAACCTCTCCCGTCTCCATCGACGACGCAAAGATCATCGCCAGGGGCTCTGCAATGACATCCCTCACCTCCCACAATAACCTGGGGTACATCCCATCTGGTCCCGGAGACTTGTCTATCTTGATAGTATTTAAAAGTTCTAACACATCCGCTTCCTTAATATCTACATACTCAATCTTTTCAGTCTGTCGCAAACTTGTAGTGCATCCTCCCAGATCACTTTCCACCGTGAATACTGAGGCAAAGTACTCATTAAGCACCTCTGCCATTTCTTCTGGTTCCATACAGACTTTTCCCCCTTCAACTTTTATAGGTCCTATCCCTTCTCTTCTCATCCTTTTACTTTTCACATATTTGTAGAAGGCCTTGGGATTCTCCTTAATCCTTCCAGCCAAGGCCTTCTCATGACCCCTTCTGGCTCTCCTAATTTCCTTTTTAATCTCTCTTCTATAAGCCTTATACTTCTCTAGATCCCCAACATCTCCTAGCTCTTTGAACCTTTTATACACCTTTCTTTTCTTCCTGACTATGTTTACCACAGCCTTCGTGCACCACGGTTCCCGTGTCCTACCAAAACCTCCTTGTCTCACCGGAACGTTGTCGTGCAAAGCTCCAGACAAGCATTCCTTGAATATCTGCCACCTTCCTTCTGTGCTTTTCCCCAAGAACACCTCCTTCCAGTTTATTCACCCCAACATCTGCCTGATGTCTTCATATTTCCCCTTATGCCAGACAAACACCTTCCTAGCCTGCCTGATCCTATCCTTTTCCAATGCAAGGGTGAAGGAGATAGAATTATGATCTCCATCCCCAAGATGCTCTCCTACCGAGAGATCCATCACCTGTCCTGGTTCATTAGCTAGTACCAGGTCCAGTACAGCATCTCCTCTCATAGGCTTGTCCACGTGCTGTGTCAGGAAACCTTCCTGAACACACCTAACAAACTCCTCCCCATCCAAACCCCTTACCTTTGGGATATTCCAGTTGATGTTTGGGAAATTGAAGTCTCCCATCACAACAACTCTGTTATTTCTACATCTCTCCAGTATCTGTTTCCTTATCTGCACCTCAACTTCCCTGTCACTATTGGGCGGCCTGTAGAATACACCCAGCAACGTCACCGACCCTTTGCTATTCCTAACTTCCACCCACAGAGACTCCGTAGACATTCCCTCCTCGGTATCCAACTTCTCTGCAGCCATGACACTGTCCCTGATCAACAGTGCCACTCCACCACCTCTTTTGCCTCCCTCCCTGTCCTTCCTGAAAGATCTGAATCCCGGGACCTGTAGTACCCAGTCCTGTCCCTGAGACATCCAAGTCTCTGTAATGGCCACCACATCACAATCCGAAGCAGCAATCCACGCCCTAAGTTCATCCACCTTATTTACTACACTCCTGGCATTAAAATAGACACAGCTCAGTCCCTCAGACTGGACATTTCCCTTCTCCCCCACTCGTCTAACCTGCCTCTCATCCTGCCTAGAGTCCTTCCCTACCTGGGAGCTAACTTCCTTGCTCCCAGTCTCCACATTACTATTCCCTCCACCTAACCTTTCTAGTTTAAAGTCCCCCCAGTAGCCCTAGCCAGTCTTCCCGCCAAGATATTAGTGCCCCTGGGATTCAGGTGCCACCCGTCTTTGCTGTACAGGTCACACCTGCCCCTAAAGAGGTCCCAATGATCCAGGAACCGGAATCCCTGCCCCCTGCTCCAATCCCTCAGCCACGTATTCAACCTCCACCTCATAATATTCCTGCTCTCACTCTCCCGAGGCGCAGGCAGCAATCCTGAGATTACTACCTTCGCTTTCCTCTCTCTCAGCTGCCTACCCAGTTCCCTATAATCCCTTTTCATGTCCACTTCCCTCTTCCTGCCTATGTCAGTAGTACCTATATGTACTACAACTTCCAGTACCTCACCCTTCCCTTTCAGGATGTCTGGGACACGTCCAGAGACATCCCGAATCCCAGCTCCAGGGAGACATACCACCATCCGCGACTCCCGTCTGCGTCCACAAAAACATCTATCTGCCCCCCTCACTAGGGAGTCCCCTATAAGCACTGCCTTTTTGCTCTGTTTTTTAGGTTTTTGTTTAGCTCCAGGGAGCTGGCCACCGCTGCCTCCCTTGGATGGCTGTCCCCCACAGTAGTACTCAGGCAAGAGTACTTATTTTGAAGGGGGACATCCACTGGTGTACTTTCCATCACCTGAGGTTTCCCCTTCCTAATAGTTACCCATGTGCCTTCTCCCCTTTGCCCTGGTGTGACTACTTGTCTGTAACTCCTATTAATAATCTCCTCATTCTCCCTAATGAGTCGAAGGTCCTCAAGCTGCATTTTCAGTTCTTTTACCTGGTCCCGTAGGGATTGCAGCTCCACACAGCGATCACAAGTATGGACATCTGGGAGACCAGGAGCCTCCAAGACCTCCCACATGTTACACTGGCAACAACATGCTGGCCTCACACCCATGCTTGCCCCTTTTTAGTAACCCAGAGAAAAAAAAAGTAAGAAAGATTTAAAAAAAAACTTACCTTGCCTCCCCTTTTTGCTTAGGCCCTGTGAGCCAAGGACCTTACAGCTCACACAAAAACAAACTTACCTGCTCCTTCTCAGAGCTCCTCTCTCTCTCTTTTTTAGGTTAGAGGAGGAGGGGGGGTTGGGATACTCTACTTGTGTAGAGTATCAGGATTCCACACCACTCCAATTTATAGTGAGGTTGAAAAAAAACTACACTACCCAAGGTGCTTTGCAACACCTTCCGGGTTTAAAAGTTTAAAAAATTTTAAAAAAACTAGTAAAATTTAGACTTAAAAATCGCTCTACTCACTCACAAGCTCTCCACTCGCAAATCGCTGCCTCTCCACAGTGCTCCCAAGGAACAATTAGCAATTTAGTTCTGAGCAATGAGCCAGGTCAACTGGTTGAGGTTGTAGTAGGGGAACATGTGGCTAACAGTGACTACAATTTTGTCTACTTTAGGATATAGATGGAAAAGGATGTTTGTTGCCCTAGGGTGAGTGTGGTTAGGCTTCACAGGATTGTTCGAGGGTAAGTCCATGCCAGGCATGTGGGATTCTTTCAAGGGAATACTGAAAATGTTGCAAGAAAGATGTGTGCTGGCTAAGAGGAAGGATGGGAAAGGTAGGATTAGAGAGCCGTGGATTACTAGGGATATTGAGGATTTGGTTAGGAAGAAAAGAGAGACGTATATTAGGTCAAAGCAACTGGGAACAGAGAGAGCGCTGGAGGAATATAGAGAGAGTAGGAGGGAGCTCAAACGGGGAGTTAGCAGGGCAAAAAGGGGGCATGAAATGGTTTTGGCAGATAGGATTAAGGAAAATCCAAAGGCTTTTTATTTCAATGTTAGGAATAAAAGGGTGGTTAGAGGAAAGATCGGACTTCTTAGGGACAGAGGGGAACTGTGATTAGAGCCTGAGGGAATGGAGGAGATCCTGAATGAATACTTTACATCAGTATTCATGAAGGAGAGGGGCTTGTTGAAAACTCCTGTCTCTGAGGCAGCTGTGGACCAGTTGAGGGAAATATCCTTACTGTTTGAGGAAGTGTTAGAGCTTCTAGGTAGCATTAAAACTGATAAATCTCAGGGCCTAATGGCATTTATTCCAGGCTGCTTAGGGAAGTGCAAGGTGAAATTGCTGGGCTTCTAACGCAAATCTTTGTCTCTTCTTTGGACATAGGTGAGGTCCCAGAGGACTGGAGAATAGCTAATGTTGTACCATTGTTAAAAAGGGTAGTAGGAATAACCCTGGAAATCATAGGCTGGTGAGTTTGATGTTAGTGGTAGGAAGCTGTTGGACGGAGTTCTTAGAGATAGAATGTATAGGCACTTGCGATCTGATTAGGGATGCGCAGCATGGCTTTGTTAAGGAGAGGTCGTGCCTTACGAATCCGGGAGAATTTTTTGAGGAGGTGACGAAAACCGTCGACGAAGTGCGAGCATTTGATGTCGTCTATATGGATTTCAGTAAGGCGTTTGACAAAGTCCCTCATGGGATGTTAGTTGAAAAGATCAAGGCTCACGGGATACAGGGACAGGTAGCTAGATGGATAAGAGGTAACTGGCTTGGTAATAGGAGACAGAGAGTAATTGTGGAAGGGTCTTTTTCTAGCTGGAGGTTGGTCACTAGTGGTGTGACACAGGGCTTGGTATTGGGACCTCTTCTATTTGTAACATATATAAATGACTTGGAAGAGGGAGTAAGTGGAGTGAATAGCAAGTTTGCAGATGATACAAAGATGGCTGGACTTGCGGATAGTGAGGAATATTGTCAGGTGATGCAGCAGGACATAGATAGGCTGGTAGCTTGGGCATATAGATGGTAGATGGAATTCAATCCTGATAAATGCGAGATGATGCATTTCGGGAGAAAGAATGTAGAGGGAGGTATATGATAAAGGGTAGACTGATTAAGATACAGAAATGCAGAGGGACCTGGGGGTGCAGGTGCACAAATCTCTGAAGGTGGCAGAGCAGGTGAAGAAAGCAAATGGTATGCTAGCCTTTATATGAAGGGGTATAGAGTACAAGAGGTGGTCCTTAATATTGCAGTTGGTTACACCTCATTTGGAATATTGCATCCAGTTCTGGCTGCCTTATGACCGGAAGGACATGGAGACTCTGGAGAGAGTGCAGAGGAGGTTTACCAGGATGCTGCCTGGTATGGAAGGTCTGAGTTGTGAGGGAGGTTAGACAAATTGGGGCTGTTTTCCTTAGAAAGACGTAGACTTAGAGGAGATCTAATAGAGGTGTACAAGATTATGAGGGGTATAGATAGAGTAAACAGGGTTAAACTTTTTCCTTGGATGGACTCAAATAGCACGAGGGGTCACGGGCTTAGGGTGAGGGCGGAAAGGTATAATTTGGATGCGAGATGGAGTTTTTCACACAGAGGGTGGTGGGTGTATGGAGTGCATTAAGTAAAATAGTGGAGGCAGGCACTCTGGAGTTATTTAAGAGATACTTAGATGGGCACATGAACAGAATGGGAATGGAGGGGTATAGAAAACTGATTTAAAATAGGGATTATGACCTTGGGAGTTCCCTGGGAAGTGTATAAATTGTCGATGATATTGATGTATTTGTTTTATTCTACAGGTACTTTGGTCCACCTTGTCTAACAAAGGGCTCACACACGATGGGTTGTGAGAGGGCTGCTCTTGGATTTTTCAAGAGTATCCTAGTGCTTCATGTTGTTAGTGTATGCTTGACCTGGACCATTTGATGGGCAACACGACAGCTCAGTGACTATCACTGTGCTGTGCAGATACATGGATTTGGGCCTGTGTCTGTGGGAGTTTGCGCATTCTCTCCATGCTTGCGTGGATTTTCTCCGGATGCTCTGGTTTCCTCCCACATCCCAAAGATGTGCTCTTAGTTTGATTGGCAGAACAAATTCTCCCTAAATTGTCTCAAATTTGGTTTTTAATCCATAGATCTATAAACATGGACAGGGATCACGGGTAGAGATGGGAACATTGGGATGGCGGCGTGGGCTCATTGGGCTGAAGGACCTGTTTCCCGTGCTGTTTTGTTCTTTGTTTACAGCGTAGATGCCAAGAGGTTGTTTCCACTTTTGGAAGATTCTTGGACCAGAGGGCATAATTTCAGAGTAGGGAGTCACCCATTTAATACAGAGATGAAGATGAATTTTTTCTTTCAGAGCGCGGCACGGTGGCACAGTGGTTAGCAATGCTGCCTCACAGTGCCAGGGATCTGGGTTCAATTGCCGGTGTAGGTCACGTCTATGCAGAGTCTGCACATTCTTCCTCTGCCCGCATGGGTTTACCCTGGATGCTCCAGCTTCCTCCCACAATTCTGAACGATCTACTGGTCAGGCCAAGCCAAATTCTCCCTCAGTGTGCCAGAACACATGTTGGACTGTGGCGACCAGGGGATTTCCATAACAGATTTCTTGCAGTGTTAATGAAAGCCTACTTGTGAAAGGAATCAATAAACTTTAAGTTTAACTTTAGTGAGTCTGTGGAATTCTTTATTGCTGAGAGCTGTATAGGCTGCCTGATTAAGTATGTTCAAGGCTGAGATATACAGGTTTTTAATTAGTAAGAGAATTAAGAGTATGGAGGTAAGGTGGGAAACTGGAGTTGAGAATTATCATATCAGATGAATCATGATCTCATTGAATGGCGGAACAGTTTCATTGGGTCAATGGTCTACTTCTGCTCTGACATCTCATGATCATATGGTTCCCTGTCATAATTCAATCTCCTCAATTGCTATTGAGTCCTCATCTTACTTTCCTTGGAAATCCATTCAGCCACAGTTAAACTGCAAAAGAAATGTTAACATTCTGTAGTTGGTTAATTAGTATACTAAAGTTAAGAAATCAGCCATCCAAAGGTGCTTGGTTTCATGCAGCCTTACATGCTGAAATTAAATGTGGAAGATGGTGGACTGTAACAGGCTTCCAGATACACTGCCTCAGGTTTCTACTTCTAAACCCACGCACTCCTCCATATTAAAATTCAATCCCAAAGCTTCCTGCAGCAATGAGAGCTGATGTGCTATCAGTCCTGATAATGAAGCTGTTGAAAGCATTTGCAATTATACAGTCTACTCCAGTGAGATGTACAATTTCAGTGGGAAAATAAAGTTCAGCAGCAATCAGCAAAAGGCAGGTTTCATGTCGGATGTTGCATCTATTCTTGTATTAGTTGTAATGAAAAGGGAATAGGATTTCCTTAGGGGGGACAGGAAAAGCCATGACAATGTAAAAGCAACAGCAGGCAAGGGAGCAGATGCTGTGTCCATGACTTAAAAATCTGGGCAGGAAGTGGAATAAGAAAAACATGAATTGAAGGAAAACAGTAAGCCAGACAAACTCACAGTTGTATTTACACCTTCTGTATATGTCATGAGGGTGCATTTAAATGGTTTAATTGTGAATTTTGTTATGATTAGAAATGCACTATCTGAAAGGATGGTGGAAGCAAATTAATTAACAATTTGCAACAGGAAATTGGACGTATACTTGAAAAGATAAGACTTCTAAAGCTGCAGAGAAAAACTGGGGGAAAGGGACTAATTGATAGCTCTTTCGAAACTATCCAATGCTTATTTGAATCATACAACAGGACCTTCTGTGTGTGTAAAACTATCCTAGAAACATCACTTGACATGTAATCAGCAGTTCTAAATACATTCAACAACAAACTTTGATAAATCAGTTGCGCATGTTGAAAGGCAGGACTTTGGGGAATGTAGATTATGCTATATATGGGCTTGTTCGTGTCCTGAGAAATGTCTCATATGATGTAAACATAGATATCTTTGCCCTGGCTGCACAATAACTCTGCTGCAAAAAGAAAGTGCTGGGAGACCTGTGGTCAAATTGACAATACTTATGTGAACACTGAAAACCACTTCCTTATTACTCTACCTTCAGAAGAAATGGAACAAGACAATGACTCATCCTGTAGTCAGCAGTTTGCATTGCATCCAGAGTCACCAGCAATAGATACAGTTAACATTCAAACAAATTTACCGAGAAGATCCCCAACTGCTGACTCCTCCGGCAGACCAACGCTCCCTTCCCTGGAGATAGCCTCCCCAACCTGGCAGAGCGCCCCCCCCCCCACCCCGAACCTGCCCTGATTGCTGGCCTCTAGCCCAGACCAATCCCCATGCAGAGTGGCGGCAGAATTCCCCATCCCCACTGACCCTCCCACAAGCCCCACCCACAAGAGGCCCTGCCCCCTTGGCACTGCCCAATGCAAGCTGGGCAGTGCCAAGATGCCCTGGGCATGGGCACCTTGCCCCTTGGACAGTGCCAGAAGGCACAGGCTGGCACTGCCAAGATGCCTGTGTCCAGGGGCTACCACCCCCTGCCTCCTGTTTTATTCTGCGCTTGCGCGGTTAGCCGCAAAGATCAGAACTGCAGGATATAGGGCACATTAACCCTGCCCACAGGCTTCTGCAACTCAATTCGAAATTGCTGATTTTTTTTTCAGGCAGAGTGCGTAGCGGCACCTTAGAACAGTTCTAAAAGTTGGATCTGAAACATAGTTTCAAGTCTGCCCATCACTTAGAATTAAAATGGTAAAATAGAACCCAATATGTCTTAATTATTCAATCAATCACTGAAAATGTACAACATCTTCCCATAATATCCCAGAGGAGGGGGGGTCCTGATTGCCCTTCCTTCACTCTGGCTGGGTAAGAGATGCTATTGGGCCAGGCAAGGTCTGTGTCGGGCCTGATAACGACATTTAAAATAGATTAAAAATACACTTAAAATAGATTAAAATAGTTCCCTCTCTTCCCACCAGTTTCCAGGGGGTCCTGACTGCGACTGTTCTCCGACTCTGGGAAATACGTATGTGTTGGGAACATAGGGACCCAGAGTTGGGATCACTGGGTGTTGAATGGACCAAGGGCGAGAAAGTAATGTGGAGAGAACGTCAGATATTATGGGAAGATGTCGTACATTTTCAGTGATTGATTGAATAATTAAGACATATTGGGTTCTATTTTACCATTTTAATTCTAAGTGATGGGCAGACTTGAAACTATGTTTCAGATCCAACTTTTAGAACTGTTCTAAGGTGCCGCTATGCACTCTGCCTGAAAAAAAAATCAGCAATTTTGAATTGAGCTGCAGAAGCCTGTGGGCAGGGTTAATGTGCCCTAAATCTTGCAGTTCTGATCTTTGCGGCTAACCGCGCAAGCGCAGAATAAAACATAATAGAATGTTGCTCCCCTGCCACATCGTTCCCAGGATAATGCTTTCCCATGGTCCCCACAGATTTTGCTCCACCCCTTCTACAGGGACAATTCTTTCTAAAGTGCTGAATTGGTGAGAAAACTAGTCGAGATCACAACTGTTTCTTCAGTGCAACTTCAGACCCCAATCTCCCCACTATCTGCAATGCAGGGGTCCCCATCGTGAATATCACACCGGAGAGGGAAGGGGGGGTCCTAGGCACCCTGGAATTTGACAGTTCTGGAACTCTATACATGCGGTATGGCCCCAATCTGTCAGTCTCCCGAATTGCTGGCCAGCTCAATCGCTGGCCAACCTGCAACACCCAGAGTGTTGCTGCACCTGACACCACTACGGTCTGATTGTGGCCCTCACAATAATTCCCAGGCCAGGTCCGATCCCCCGCCATCCCTCCTGGAGCACTCAAGCAGTGCCGATCCCTCCATCTCCTCCCCCCCCCGGGTCAGAAGATCCCCAACCGCTGACTCCTCCGGCAGACCAATGCCCCATTCCCTGGAGGTAGCCTCCTCCACCCTGACAGAGCGTGCCTCCCCCCAACCACCCCACCCACAAACTGCCCTGATTTGCTGGCCTCCCTCCAGCCCAGACCAATCCTCATGCAGAGTGACAGCAGGACTCCCCACACCCATTGACCCCCCCATAGGCCCCACCCACAAGAGGCCCTGTCCCCTTGCACTGTCTGATGCTAGCTGGGCAGTGCCAAGATGCCCTGGGCATGGACATTTTGCCCTCTGGGCAGTGCCAGAGGGCATAGGTTGGCAAAGCCAGGGTGCCCATGTCCATGGGGCACCACCCCCTGCCTTCCGATTCCCTGGGGGGTCCTGATTGCCCTTCCTTCACTCTGGCTGGGTGAGAGATGTTATTGGGCCAGGCAAGATCTATGTTGGGCCTGAAAATTACATTTAAAACAGAATAAAATAGTTAGCTCCCTTCCCACCAGTTTCCAGGGGGTCCTGACTGCGACTGTTCTCTGGCTCTGGGAGATACGAATGTGTTGGGACCACATGCACGAATCCCGCAAAATGGCTGACGTGCACATCTCCCAACCTAACTTGCCAGAAAAGTTGTGGGTTGCAATGGGAGAATCATGGAGAACATTATCGACTACCTTATTCCCACGACTCCTGCGCTACCCAGATTGATCATGGGCCCTTACCCCCTATGACCTCCACCCAACTCAGTCAAAGTGGCAGTGGACCCCCCTCTCCCTCTCACAGATCTCAGGCAGTGTGGCAGCAGAGTCTCCCTTTCCCCCTCATTATCACAGGCAGTGGACCCATCCTTTTCCCGCCAATGATCAAACAGAGAGCTGACGGACACCCCTCCCCCTGCCAGCCCCCTGCCAAAGCAGTCTCAAGCAATGAGTGGCCGGACTCTTGACACTTACTTCCTCACTAACTTGGGCGCCCAAATCAGACTTATATGGAGCATGTCTGTTTCACTCTGATTCTGGATGGGTGAACACAGTGTTAAAGGTTGAATTACCAATAAAGTTGGGCGCGCAGCCCATTAAGTCAACGTAAGTGCATGCAAATACATTTAAATGGCTGTCGCACCCATTTTTAGGCGTTGGTAAAGAGGGAACTAACATGGAGGCAGGCGCGGATCGCACTACTCACCTCACGTCCCTGACTTTATGAAGTTTTTGTGCCCGAAAATGGGCACAATGCAATGGTAAAATCAGACCCATTAGACCTCTTTTAAAGAGGAGGATTCTGCTTTAAACAAGAGGATAGCAAAGGCAGTTTTCATGGTGTACATTACCCAACCAGCGTGAACAATGCACCATGGGTGCTTTCACAAAACATGTATCTAGCCAAGACAAGGCACATGGTTTTGTGACGAGGAAGTCATAGCTCACGAACTTGATCGAGCTTTTCGAGGAAATGACAAAAATGATTGATGAGGGCAGAACAGTGGATGCTCTCTACATGGATTTCAGTAAGGCCTTTGACAAGATCCCTCATAGCAGACTGGTGCAGAAGGTGAAGTTGCATGAGATCAGATGTGAGCTGGTGATGTGGATACAAAACTGGCTCTGTCAAAGACGGCAGGGTAGCAGGGTAGTTTCTGAATGGAGGGCTGTGACAAGTGGCATTCCTCCGGGATCAGAGCTAGGATCTTTGCTGTTTGTAATACATACAAATGATTTGGAGGAAAATATAACTGGATTAATTAAAAAGTTTGTGGACAACACAAAAGTTGGTAGATTTGGGATAGCAATGAGACAATCAGAGAATACAATAGGATATACATCAATTGGAGACTTGGGTGGAGAGGCAGCAGATGGAGTTTAATCTGGATAAATGTAATACATGTTGGACAATCTAATTCAGATAGGAAATATACAGAGTATTGCTAGACAAAGAGATCTGGGTGTTCAGGTACACAGGTCACTAAAAATGGCAATGCAGGTGGAGAAGATAGTCAAGAAGGCATACACTGTGCATGCTTTCATAGCTGGGGCATTGTGTTTAAAAATTGGCAAGTCATGTTGCAGCTTTATAGAACCTTAGTTCGGCTGCACTTGGGATATAGTGTTCAATTCTGATTGCCATACTACCAGAAAGATGTGGAGACTTTGGAGAGGGTACAGAAAAGATTTACTAGGATGTTGCCTAGTATGGAGGACATTAGCTATAAGGAGAGGTTGGAGAAACTTGGTTTGTTCTCACTGGAACGATGGAAGTTGTGGGGTGACCTGATAGCAGTTTACAAGATTATGAGAGGCATGGACAGAACGGGTAGTCAGAAGCTTTTTCCCAGAGTGGAAAAGTCAATTACTAGGGGCATAAGTTTAAGGTACGAGGGGCAAGGTTTAAAGGAGATGTACAAGGCAGATTTTTTATACAAAGAATAGTGGGAGCCTGGAACTCGTTGCCAGGAGAGGTAGTGGAAGCAGATATGAAAGTGACATTTAAGAAGCGTCTTGACAAATACATGAATAGGATGGGAATGGAGGGATATGGTCGCTGGAAGGGTAGGGGGTTTTAGTTAATTCAGGCAGCATGGTTAGTGTCGGATTGGAGGGCCGAAAGGCCTGTTCCTGTGCTGTAATTTTCTTTGATCTTTGTTTTTTGTTCACCACTGCATCATATGTGTAAACCTCAACATAAACCTCAATACAATGAGAACAGAAAAGATTATCACAACAATATCACAACAATCACTACTACTGTAGCCTGCTATCCAACTGCTAACACTGTTTTCTTTGAGTCAGTATATTGCGAGTTCAAATTCCATTCCAGGACTTGAGCACAAAAATCAAAATTGACACTCCAACGGAGTAAAGAAAAAGTGTTGCAATGTCAGTTCTGCTGTTTTTCAGGTGAGATGTTAAACTGAGGACTGTTTGCTCTCTTGAGAAGACATAAAGATGTCATTGCACTGTTCCAATGCAGAGCAGGAAAACGACTCCCGATGTCCTGTCTATTAATTATCCCTCAATCAACATCATACAAGCAGATGTCTAGGGATTATCACATTGCTATTTGTAGGAGTTTGCTGTGTGTAAATTATCTGCTAAATTTCTATATCACGACAAATAATATATAATGTGCGAAATGTCCAGTTGTTGTGAAAGGTTTGGTGCTCAATGGTTTGATTGACCTGTTATTGATTATGTTAGTTGCCTTTCTCATATGTATTCTGTGCTTGATTGTTTAAATCTGTGGGTGGAGCTAGAGGGTTAAGAAAACTGAGAAGTTCCATGATGTGAAGATGTGGGCATTGGACTGGGATAGACTTCTCAGTAAGAAGTCTCACAATACCAGGTTGAAGTTCAACAGGTTTATTTGGAACTATGAGCTTTTGGAATGATGCTCCTTCATCAGATGCATGGACAGATAGGTTTCGCAAATACAGCATACATAGACAAAGACACAATTGCAAGATAATGATTGGAATGCAAGTCTTTTCAGGTAATCAATTCTTCACAGATACAGGCAATGTGAGTGGAGAGAGGGATAATCACAGGTTAAAGTGGTGTGAATTGTCTCAAGCCAGGACAGTTAGTATGATTTTGCAAGCCAAGCCAAATAATGGGGGTTACATGTGGTTGACATGAACACAAGATCCCCGTTGAGGCCATCCTCATGTGCACAGAACTTGGCTATCAGTTTCTGCTCAGAGATTCTGCATTGCTATGTGTCTTGAAGGCCATCTTGGAGAATGCTTACCCCAAAGATCAAAGAATGAATGCCATTGACTGCTGAAGAAAAGAAACATTCCTACTTACTGATTGTTGCACGGAGGAATGCGAGTCTTTTCAGGTAATCAAGTCTTTACATGTACTCCAAGGCTCTATCCCCATAATCTAATGCGTTTCCTCCAGCTAGTCCCCCTGACATTGAGGGGCAATTAACATGGCCAATCCACCTAACTTGCACATCTTTGGACTTTTATATGATATTGAGTACAGTGAAACCTTGATTTTACATGCTCTGATTTAGTCCGAATTTAAATATAACATGATGAATCATTGGACCCTTTTCTTTGCTCTTTCCAGGGAACTGAAAAACTTTTGGTGAGTTAATTTTGTGTTTTCTTAGATCAAAATGAAACAAACTGCTAGAAAAAGAAAATATTTTTCTGTGAAATATAAGCTTCACACACTTGACGTGATCAAGACTAAAAGTCAAACTCAAGTTGCCTGAGACCGCGGGATACCAGAATCAACACTCCATGTCTGGAAATCTCAAGAAAAGTTACAAGTACACAGCTCACTGAATGCGGCAATGCAGGTGGAGAAGGTAGTCAAAAAGGCATACAGTATGCTTGCCGTCATTGGCTGAGGCATTGATTTTAAGGATGTTAGGTCAACATTGGGTCAGTTTGAATGCTGATTTTCTTGAATCCTGATTAGCATGACCTGCTTTTATTGCAATAACATTTTATTGACCCCAACCATTGCATTATAATGGCGCTGCACTGTAGTTTTTTTGCACTTGGAACAGGATAGTATTATAGAGGGATTGCTGAAAATCCATTGTTGAACATTTCACTATTCTTGCACATTGCAAAAAATCTCACTTTCAATATAGCATTACAAAATATTTTTGATTTTTCTTATGTTGAAATTGTCTTTAAGTTCCCATAAACAGTTTAATTAATAATTAATGGCCTGAATGTATTTCTGGCTGAGCAACGAATGGCACCCACTGTTAATTACATTTGCTTTTGCCTCTTTAAACTGGGCACATTTTCTGGAATGGTACAGTTTCTGGAAATGCAAAAAATGGCATAATTCTTTCTACAGGGCATCTGAAAGTTGAGTGAACAAGGCAAGAAACTGTTCCTTTTTAATTAATGGGATTGAAGCATGTATGGAAAGACTGTGAAGAGGTCTCCATTGAAGTGGTTAATTATACACGTGAAGGAAAAATGAAAAGAAAAGAACAATTGGGTTCAGAAAAATAAAAACAAAAGGGCAGAGAAAGTTTTTTAAAATTATCTTTAAAAAAATTTCCAACACCAATTAAAAGTGAAGAAATAAGACTCCATGTCTGTAATAGATACTTTTCATGCCAGGCAGGTTGACTGCAAAAATTAATATTTACCATTTCGTTGAAAATGTTCTTAGACATGAAATGACTTGAATTAATTTTCTGTGTAGAGCTTATTTTGTACTTGTGCACATACAGGCGCTTCATGCTGCTGAATATATTTAAATAGGGAGCCAGACAGCGAAGTGCATTTTTAAGATGCTAACTCAGAGCAGCACATCTCTGACTTCAACTTTTCAACTTGCGCATCAGCCTATGCCTGAAGTTTTTTTGGTATCTGTATATAAGTAACTAGAAATCATTATTTTGTGGACAAACAATGGGGCCTTATTTAACAGTTCTTGAACTGTTTTGAAAATAGAAGTTTACTGTGCAATAATAACATTGGTGAAAAGCATTTCACGCTTCAGTATTATTTCTCGAGTGCATTCCTGGCATTTGTGCTTTGATTGATTTGTGGTTACTGTTTGAGTGTTTTTATGTAATATGGCATGCTGGTTAGTTTCTTTTGATCTTTCTTTTGAATAGTCTTGCAAAGGACAAAGCATGTCCAAAGATTTTTAAAGGAGGTAACTAACATGGCAGATAAGGAGTGTTAACAGGTTTAATTAACATGGACTCGCTGAAGGCATTTGGCAACGTTCTTTTTAAGACAGTTCACAAAAGTGGGAGACCAGGGATACTGACATAGATGGATTACTGTTTTACAAGTAAATTGGTGAGTATTTATGCCATTTTGTAGGATATGACTTGTGGTGCTCTTTAAAGATCTATAAACTAGAGTTTCAGTTTTATGCTTTATTTGTAGCTGAAGAAACAAAGATCGATATAAACAGAAATCTTCACCAAGTTAGGTGGCATAATAAAATGTATAGACAGGAGCAAATATCATAAAGGGACATTGATAATGTAAGTGAGTGGGCAAAATTCTGGCAGATGGAGTTCAATGTGATGTCATTCATTTTGACCATACAAAATATCAATCAGACTGCCTCCTAAATGACGAGAAATCTGGTGTCCACATCCAGAAATCCCTAATAGCTAATGGACAAATATTATGAAGAGTTATGGAACCCAAGAGAGATAGGAAAGGTGAAGATGCATATCCATGATAATCTAATTGCAGGGAGTGGGCTGCTGGTTGGTCTACTTAGGATCCTGCAAACCTCCTGTATTGCCTTCATCTGTACCTCCCCAGTTGCTGTAACCACATGAAAATAAGATGATCTACTTTCCCTGTAACTTCTTTTCCAGCCCTCAGCACAGTTTTTCATGGAAGGCTGAGGTACTTTCAAGAAGTAAAGATGCCGGCGTTGGATTGGAGTGGTAAGAACTCAGTAAGAATTTAGCAACACCAATTATTAATCCAACCGATTTATTTGATAGTAAAAAGCGAGCTTTCAACACTCCCGTGTCTTCATCAGGCAAGTGCAGTGTTCTGGTCTGCAATAGCACACATCAGCACAGACAGTCAGAGATTGCTGATTAGAATGCGAATCCTTACATCTAACCTGCTATTCAAGTGTTAAAGTGGCTAACAATGTGTGTGAAGGGAATCCTGAGCATTGTTAGAGAATTGTGTATTTTCTCCAGACAGCACAGTAAGTGAGGTTTTTTGCTAACCCAGGCAAGTTACGGGGGTTACAGATAGTGTGTCATGAAGCCAAGATCCCTGTTAAGACCGTCCTCATGTGTGCGGAGCTTGGCTATCAGTCTCTGTTCAGCGACTCTGCGCTGTCGTGTATCACGAAAGCCCCCTTGAAGAACATTTACCCGCAGGTCGGAGGCCGAATGCCCATGACTGCTGAAGTGTTCGCCCACAGGAAGGGAACTGTTTTGCCTGGTGATTGTTGAGCGATGCTCATTCATCCGCTGTCGTAGTGTCTGCATGGTCTCCCCAATATACCATGCTTCGGGACATCCTTTCTTGCAACGTATTAGGTAGACAACGTTGGCCGAGTTGCAAGAGTATGTACCGTGTACCTGGTGAATGGTATCCTCACGTTTGATGATGTCGTCCATGTCTATGATCTGCATGTCTTGCAGAGGTTGCTGTGGCAGGGTTGTGTGGTATTGTGGTCACTGTTCTCCTGAAGGTTGGGTAGTTTGCTGCGAACAATGATCTGTTTGAGGTTGTGCGGTTGTCTGAAAGCAAGAAGTGGGGGGGTGGGGATGGCCCTAGCGAGATGTTCATTCGGCCTCCGACCTGCGGGTAAATGTTCTTCAAGGGGGCTTTCGTGATACACGACAGCGCAGAGTCGCTGAACAGAGACTGATAGCCAAGCTCCGCACACATGAGGACGGTCTTAACAGGGATCTTGGCTTCATGACACACTATCTGTAACCCCCGTAACTTGCCTGGGTTAGCAAAAAACCTCACTTACTGTGCTGTCTGGAGAAAATACACAATTCTCTAACAATGCTCAGGATCCCCTTCACACACATTGTTAGCCACTTTAACACTTGAATAGCAGGTTAGATGTAAGGATTCGCATTCTAATCAGCAATCTCTGACTGTCTGTGCTGATGTGTGCTATTGCAGACCAGAACACTGCACTTGCCTGATGAAGACACGGGAGTGTTGAAAGCTCGCTTTTTTACTATCAAATAAATCGGTTGGATTAATAATTGGTGTTGCTAAATTCTTACTGAGTACTTTCAAGAACTCAGAGGACAAGTATCCACAAATCTAACATCAATAAATACAAGATGAAGCAAAAATAATGACAAAAATAGATCCAGAAGGCTGAGCTTAATTTCTGAAATCATTCCATGTATATGAGAGCTTATTAACTTTGTACTTTTGTGATATTTTTCAAACGCGTAAGTTTACATTGATATATGATTAAAAAAGTGGAAATGTGCAGCCATGTTAGCTGTTAGCTGCCCCTTCAGTGAAAATGTTTCTAATTGGATCTCTTGGGGTTTGAAAATAATTATTAACTTGATGCCAAGAATTGCTCAACAATTCTTTGGCATAGATTTAAGCTCAAGACCAGAATCTACTTAAAATGTATTTTAAACTTCTGCATTGTTTATGATTCTGGGAAGAAACCAGTGGCAATAATTCAAACCTCTAATGTCTAGAATTTAGAAGAATGAGAGGCGATTTAACTGAAACATAAAAAATTCTGAAGCGACTTGATAGGGTAGAAACTGAAAGATTGTTTTCCCTGTTTGGGGACTCTAAAATGTTCAGATACAGCTTCAGGAAAGGTGACGAAATGAGAAGAAATTTTTTCACTCAAACAATTGTGAATTTTTGAAATTATCCATCCCATGGGGTTGTGGACATTCGATCATTAAGTATATTAAGTTACCTATGCTTATGGAGGATTGACAAACATTTCAGCCCAACCTGTTTCATATAATGTTGTTGTGGTTGCTGGAATCAGTTTTTTTGGCCTACCTTATTGAGAGATGCTGCAGTCTTACTCTGGGAGTTAGTTACTTCGAATGGGTTATTAATACTATGTATACCCAGTTACAAAGCAGATAGTCATGGCACGAATTAATTCTCATTTGAATCAATTCCAACTTCCCAGATTGTCTGAATCCATTACAGTTCGCATACTGCTGCAAAAGGTCCACAGCAGACGCCATCTCCCTGGCCCTATACTCAACCCTGGAACACCTAGACAACATAGACACCTATGTCAGATTCCAATATATTGACTACAATTCAGCCTTCAACATTCCTACAGATCCCCAAACTCCATGGCCTAGGGCTCAGCTACTTCGTCTGCAACTAGATCCTAGACCTCCTAACCCCCAGACTGCAATCAGTAAGGAAGGGCAACAACATTTCCTCTATGATCAGCCTCAACACAGGTGACTGACAAGACTGTGTCATTAGCCCCTTACTATACCCCTTATACACTACGAGTGTATAGTCAAACTCTCCTCCGACTCAATTTTCAAGTTCGCTGATGAAACCACTGTAGTGCATTGATCTCAAACAATGATGAGATGGAGTACAGAAAAGAGATAGAAAACGATAGTCTCCCCCTCAAAAGGAAGGAGATAGTCATCGACTTCAGAAAGCATAGTGGAGAACATGCCCCTATCTACATCAACAAATCAACACGGACAAAGTGGAAATAGTTGAGAGCTTCATGTTTCGAGGTGTCAAGATCACCAACAACCTGTCCTGGTCCCTTGATATAGACATTAAAGTTAGGAAAGCTCACCAATGTCTCTACTTTTCAGAAAACCAAGATAATTTGAAATGTTAGTTACAAATCTCACCAGCTTTTACAGGTGCATCAGAGAAAATATTCCTTCTGATTGTATCACAGCTTGGTATGACTTCTGCTCAGTGCAAAAGACTGCAAAAGATTACAAAAGGTCATGAACAAAGCCCAGTCCATCACGCAAATCAATGTCTCATCCATTGACTCTGTCTAAACCTTCCAATACTTTGAAAAAAATGCCACCATAATCAAGGATGCCATGCACCCTGGACATACTCTCTTTCACCTTCTTCCATTGGAAAAATATATAAAAGTCTGAGGTCACATACGAATCAATTCAAAAATGGCTTCTTCCCTGATGCCACCAGACTTTTGAATGGACCTACTTCGTATTAAATTGATCTTTCTCTCCACCATAGCCATGATTGTAACACTACATTCTGCACTCTCCTTTCCTTCTCTATGTGTGGTATACTTTTTCTTTATGGCATGCAACAAACAATATTTTTCACTGTATGAAGTAACATGTGACAATAATAAATCAAATCAAATCAAATCAGATATTATGAGTACAGACTATTCCATTGTGTCTCCCGAGTGCCTAGCATATGATGATTTGCCAATGTGATGATTTTGTCGCTATTACATCATGGTCTACATCATTTATTGCTATAATTATTCTATTCTTTTCAGTTATTCTATTGCTATAACTATCTAATGCTTCAACCCATTATTCTTTGTTAACCTATTATGCAAACCAATCCATGCCAGCGTTTGTATACCACTCAAGCCTCCCCTCATCTTCCGCAAACTAGATGAATCATTGTAACCTCATAAACTCGTCTAGTTTTTCCAAACATGAACCTATACTATTCAGTTCAACCACTTCCTGTAATAGCAAGTTCTACATTCGCATGACTTCAAGAATAAAAAATGAATTTGAATTTCTTGATGACTCTCATCTATTGATGGTCCCTCATTGTGTTCTTCCCAGAAGATGAAACACTCTCTCTGCATGTCCTCTTACCTTCCATAATTCTACTGATATGCATTGAGTCAACTCTCAGTTTTCTTTTCTTTTTGAAAACTGATATTCATAGGTGAAAGAGATGCTCTGTCCTTTCCATCATTAGTTTGTCCTTTTCCATACCTGGTTACTAACTTCTTTTTTTGCAACTGTACCCCTTCCAATTGCCCTCCATTACCCAATCACCAGTAATTTGTTCTTCCCTAATGGTTTCCTCTATGACTGCACTCCTTTTCTGGTCACTCTCAACCTTGGCTTCTTTCTCTTATGTTTACTAATTTATGTGATCCAGTACAAAACCTATCCACACTAGTGAGCTGGCTGGACAGTCCAACAAGATCAGCAATTTCTCTATCTCATTATTTTACAGTAATAAAATTAGCAAATGCACTGCTGCCTCCTATTATGCATTAAAGCACCGAGTGAGTTACCATGTACCAATAGAGCACGGATTCAAGCCTAAGTTCTAAAACCCACCAAAACTAGTGTGGAAAGAGGCAGAGTTTGTCTACAGGGATTGAAAACTGGGAAGTATGTCATGCTGCACTGCCCTTGCACACCATTCAGTGGGCGGAAATTGTATTGTGGTCTGAAGTATGCACTGCACCATAAATCTTACTAATGCGACTTCGAACTTTGCTGGGAATATGCATCATGTGATACTGGATTAATTGCATGTTAAACATCCTGCCAGATTCTCAAGGAAAAGGAAGTGTATGAAGAAATTTATGAGGACAAGTTGATTCAATCATGCCTATTTTACGTCCCCGTTATGGGTGGAAGTTCTGTTCTATGGACGTCACGCATCATTTGGCATAGTCAACACTTAGGAATCATATGGAGCCAGTCTGTACAGAAAATCGCATTCATCTAAATATAAAATTAATGCAATTAACTTTTCTACTCTGCTCAGGAAAAGTTAAAATTACTTTCTCCTGTGTTGGGTCATAGAAAATTTTACCATCATGAAAACATGTTTAACAATGTATATATTCCAGACAGCGCACCAACTGCCCCAGAGAATCCAGAGCCACACAGATAGGATTAAAAAACTGGTAACACACTAACAAAAAGAAATAATTAGATAGTAGCTATGGTGAAATTTTTAAGAATCTGTGCATGTAATTTTTGAAGATAATTACTTCAACTTGCAATTCAGATTGACATCAGGTAGCTTCACACATGACCAGATCTGTGGGTATTAGGTGCTCTACAGGAATTGAAAGCCTTGCACTGTGGATTTGTTCTTGTCATTGTATGCTGCTTGCCAGAGACTAAGACATCACCCTGTGTACTTCTTCAAATAAAATATATAGAGATGTGCTCATTGCTGTCTCTAAAAAAATTAAAATGCAACAGAGCCCTATAATTGTATCTATATCTGCCCGTGACTTTTTAAAAATTCATTTGTGGGACATGGGTGTCATTGACTGGCCAGCATTCATTGCCCATTCCTAGCTGCCCTTGAGAAAGTGCTGA
The DNA here is from genome assembly GCA_024679065.1 of Sphyrna mokarran. Taxonomy (NCBI): domain Eukaryota; kingdom Metazoa; phylum Chordata; class Chondrichthyes; order Carcharhiniformes; family Carcharhinidae; genus Sphyrna; species Sphyrna mokarran. The sequence continues at coordinate 105,638,047 of JAGIQG010000004.1, read as the reverse complement.
TGAGCTGCCATCTTGAAATGTTGCAGGCCACACACACTGTGGGTTGACCCACAATTTCATTTGGGAGGGATTTCCAGGATTTTGATCCAGTAACTGCTAAGGAACCACAATATATTTCCAAGTTGGGATGGTGAGTGTCTTTGAGCAGAACTTGCAGGTGGTGGTGTTCCCATGTATCTGCTGCCTTTGTCCTTCTAGATGAAACTGGTCGTGGGTTTGGAAAGTGGTGCTTAATGATCTTTGGTGAATGGTCGCATCTTGTATACCTTATATACTGCTGTTGCTGGGCTCAGTGGTGGAGGGAATGGATGTTTGGAGATGCGGTGCCAATCAAGTGGGTTGCTTTGCCCTAGATGATGTCAAGGTTTTTGAGAGTTGTTTGAGCTGTACCCATCCAGACAAGTGGGGAGCATTCCATCACACACCTGACTTGTGCCTTGTAGATGATGGACAGGATTTGGTGAGTCAGAAGGAGACTTACTTGTCACAGTATTGCTCGCCTCTGACCTGCCGTTGTGAATCCAGTTGAGTTTCTGAGTCCCTAATGATACATGTGAGCTGCACAGACCAAATTTGAAGAGAAATATACAAAAGCCATCAGCACGTCAATACCAAGCTGGCCAACCAGAGTCTGCTAGGATGAACGATGCCACAATATACATTCAATTCCTAATGATTGAGAGAATCCACAATCCCGAAGGCCAAGATGACTGATACATTTCCTTTTTAAAAGCCAAGATTGAGAGCTGGATATCATGTGACATAGTTTGTGGACCAGTAATATTTTCTTGCTGTACTGCAAAGTTTACTTTGCCATTTTACCATCTCACCAGCTGAATCACTGACCAGGAGCTTTGGCCCCATCTCAACTGCTTCTACTGGAACTTCTGTGCTATCACCGACAAGACTGATGCATCTCTTCGTACTTGTCTCATCATGTGAAGTCAGCATCACTGAGAAAATGAACTAACGAGCATCAATTTTCAGCTCATTGAGCTCTGGAAAGGTTTACCTCAATGGACTTTGATCCTCTACTCAGGGACACATATGAAACACTTGGGAGCGATTTTCCCAGAAGTGCTAAATTGGTGGGAAAACTGATCGAGATCATGACTGTTTTCTCAGTGCAACTTCAGGCCTGAATCTTACTATGCTGTGCAAAACAGAAGTCACAATCCTGAATATTATTAAAAGCTCAGGGGGTGGAGCCTATTCATGTCAAGAAGCCTAAAATCGGGGGCGGGGTGGGTGAGTGGGAACCAGCGCATGCACACATTGCTGGAAGACCCTGGAAAAGATCTCCTGGCATCCAGATCACTGCCATCCAACACCACCCCCCCTCCCCCATATATCACTGGCTTCATTGCTGGCCCTCACAATCCCCCCACAGACATCACTGGCCTCCACAGATATCGCTGGCCCCCTCAACCTCTTACGATATCGCTGCCCTCTCCTCCCCCACATATAGCAGCATTGGCCACCTTCCCCCATACAGGCAGCGCTAGCCCTCTCCCCCATACTGACATTGTTGCCCACTCCCACCCCCACCCCACCTCCATAGACATGGCTGCCCGCTCACTCCATACTCCCATGAATCCGGATAATATGCGTACCCAATCCCTCCATCCCTTGAATATACAGTCCTCACTGCTGCCCTGCAGAAAACTTGCGATGTGCTGACATGCACATCCCCAGCTTGCGAGCATTCTCTCTCTTGAGTATTGCACACCCCCTGAACACCACAGCTTATTGAATGGCAGCCAATCAGCACCCCAAGGGATGAATGACACTCAACCGAATTCAGCCTTCAAAATCTGCTACAAAGATTTGTTGCAGCAGGGAGGAGGAAAGTCTTCTACCCAGGAAATCCCAGACATCCTGAGACCTTCTGATTCCTCCCTTCCTCACGCTGGGGCATCTCAAGGCCAGTGAGATTGGTAGGGTACCATTTGCAAGTCAGCCGGCCACCCAGACGACTTACGCCAAATACATCGCAGACAACTGGGTGTGTATCACAGCTAGACATCTCCACCTCTGATGTGCATCCTGGGGCAGCCCCTAAAAGAAGTAGTAGACCACACAAAATAAGAAAGTTGTAGTTCAAGAGGGTACAGGTGAATTAGTTGAGGTTTATTAATCAACAATGTTAAGAACATAATAAACTGTTAATTGTACCTCACAGCTGTGACTAATGTCTCTGATTCTCCATTTCCCCCAACAGAACTGAGTGTTCAGATACCCAACATAGAGATGCTGTCTGCTGAGCTTTGCAGACTCAGCCAACATCACCAGAGCCTTGATGCAAGTGCTCACCATCCCCCCCAACCCTTACAGTTACATGGCCAGGGTGGCAGATTGCATTCGGAGTACAGGTTGGCATCAGGATGGAGTGGGACTAGGGCAGAATCCAGTGTGCACAACAGCGAGTTGTTATTATGCTCCAGTCTTCAACCAAGACTCAACCATCGCCAGCCCAGGCACATTAACAGGTTTGGATATTTCCGGTGGGTTGACAGGAGCAGGGGAAGGATGATGTGGTGGTTTGACGACCCAGGTCTGTTTGGATGGGAAATAGTGGCTGCACTTGCTCCAGGGATGTGCTGGATGTGTGATGGTTGCAGTCCTCACACTGCACAGCACCTGTTTAGTGAAGTAGGCTGCAACAACGTGTCCCTCGCTGCCCTTCCCTGCCAGATACCTGCTCTCTTTCCTCCGACTCTTCATATGACAGGACCTTCCACGTCATCTCCTTGCTGCTCCTCCTCCTGTTCCTCCTACTCTTCCTCCTACTGCTCCAGCTGGTCTCCCCATTGCTGGGCAATATTGTGCAGAGCACAGAAAACAAGGATGATTTGTGAAGCACGCACAGGGGTCATATTAGAGGGCTCCTCCCGAGCGGTCCAAGCAGCAGAACTGCATCTTCAGCAAGCCAATGCACCACTCTACGATGGACCGTGGCTGCATGGGCCTCGTTGTACGGGTCTCTGCTCAGTCTCAGGCCTCTGCATAGGCATCATCAGCCACGACCTTAGCAGGTAACCTTGTCACACCGTAGCCATCCTGGGAATCTGGGCTGGTCTTCAAGGGATGTCAAAATGCCTGAGCACAAAGCTGTCATGGACACGCGTTGGATGGTGTGCATTGATCTACATGATCACCATTAAATGGTCACAGAGAATTTCCACAGGGAGTGGAATGCCCACCTGTTCACAAATTGCCGTGGCCTTGTGTACGAGGCCTAAAAAGCGACGTATGTGCCATCCACTGCACTGTCCACATTTGGAATCCCAGTGATGGATGCAAAGCCCAAAGCCCAGATGTGCACTGTCCGGGCATACAGGGCATCTGTGACCGGCTGCATTTGTCATTGAGGCCTGAGGGATCCCAGCTAGGTCATCATTGGGTATCTGGTATGATCCAGAGGCATAGAAATTCAGGGTAGCCATCACCTTCATATCCAGAGGGAGTGAGCGGGTGGTCGTCCCTCCCCTGAGGTGCCAAATGTGAGAGCACCTCACAAATATGTTGCACTCTTGGAGAGATGCAGCTGGCAATGGCACATCTCCTCCGAGAGGACCTCAAAGGAAGTGTGGGGCCTGTATTTTCTTGGCCTTGGCACCTTCCACCTTCTGTGCACTCTCTTGGGAGCCTGCTCACCCACCTCCTGGCCCTCAGTGGCAGTCCCCTGCCTTCCTTCCTTCCCGAAGGATTAGTAGTGGCTGCTCCTGCAGTGGTCTCTCCATGTCCACCACCTCCTCAGCTCCCTCCTTCTCCTCCTTCTCCTCCAGCCTTACTGCCACCACTATGGTCAACTCCAAATTGATCAGACCAAGATCCTTCTGTACATGGGGTTTGGAAAGAGCATCAAATGATGGATTATTATCATTGGTTATATAGAGCCAGCACAACCCCAATTTCTCACTTGGGGAACACCACACAACCTATGGCACCATGCATGGCCCAATTAGGGTTGTGTGAGATTCCCATCATGAGAAATGCTGCCATAGATTATGCAGGTTGATGTGCAGCTGTGGGCCATACGCATCCTTGAGCCATTGCTGTATGTAACTGCAGCATCTGTTATGGGCATGTGTTGCTAGTCTGTGTCACACAAATCAGCACCAGATGTGTGCCCAGTGACAGCAGATTCCATGCAGTCCATGTCTGAACCTCTGCAGCCCGGCCTTGAGCAGCAGCTACTTCATCTGGTTAGGCCTCAGTCAGCACATGGTATACTCCTTCTCCACCCTGGAACACCAGCACTCAGTCGCAGCAAGACAATGCCACTGCAAAGTGCTGTTTAGGAGAGGGGTCAGCATGACTCCTTGATGGGGCCTCCCACACTGAGCTACTGCATTGCCCTGGAGTGATGAGGGAAGAGCAGGACTCCTTGAGGCTGGCTCCCACACTGAGCTATAGCGCAGCTGTGGAGGGGAAGGATGAGCTGGACTCTTCGCGGAACATCACTGAGAGCTGAGAGAAAATAAAAGCCCCTCCCCAACCCCCTTCCATCCCAGATATCACTGGTTCATGGGCTAACACCAGAAGAGAACAGGAGGAAGCTCACCAAGCATCTCCAGAGGTCTGGCTGCAATATCCCCCATGCTCCACTTGCCATCTCACGCCAGTTCAAGGCTGCCATGCCAGGTTGAGACTTTTATATACCTCCTCTGATTCGTGCCAAAGTGACATGACGCCAAAGAGGTGGAAGACAAGGTTGGAGATTGCCATGTTGATCCCGATATTAGCATGTTAAGGTATGTAAAGTCAATCAAATTAATGGCATATTGGTTTTCTGCGCATTCCCAGTGGGAGATGAGCACGGGCTGTAAAAGATTGCGGGGAACAAGTGAAGTGGCCGACATGGGAATCTCCCAACCCGACCTGCCAGAATCATCGCGGGTCACGATGGGAGAATCAGGCCCACTATTCCGTTTCTCTGTGATCTCTGCTCTGTAGATCAGAGACCAGATCTCTGATCAGAAAAGAGATCTTTCTTTTCTGAATCCCTCTTTCACTGTATGAATGCAAAGGAAGCAACTTTAAAATCCTCCTCCTGTATTTAGAATAATAAACTAACCCTTTGAGTTCATCCTGCCTCGAGTTTGATGTTATCAATAGAAATTGGATCACACCAAAACTGAAGGGTTGGGAAATTTGCCACCCCTTGTAAAAGGCAGGCAAATTGAAAGGCTTTTCTTTTTAAGCACAGCTGATGAGAAGAAGTGGGGTGGCACAGTGGCACAGTCATTAGCACTGTTGCCTCACAGTGCCAGGGACCCAGGTTTGATTCTGTGTCGCATGTCTGTGTGGAGTTTGCACATTTTTCCATGTCTGTGGGTTTCCTCCTGGTGCTCTGGTTTCCTCCCACTGTCCAAAGATGTATGGGTTACGTTGATTGGCCATGTTAAATTGCCCCTTCGTATTTTGGGATGAGTAGGTTCGCGGGCTTAGTGGGGTAATTAAGTGGGGTTATGGGATTAGGGCCTGGGTGGGATTATTGTCGGTGCAGACTTGATGGACCAAATGGCCTCCTTCTGCACTGTAAGGATTCTAGGATTTGATAAGAGAAATTAGTGCTGTTTGAATTAACACCACTCCACACATAACATTCTTCATAGAATACAGCAGTATTAATTCCCTTGCTCAGTTTGTCCCTGGCTGGTTGTGTATGTAACACATAGATTTTGAAAATAAATACTACAGGAGTTGAAATGAGAACACTTAGATCAAATTGAGAATCATGGGAAATTTCTGTTGATCCTTTTTCTACAAGGACCCAGTAGGAAATCAAAATGCAATTGTTTAAATGTAAGTGGAAAGTGATTATCCCCAGATGGGCTACAAACGTTGCTCTAAGTGTACTCTACTGATGAATCTAATATGAAAAGCATTTTGCACTTGTAGAACAGATGTTCAATACAGCGCATTATCTTCAATATTAAATTACCTAAAGATCTCACATAAAAAAAATTGAGAAAATTGCAAAGGAATACTATTAGCTGATCTTATGGATGAAAGCATCACGCTCTTCTCCCAATCCTTTGTTTCTTTGTTTCAGTTAATTTGATTTGCTTACTTTAATAGTTTGAGATCCTTGAACAAATAATATGGAATGACAATTTATATGTCTTTATAAAGTGACTTTATTGTGATGAAACATTCCGAGGTGTTTCACAGGAGCGTCATAAAACACAGCATGACATCGAGCCATATTGGGAGATATTGTTGGAGATAAGGCAGGAGACCTGCATCACTTCCATGGGGCAAGCCTCACCAAATTAAGGAATGCAATGAGCCAGCAGAAAGACTTCCTCGGAATTTAGGACCCTCGAGTACAGAAATGCTGCCTGTTGAGAGCTGGCAGCCAATCAGAACTTGGAAGTTTTTCAGTGCTAATAGCATCATTGAGAAATAACACTGCATTGACATTACTTGGGATTATTACTGGACTCAGATGAGTGAGTGGGTGTTGTGGAAATGTGTTGGGAGCAGCAAGAGTGGGAGGTTCAGAGGCAAAGGCAGAGGGGTGGCTTTCAATGAGCTTCATTCTGATACAGAGTACCTGACAATGAAGGGGACACTGCAAGGTAGATCACTGGGAAACATAATTGGGTTTGCTAGGTATGCACAAGTGAGCCACTCCTGAGCCACCACTAAATTCCAATGCGTTTAGGGGTAATGGGTAACAATCAGCTCATTAATGACAATGCATCACAAGTGGGTAAGTTTCTGAATTGAGCCCATTCCTGCCTCTGACTTATTCACTGAAATTTTTCCCACTGCTGGGTGACTAACACAGGGCCTCTCCCGGGATAAAGTAGGACTTGGTCTTTACTTTGCCTGCTGCTATGGGCTGAATAAAATTCCATCTGTTAGGTCAGATGACCGAAAGTTTAATCAAAGTGGCTGATTTTAAAGGAGGAAAGTGTGGTGGTTTTGCAGAAAGATGTAGTGAGGGAATTCCAGAGGCTGGGAACTTCTGAACTAAAGGCAAGATCACCAACGGTGGAACAGTTATGATTCGAAATGTAATGACTGGAAACATATTAATAATGCTTTGAAGCCTTTCCCTGTTATTTTGACAATAGTAATTTCTCAGACAATAGGTCTTGAAAAATACTAAAACATTACTTCAAAAGGAAATATGAAAATGGTTATAAATATTTACAGCACTTAGTGAGAACTGGAGGTGTTTATTCCCAAATTGGGCTGACAAGGGGAATTTTCCCCTCATGTTGGAAAATTACATGGGGAATTATTATTTGTTATTGAACATTTGTCTTGTTTGATTCATGTATTCAGAAAAAAGGATTAATTTCTGACTTGGCCTCCAAAACTGCCTCAGTTAGTACTCTGAATGGCATAATTTAATTATTTGGCAAGGAACTGGTTCAAATGCTTACCTCTGAGTTGCTGCAAATGTTAACATATTTTCAATTCAATCATTTGTAAAAGAACTGAGTTGGGGCATCCGGAATGAGCCAAAGCATTTATTATTGACTATTAGCGATAGGACAACAAACTTACAATGACAAGCTACTGGGATTCATTTCATATTCCTGATTTAAAAAAAAAATCTGGGAACTCAAAATTCTAATGAATTTTAGGGAAATAGAATTATCTCTGCATACTAATACCACAGCAGTTTCAGCTCAAAAATATATTTTGCTAGCTAAATTAAACAATAAATATCAACAAAGCCTCCAATTAAAAGATGGATCTGATGAGACAATATGCTACTTTTTGTAATAAAAATAAATGCTCAGCAGGGTCAGCAGCGCATCTATTGAGAGAGAAACAGAGTCAATAGGGGTGATCTTGGCAGAATCTGGCGAAGTTTCAGGATCCGAATGCAAACCGACATTTTTTACACGCAGAGAAATGAGTCTGTTTTCTCTCCAGATCTTTTGACGCTCCGTGAAAAAAAAAACAGGTGGGCGTCTTTCACTCTGTCGTGTAGAATGGTGGAGCCTAAACATGTCAGCAAAGCACAGTTGCACTGACATAGAGGGGCACTTTTTAGATCAAAATTCTGGCATTTCGCCTGCCCCTCTCCTCATGATTAGAGCCAGCATTTCCCATCTTTTTGCCCCGGCTATCAATGGCATTGGATTCATTCCCCCCACCCAAACAGCCATCGCTGGCATTGCCAGCTTCGCCACCACAAATGAGTCATCCGTCCCCCATGAGATTTTCATTAGGGTCCAGCCCTGTCACTGCCTCCCAGCATGGTTTGGAACTGCCAACTTGGTATGCCAACCTGGTAATGCCAACTTGTACCAGCTGAGTGCCAGCAGGCATTGTCAGATCATTGCCAGGCCATATCCCTTTCCCCCGGGACTATACTCATCTTTGTGCCCCCCATGAGGATCCCACAACAGGTTCTGATCAACCTGTCGTAAAATTCACCAATGTGACATTATATTCATGAGATTCAAAAATATGGTGAGCGACAATAAATGGTGAAGTGGCGGCACTTAAATATACTGAAGTATATTAAAATAGATTGAAATCAGGTTCATGCTCATTAAAGATGTGAACTTGAGTATGTTGTTGGCGATAGATAGTGAAAATAGGAAACTGTGATTTTGAGCCGATATTCTCACAGAGGTAAGAATGGCCCAAGATCCCACCCAACGTTTCAAATCCATATGAGCCTTCTACAGAACTAAAAAGAGATGGAAATGTAATGAATCATATAGTTGGATGGGGTATAGAGCAGAATGAAAGCCAGGATTAGGTTGCAGTTTGAGTCTTTCAGTTCCATATTATAAGGAAGCATGAATTCAGCTTCTTCATAAACTACCTTTACTTCTTTGATACAATTCCATACATAATTCCACTGAACACCCAATGTCATCTGTAACCTCTTCATATAGTGATTTCTATGGAAGGATTAACATCCAATTGAGAAGTTAAGTCGAAGATGTTTGTAACCCATTCCAAAGGGGAGCTTGACAAAGATGTCATGGCCATAAGACAATGGAGCTGTTAAACAGTGGGGATGGGAAGTCATTGCGGGGGATCAGAGTTGGTTTGAAACAGGAGTCATGCGGGTGATCTCGAAGCAAGTCCGAAGACTGCCAAGAATAGAGATGGGTTGAGTGCAAGGCCTGTCTCTCTGCTTGAGCACTGCATTTAAATAAATAAAAGATAATAATAAAACAAAAATATTCCTCCAGTCTTCACTCCCGACACAATCCCTATGTCCTGCCCACGCTGACCTATGACAATTCATGGTCCACCCCATCCTTATGTCTCCCTTACACCCTTTATTCCTCTATCCCAGCTTTGTGTTGATCTACCTATAACCAATTGCTCCACATCCCTTGTGTCAACTTAGTTACATCTCATGCCAACCCATGCCACACAGTTATCACCATTTGCCCTGCATACTGACTCGCCCTGGCATCCTTGGACTGTATCTTGACAGTGTTGGCACTTACTGGATAACATTGACACATTTGTTTCTGAACATTTGCTTGACAACTGGATAGTTTCTTGACAGCTGGACAGCTCTCTAATAGTTTTCTGACAGATGGCTAGCTCTTTGACAACTTAACTGATGTACATAAAAACATATAATCATATTCTCTTTTAACAAGATTAAAGGGTGCCTTACCTTTCCCAAAATGTATCTTGCCTCTCCCGAAGGTGTCCTGGGACCCTATCTAAAGGGCTACCTCTGTCTCCAAAGGAATACCATGTCTATTCATAACACTCCATCAAGTTTAGACTTTCTTTTATCTCCTGGTCTAATTGCCACATTTCAGATTCCACATTTCTGTTACAAAGAACAAAGAACAAAGAACAACACAGCACCAGAAACAGGCCCTTTGGCCCAAAGAGCCCGCGCCGCCATCCTAACGTCTTAATGGCATATAGGGACCAATTTGTTACCCAATCAGCCTAAGAGCACATTTTTGGGATGTTCTTCAAAAATTCCTTTCAAGTGGAGACAACGGATGATTTAAATGGCCAGCTGCCTCTGTAAATCGTGCATGTGCAATCTCCAGCCCGAATCTAATTCCAAACCTGCGAAGGTAGAAAATACCGGGTTTGGGGACAGGTCTTCAAATTTTCAGCCATTTCCAGGAATTTTGTCATGGCGGGCCTTTATATTTTTTTGTTTTGTGAGAAAATACATAGTTTTAATTCTCCTATTTCGGTTCTGTCATGTATAAAAACATAACAGTTAGCACCCCAACTGTGTCAGAAAAAAGAAAATGCTGGAAAATCTCAACAGGTTTGTCAGCATCTGTGGAGAAAGAAGAGAGCCAACACTTAGAGCCTGCATGACTCTTCGTCAGACCTGAGAGCAAAGAAAATCAGATGAGATTTATACTATGAGGGTGGAATGGGGCTGTAATTGGACAAAGGAAATGTAAATGATGATTATGAAGGCTAAAAGAAGTGCTAAAAGCATCTGTTAAGTAATCAGAATTTGTGAATGGCAGAACAGAGATACAGATCGTTAAGGGAATACGGCAGTCACACTGAAGGGAGTAGGGGGGAGGGTTTGGAGACAAGATGGAGAGAGAAATTCAAGAAATGGAAAAATAGAAGGAAGAATGAAAGGTGATAAAAATGAATGAATGAGATGAAAAGAAGAAACATAATAAAATAAATGGAAATGGAGTGAAGATGGACGAGAGAGCTCACATTTTGAAGTTGTAGAACTCAATGCTCAGTCTATAAGATTGTAAAGTGTCCGCTGGGAAGTTGAAGTGCAATTCCTTCGGTTTACATTAGTATTCACCGGAACATTGCAAAAGGCTGAGGACAGACCACATAGACAGGGGAATGTAGAAGTGATAAGCAACAGGAATGTCTGGGTTCTGTTTGTGGATGAAGCGAAGGTGTTCTGCAAAGCGATCACCCAGTCTGCGCTTGGTCTCTCCGGTGTAGAGTGGACCACATTAGGAACAGCGAATGCAATAGATATGAAGTGCTGCTTTTCACCTGAAAAGAGTGTTTAGGTTCTGGGATGGGGAGCAGGGAGGAGGTAAGGTGGCAGGTACTGCACCTTCTATGATTGCAATTACATATTCTGATCACTTAATGGATATTTTTAGCACCTTTCTCAGCCTTCATCATCACCATTTACATGTCTTTTGTCCAATTTCAGCCTCGTCCCAATTGAATTGAAGCCAGTACCAAGAATGGCAATCCAGATAATTGTAAAGGGCCAGATTAAAATGACTATCTTTGTTGAAATGGCTGCAGGCTATTTTGATTTATAATGCTTCATTTAATGATCATTCTTTATAACAACCAGCTGAACATGAGTAAACAATCACTGCCAAGAATTTTGAGCACTACTCACATACTCACAGTTTATCATTTGCAGAGAATCTTCAAGCATATTGTAATACGTTTTGGAATAGTTTGCCAAGGCGTCAATGACACTCAATCAACATCTGGAAATTCTCTAAGGCCATCACCTAAAAAAGAGTTAATGCTATTCTACCTTATTTGAATCCAAGAATAAATCATGAAAAGAAGGGACTGCCGAGCCTTACTTTGTCTATAGGAGGAATGCGAGGAGGATGTGGGTCCAGGTGGAGTTGCACCAGCTGCTGCCAGCAGGGTAGCATCAGGATGGTGGCTTTCATCCTATATTTGCTTTTAACTTATTCAAAGGTTTTGCTGCCAATGTCAACACTTATTGTCCATCCCTAACTTCCTTTGAGAAGGTGCTGGTAAGCTACTTTCTTAAACTGCTACAGTCCATGTTGTATAGATATGCCCATGGTGCTGTTAGGGAGAAGATGATCCCACATTTTGACTTAACGACAGTGAAGGAATGGTGGTCTAGTTCCTGGTCTGTATAGCTTCGAATGACTTCAAGAGGAACCTCCAGGTAGTAGTGTTCCCACGCACTTGTTACTCTCAGCCTTCTAGATGCTGGAGGCCATGTATTTGCAATATGCTGCTGAAGGATACTTGTAAAGTTGATTCGATGCATCTCATATATATTACAGACTGCTGCCACTGTGCTTTGGTGGTGGAGGAAATTTATATATAAGATTGTGGATGGAATGTCAATTAATCAGGCTTGTTTATCCTGGATGGTATTGAGTGCCATTCGAGCTGAACCAATTCATTTCATTTGGGATCCTTATAGCCCGCATTTTCAGGCTTTTTTGTGCTGACTGTATATGCCCAAAGACACTGAATCTATGATCTAAATGTTCAAAACCCAAATCAACTATATTAAAATGATCAAATTATTACATGATGTCAGAATAGTTAACTTAGCAAGCCATCATAAAATGGAATATAATTGCCTATTCCCTAAACTTGCCTGTTGAAAGAATTGACTTGACAGGCCTTCAAAAGCCTCTACTTTAAAAAATATCTGAACCCTTTCTAATGTAATTCAAATGTTCTTATCTCTTTACTGTCTCTCTGTATGACAAAGCTCGTAGTCAACTCCTCATTATTGCGTAAGTATGGAAAAACATCTCAAGCTTTCTTTATCAAAATGAAAGTTATATTCATGTGAACCTCGTATTAAAATATTTAATATGCATTGCCATTTACCATGAAATGCATTGCCTTTATCCACGGCTGTTTAGAATTGTACTGTGCACGATCAGCTCTTTAATTTATTTTTAATATTATGAAATCTGTGCAGGGTCCTTATCAGTTCCTTGCAGCAATGTGTGCACTTTGTTTTTCCCCTTCACTGCTAAGTTCGCAGTTTTCAAACACAATTCAATCTAGAAGTGCCATGAAGTCTGATTTGGGCAGCAGGAAGTCTTGAACTTGAATTGATTCATTCAGTCCTTCATTGGCCTTTGTGTTATAACTTTTTCTTTATCACTGTGTCAGAGGTTTCAAGGATCCAGCAGCCCTACAAGGGATAAAGCAAACAGCTTTAAAGTTGGCAGGGTATTCTGAATACATTTTCTCATGTGTTTTCTGGAACTCAATGATGTCACGTCCAAAGTATCAGCCAAAATATTTTGAGATATAAATATTACCAGATCTCAATCTTCTCCTGTTTACTGCAGAAGATGGTATTATAAATGATGCATTTTGGGAGGAAAAATGAGGGAGGTGGTGAAAATGATACAATTTTAAAGGGTGTTGCAGGAAGAAGACATGTGAGGGTGTTTGTGCACAAGTCTTCTACCATTGAGGGACAAACTGAAAAGACACAAGGAATTATTGGCTTTATGAGTGAAGACAATGAGTGGGCTTTTATAGCCTCGCTTGTCCCAAAGCCGTAAAATCCTGCACAAGGTCAACAGACCTTTCCATGTTTCACCCCTCATCCACTTCTGCTCACATGGTGGGCGGGATGGTAAAATTCTGGCCAAAAGATAAACTTTAACCACACAAAGTGGACATTTGAATCTTGATACCAACATGCCCCAGCTCATCCACTTGTGGCTTTAATAGGTGGGAAGCTGACCAGGAAAACAATTGGCTTCAAGAAAGCAGGGTTCCCTAAAAGACAAAAAAAAAGCAGGATAAACTTCAGTAATGAGGATGTGAGTTTCACAGTTATTCAAATTTTCAGTTTGAATTCCAGACAGCAACATTTCCTGAACCTCAGTAAAATCCCAAACAACAACAGATGAAGGCTGCAGAATCCAGGAGCTAAATGCACCTACCTATCAAATCCAGCATGCCTGCCTGGGCAACCCCCACTATTGGCCATTGCACAACAAGCCTTCCCAATAAAGCTTCCAGTTACAACGATCTTGACTCAATCCTGGACAAAGCAACCCACTTTATTGCTGCCCCATCTACCATTTTAAATATCCACTCCCTCTATTAAGGGTTCATTGATACAGCAACAGCGACTTTAAAAGCACCTTTTAAACTGACAACTTTTTTATCATCTGGGAGAACAAGCGCAGCAAATGAATGGGAATGCTGTTGCCTGCACGTTTCCCTCCAGTTAAACCACGCACTATTTCAACTTGAAACAATATCACCATCCCTTCACTGTTGCTGGGTCAAAATCTTGAAAGTCCATTTTTAACAGCACTGTGGTCAAATGCTGGGAGAGGGTGTTAACTTTAACTTCTGCTCTGGCGTAAGAAGAGGAGGTCAGATCTTTTTACCCTCTTGCATCCAGGATGACCAGTATCTTATGACCACTGCTGAAAGTCAGAAGAAGATCCTGCTCCAGGACTGTACCAAACATCCAGCTAACCTCTATGTTCAATTTAGATGCCAGTGCAATATGTCGTTGGAAATTGGGCCAATGTTGGACCATGCAAATGGGCCAAAGCAGATGTAAAGATGCACCTTCATAAACTTTATTATAGAATACAAAAGTTATTTATGAATAAGAATTATAGAATAGCCTCATGGTTGTACAAAGATCAAAGAACAAAACAGCACGGGAAACAGGCCCTTCGGCCCAACAAGCCGCCACCCCAATGTCCCCACCTCTACCCATGATCCCTGTCCATGTTTATAGATCTATGGATTAAAAACCAAATTTGAGACAATTTAGGGAGAATTTGTTTTGCCAATTAGCCTAAGAGCACATCTTTGGGATGTGGGAGGAAACTGGAGCTCCCAGAGAAAACCCACACAAGTACGGGCAGAATGCGCAAACTCCCACAGACACAGGCCCAAATCCATGTATCTGCACAGCACAGCGATAGGCACTGAGCTGTCGTGTTGCCCATCAAATGATCCAGGTCAAGCGTATACTAACGACGTGAAGCACTAGGATACTCTCGAAAAAATCCAAGAGCAGCCCTCTCACGACCCATCGCGTGTATGCCCCTCATTAGACAACAAGGTGGACCAAAGCACCTGTAGGATAAAAATAAGTACATCAATATCATCATCTATTTATACACTTCCCAGGGACTCCCAAGGCTCATGATCCCTATTTTAAATCAGTTTTCTATACCCCTCCATTCCCATTCTGTTCATGTGCCCATCTAAGTATTTCTTAAATAACTCCAGAGTGCCTGCCTCCACCACTTTACTTGGCAGTGCATTCCATACCCCCACCACCCTCTGTGTGAAAAAACTCCACCTAACTCTCAAAATGTTTCTGTGGCAGAGACTTTCTCATTATGGAGTGAGTCCCTCACTTTGAGCCCTGATTGGTTATGCAGCACATGTGACCCTTACTCAGTTGTGTTTCCCTTAAAGGGGCTCTCCCTTTAAGTCTTTTCTTCAATCTTCAATCACTTACTCATTCAGTCCTAAATGCTAGCTAAACCTTATGTATATCTGTTGGACAATTATAAATCAAGGTCAGAATCTTACCACCATTTACACTGGTGGGATCTTCCCATTCTGCCACAGTGAACAGAAATTTACCTTAAATTTATAATTTAAGCCCCTGATGTCGACTCTCTGGTATCCTTTGGAATATTACATATGCTGAAGACATGTGTATGTTCTGGAATAGGCCTTTGTGTATATGTGTGTATATAATGACATATGCCGAGAGGGCGTCATCTTACTTGAGTTGCTGGCACATGTGACTCATATCCAGCATTATTGAAATTTGACGTCTTGCCAGCTTTTCAGACAGGTCTTCAATTCTCAGGATTGGATATTTATCCAGCCTGGCTGCTTGATGAACTGTTAGCTTATAATCGCCTCAAATGTGGATTGTCTTGTTAGGTTTCAAGAAGGAGACGAAAGGTATTGTCTATTCCAAGAGCTGAATTGGTTGGGAAACTGGAGCACCCGGAGGAAATCCATGCAGACACGGAGAGAACATGCAAACTCCACACAGACAGTATCCCAAGCCAGTAAATGAATTTGGATCCCTGGCGCTGTTTAACTTCATATTCACTTCCTCTCAAAGGTACTAGTCTTGCCGTGAATAATCAGGAATGCACCACTGGATCCACGTAAATTTTAGCTCATAGCTCTTTGATTTTGCTGAATTCATCAAAGAAAATGCTTCATGTTTCCTTATCAAGTAGTCCCTCTTCTGATGAAGACTTGGGACTTCACCCATCACTATTATCATGGGGAGATGGGTAGACTATTGTCCAAAGCTTACAGGTACCATTGTGGTTCATTTCATTTTTATTGCTTCTCTTGTACCTCTTCAACTTGGCGGAAGTGCCCTTCAAGTTAAAGTGTATTTATTATCACAAATAAGGCTAACATTAATACTGCAATGAAGTTATTGTGAAATTCCCAAGTTGCCGCAGTCCGGATCAATGCACCTAACCAATACATGTTTCAGAATGTGGAAGGAAACTGGAGCACCGGGAGGAAACCCACGCAGACACAGAGAGAACATGCAAACTCCACACAGACAGTATCCCAAGCCAGTAAATGAATTTGGATCCCTGGCGCCGTGAAGTAGCAGTGCTAATCAATGTTCTATCATGCACAAGGGTGTGTATTGGAATGGGCCTTTGTGAGTGTATGTGTATAGTGACATACCTCTAGGAAGCATTATCTTATTTGACTTGGTGGCAACATGACTCATATCAGTGTTGTTAAGTTTGACTTCAAATTAAAGTTTACTTATTCAAGTTCAAGGTTGGATTCTTTCTCCTAGATACTGAAATGTACGCCCACCATCAGTGGCTAATGCCTCTGTGAATCATAGAATTCCTACAGTGTGGAAGGAGGCCTTTTGGCCCATTGAGCCTGCACTGACAACAATCCCACCCAGGTCCTATCCCTGTAATTCCATGCATTTATTCCAGCTAATTCCCTGACACCAAAGGGCAATTTAGCACAGCCAATCCACCTAACCTGCACATCTTTGGACTGTGGGAGGAAACTGGAGCACCCGAAGGAAATCCATGCAGACACAGGGAGAATGTGCAAACTCTACACAGACAATGAGCCAAGCTGGGAATCTGACCCGGATCCCTGATGCTGTGACACAGCAGTGCTAACCACTGTGCCACTGCGCTGCCGAATTCAGTTCCGTCTTAAGAGGCTTTTCATTTACCCAGAGCAATACAGTAATATGTTTTTCTTGTCTTTTTTTAGATTAGACAGAGAATGCCATGAAGATTGGCAGGGGGTCTGGGGGGGGGGGGGGATTAACAGTAAGTATAGTAAGACATAGATGGGATAGCCAAATGGGCAGTAAAGTGGCAGTTGAAATTTAATCCCAAAAAGTGTGAGATGTTACACTTTTGAAGGAGTAATTTGACAAGGAAGCATTCAATGAGTTGTGTGACACTAAGAAGTCCTGAGGAACAAAGGATCCTTGGCATGTTTGTCTGTAGATCTGAGAGTGGGAGGGAATCTAGTGGGGTGCCAGCAAAAGCATATGGGAGCACCTGCCCTTATCAAATGAGACATAAATTACAAAAGCAGGGAGGTCATTTTGGAGTTGCATAGAACTTTGGTAAACCACAGCTGGAGTACTCTGTGCAGTTCTGTTCACTACATGATAGGAAGGATGTGACTATGCTAAAGGGGATGCAGAGGAGACTCATCAGGATGTTGCCTGGGATGGAACATTTAAGCTATGAAGAGTGGTTGGGTAGGCTTGTGTTGTTTCAGTTAGAGAAAACTGAGTGATGATCTGATTGAGGTGTACAAGATTATGAGAGGCATAGATAAGGTCCAAACAGCTGTTCCCCTTAGTTGAAGGATCAGTCATGAGAGGACACAAGTCCAAGGTGGAAGGCAGGAGATTTAGGGGGGATATGAGAAAAACTTGTTTTGCCACAGGGCTATAGCAGCCTGAAATGTACTGTATGGGATGGTGGTGAGGGTGGTTTCCCTCGTATCCTTTAGAAAATACTTGGATGAACACTTAGCACATGTAACATTCAAAGCTATATGTGCCAAATGCTGGTAAATGGAATTAGTAGTCGGTCAAGTGTTTCTTATATGTCATTGCAGACATGATGAGCTGAAGGACCTCTTGACACTATATAATTCTGTGGTTCTGTGAATACTAGAATTACTGATGTCAGGTTCTTCCATGTTGTATAAACATAAGACCTTGGTTGATTGATTACTTGGGGATCTTGACTTAGCTCTGCACTGCTTTATCAAACGTCCTCTTTATGACAGTAAAAACATTCAGCCTTCTTACACTCACATTCAGGAATGTGATTACATCCACATCAGTAACATTACACTTTAAGCATTATTGACTCTTTGCCTGTAGTGTACCTTTTTGTTTTGTTGGTGACTGAAATTATATCTCATTTTGCAGATGCTTTGATGGTTTATGCACCATGGTGGGTGGGCTAGAAATTCCTTCCTAAGTGGTGAACAGCACATTACTCAGCAGTTCTGTGCAATCTTTCAGTGCTTTCCATGACTAGTGCTATCTCCATTGCTTGCTCAATATTTATGTTGACTTCTGCAAGCAATCTGCATTGAACAGCATCATTGTTCATGCTACAGACTAAACAATCCCATAACAAATCATTCAGGGTGGCTCCAAAATCACAAATCTCCATTAATTGCTTCAGTTTAGCAATGCAAGTCATGATCAACTTGCCTGGTGCTCTCACTCTTGAATTAAATTTGAATCTCTGGAGTATGAGCGATGGTTACAATTGGGCCTTCACTAAATTCACAAGCTCACTAAATGATTTGAAATCGAATGTGCTTGGGGCTACAAGACTGTGAATCAGGCTATAGGTTTGAGTTTGAAAAATATTTAGGAGAATTTCTTTGTGTTTTGCCTTCCCCCTTATTTTTGCTTGGAAATAAAACTCAAGATGCTCAACCTATTGATTCCAGCTCTCCGGGGAGGGGTCAAATGGATCTATTTTCCCAAAGAGAGGAATTCTGGTGAGTGTTTTGTTTTGTAGACTTTCATTAAAACAGGATACATCCAGCTTTTGGGTCAGTGGCAGTGTCAGGATCACTTTTATCCTCATTGCCAGATGAAAAGATGCACTTTCACAGATTTCGATATTGGACACCAAAGATATTTACTCAGAAAGATTGTACAGCAGCCTCATGGCTGTAGTTAGCTCTCAAAGTATCTGTTTGCCTCAGAGCCTTTCTCACCAAAGGGTGATTCCATACTCTGAACCTCGATTGATTAAATCAGACCATGTGACCCTTACTCTGCTGTGTTGACCATTAAAGAACACTCATCACAGCAAGAAACTTGAAAGTCTCTCTCCTGTTATGAGTACATCATAAGTCAACAAATATTGTAACATTCAGTGTGGTCCGCTCAAGCTGAGGGAGGAAAACATATTCGAACTTTTTAAGACCTGCTCTCCAGCACTTGGGAGCAATTTTTGGAATTGAAAGGTATGAGTAAAACTTGCCCGAACTGGTCTTGTAGAACTCCAGTATTACTAGTGTCAGCATTACCGATTTTCATTGGCATTTTGAGCTGACTTTTTCTCCCTTCTGGATTATCATTCATTAGCCCTGTAAGGAATTGGTTTTGGACTTGATTAATATATTCATAAGTTAGCAGGCTAGATTCTGATTACACACGTTATCTTCTGTGCTTCAAATCTATGCAGTACAGATTAAAGAGGAATTTAAGTACTGTAGATACTAGAAATCTAAAATAAAGCCAGCAAATAATAAAAATATACTCAGCAGGCCTGGCACCATATCTGTAAAGGGAAACAGAGTTAATGGAGTGGATTTGACAGGATGCAATTCGTTGGCCACTTAAGGGCTTCTTAGTGATGGGAAGGCCACTCTTTGGATTTTGACTTGATTTATTATTATCACATTTATTGGTATACAATGTAAATTATTGTTTCTTGCGTGCTATACAGACAAAACATGCCATTCATAGGGTATACAGAGGAGAAGAAAAGGAGATGGCTCAGAATATCATGTTTTAGTTGAGTTAAGGTATAGAGAAAGATATGCTTAATATATGGTAAGTCCATTCAAAAGTCTGAAAGCAGCAAGGAAGAAGCTGTTCTTGAGTTGGTTGGTCTGTGATCTGAGACTTCTGCGTCTTTTTTCTGGTGGAAGAAAATGGAAGAGATGGACCCAATTTTTACCATGCAAAAGCTTGGTAAAGTTAGTTGTGACACAATCTGCATCCGCCTCCATGCCAGTTCCCTCGTTACCAAGGCCTGAAAATGGCCACAATCAGGACTGTGCCCGAAATGGGGCGACAGCCATTTGAACGCATTTGATTGCATTTAAATTGACTTAATGGCTGCACACCCAACTTTACTGCCATTTCCTCCTTTACCACCGCGTTTGTCTGTCCAGAATCAACGTGAAACAGATATGATCCACAAAAGTCTGATTTGGGGTTCCAGTTCATGAGGAGGTAAGTGCTGAGTATCTGACAGCTCTGTGCTTGAGATCAGTGGGGGATAGAGGGGGTCCAACGGCTCTCTGCTTGATCAGTGGGGGGAATGGTGGGTCCGCTGCCACTCTGCCTGAGATCAGTGATGGGGAAAGGGGAATCACTTTGCCTGAGATCAATGGGGGGGAAGGGGAAAAGGGACAGCGATGTGGATGTGGGTGGCAGGGGAATGGAAGGATAAGGGGATTCAGTAATGTTGTGAGGGTGGGACAATGTCTGGGATGCAGAGGGAGACATTATCTAACCTGGGAGGGCTGTGACAGGGGAGCATTATGCTATAGTTTTTTTTACAGCATATGCGCAATTGAAGGCATTGATCGAAGCTACAGGGTTTTGGGCATATTAAATCCTGCCCACAGGTTTCTGCAGCACAGTTCGGAGTCGCTGATATTTTTGCAGGCAGAATGCATATGAGGGTGCTGAGAAAGGGTCTAAAAGTTGGATCTGAAATACTCCCAATTTGAAGCCCATGAAGTACTTAGAATCAAAATGGTAAAATAGGACCCAGTGTGTCTGAGGTGCTTGGGGTCCTTGATTATGCTGGCTGCTTTTCCCAAGCAGCAAGAATTGTAGGCAAAGTCAATAAATTAGTTTGCGTGATGAACTGGGTTTTATTCACAACCCGTGTAGTTTCTTGAGGACTGGATCAGAGTTGGAGTCATACCAAGCTGTGACACATCTGGAAAGGATGCTTTCTATGGTCTATCTGTGAAAATTGGTGAGAGTCATATATGAGATATCAAATTTCCTAAGCCTCCTGAGAAAGTAGAGGCTTTGGAGGCTTTCTTGACTCTAGTGTTGGTGTAGAAGTACCAGGACAGATTGTTGGTGATCTGAGTACCAAGAAACCTGAAGCTCTCAACCATTTCCATTTCTGCATTTTGATTTAGACAGGGGCATATCCTCCACTACTCTTCCTGAAATTGATGGCTATCTCTTTGTTTCACTGACATTGAGGGTGAGATTATTGTCTTCACACCATTTCATCGGATTCTCTATCTCTTTCCTCTACTTTGTCTCGTCATTGTTTGAGATCTGAACTACTACCAATGGTTTCATCAGCAAAATCGAAAAAGAAGTTGGAGCAGAATTTGGCCACACTGTCATAAGTGTATAAGTATAGTATAAAGGGCCTTTTGCTTGCCACTTCCTTCAAACCTGCCAGCCAGGTGTGTAAAATATTTGCTGATGACACCACCATAGTGGGACAGACCTCAAACAATGGTGAGGTGGAGTGCAGGAATGAGGTAGAGAATCTGGTTTGGCGACAATAGTTTCTCCCTCAATGTCAACAAAATGAAGGAGATTGTCATCGACTTCAGGAAGCATAGAGGAGAACATACCCCCGTCTACATCAATGGGGATGAAGTAGAAAGAGTCAAGAGCTTCAAGCTTTTAGGTATCCAGATCGCCAACAGCTTTTGTCCCCTCATGCTGACACTATAGTCACGAAAGCACACCAACGCCTCTACTTTCTTAGAAGACTAAGGAAATTTGGTGTGTCAGCTATGACTTTCACCAACTTTTACAGATGCACCATAGAAAGCATTCTTTCTGGTTGTATCACAGCTTGATATGGCTCCTGCCCTGCTCAATACGGAAAGAAAACACAAAAGGTTATGAATGTAACCCAATCCATCACGCAAACCAGCCTTCCATCCCCGTTGTCTCTGTCTACACTTCTGCTGCCTCGACAAAGCAGCCAGCATAATTAAGGACACCATGCACCCTGGGCATTCTTTCTTTCACCTTCTCCAGTCGAGAAAAAGATATAAAAGTCAGAGGTCACATACCAACTGACTCGAGAACATTTCTTCCCTACTGTTGTCAGACTTTTAAATACACTTACTTTGCATGAAGTTGTAGCACTGCATTCTCATTTCCTTCTCTGAATGACCTGCTTTGCCTGTACAGTGCAAGAAACAATACTTTTCACTGTATGCTAATAAATATAGGTTAAAGTCCAACAGGTTTATTTGGTAGCACGAGCTTTCTGGTACTGGGCCTTCATCATGTAAGTTTCCACTCATCTGATGAAGGGGCAGCACTCCAAAACCTTGTGCTACTAAATAAACCTGTTGGATTTTAACCTGATGTTGTGAGACTACTTACTGTGCCCACTCCAGGCCAATGCTGGCATGTCCACATCATGGCTAATACATGTGACAATAATAAATCAAATCAAATCAAATCCAGCTCAATGTTATCAGGTCTTGGATCAGTTCATCAGAACTCAACAAATTTTATTTCTACTCCCACTGGTGCTGCCAGATTCAAGAGGAAACTGGTTAGTTTTTCCAACCAAACATTTTTTTCAAACAAGGCGAAAAGCAGTTTCAAATCCAGCTGACCGAATTGTGCTGAGGTCAAGAGACAAATAAGTTGTGGCTGATAACATGGTTTGCTGTTCTTCTTGTAAAAAATCACTTTGGTTACAACCTTCCAAAATTCAATTGTTTCTCTGTCTCTGGAGATGATTAACTTTGAAAGCAGAAGGGTAATCAAGATTTTTCAGTTCATAAGACAATCTAATAGTTGCAAACAAATGATATCCTTGCAAGATGGCAGTGCAATGCCTATCATTAGTATAAATACAATTTGGCTGCTTTTGAGGTGCAGTCTTCAAAAGACAGTTTTATAAGATCTATAACTTCGCCTGTTCTGAGCTGCAGCCACAGTTTTCCCTTCCCATGCAATGACAATCATTTGGTCAGAGATTGGACAGTATCCAGTGCTTAATCTCCCTGGGAACACAGACCAAAATTCTAAATTTAACAACAATTTTCCAGTCTACTTATGTTTATTTTTCTGTAAATTTCCTATATATGGGGATCTAGAAAGGACTTTCTGTGGTTACTTTACAAACAATAATATGTCGAGTTCAGTTCCTTATGATCTTCTCTGAACATTACAAGCTAAAGGAAAAAGAAAGCCAACTTTTTCATGAATGCTTTTTATATTAGGTACACAGTATGTTAGGAATAAAACTAAATCAAACTTGCACTGTTGGAATAATAAACACTGCTTCAAACAAATACGACATAGGAAGACTAAAGTGTTGCAGTCCAATTCTAGAGGCAGAATTGGTCAAAGTCTTTCAGCGCAATCACTGCAGTGTCCTCACTGAATGCTGACAATACTCCACCAGCCATCCTGGATCCATTGGGGTAGCACTGCATAACAGCACCAGGCCAGGCAAAGGCAGGTAGATGACAGGTAAGAAAGAGAATGCACAGGGGTGACTAGTTGACTTTTATATGACATCTTGAGTGGTTTATAATTTGATTTGCATTGTTGATTTTGAATGGCTTTTATTTGAACCTCTATGGTTAAAGGGGACGCTTTGATGGTCAATAACAGATTGGAGGCAAGATGTTAGTTGATTTAACTCTTTTTCCTCCTCTTCAGCTGCTCAACCCATGCTTAGTGACAAGGGTTGTGTTCACATGATGTGAACGCAGGATACTGGACACCAAGGTGATCTATGAAACATGCTATAGATTGTATTGTAGGGAAGAAACAGGGACAAAAGAAGACTATGTGGCCCATCGAGCCTGTCCAACATTAAGCATGACAAAGTCTGGCTTTGGGCTTTAACTCTATTTTTCAAAATGATAGTGCATCCAAATCTTAGAGATTGCCAAAGATTCACAACCCTACGAGTGAAGAAATCTCTTCTTATTTCAGTCCTAAATGATCATTTCCTTATTATGAATCTATGCCCTATTGTTTGACGTTTCCCAGCTAGGGGAAACAACCTCTCAGTAACTACCTTACCAATCTATATGTCAACCTCTTCCATAATCTGGAATGTTTTGATGAGTTCATCTCTCATTCTTCTAAACTCTGGAAAATGCAAATACAATTTACAAAGCCTCTCATCATACGGCAACCATTTCCATCTCTAGGACCAATCTTGTGAACATTCCTTGTACTGCTTTCAATGCAAGATATATAAAGTTTTGGAATGCTGGGTTCCTTAAATATTGAAACCAAAACTGCACATCATGCTCCAGATGTGATCTCACCAAAAATCCCTCAATTGTAGCAAGACATCTTTTTCTCTTGTACTCTAATTTCCTTGCAATAAAGATCAGTGAGCCATTTGCCTTCCTAATTTCTTGTTGTTCGCTGTGTGCTAACCTTTTGCATTGATTGTACAGGTGCATCTAAATGTCTCTAACAATTATATGCTTCATATCTTTAAAGGCATATTACTCTTCTTTATTCTTATGACCAAAGCGAAAAACCTCACATTTCTCAACATCATACTCAATCTTTCACCTTGTTGTCCAATCATTGAACCTGTTTCTGTATACTGTTTTCCAAACTCTTTCTGGGAAATTTTTCCATTCCACCTGCCATGAGAATCATAGCGGGTAGGAGTCAACAATGGAAATGTCCATTCACCTCAGGCAGAATTTTTCAGGTTTTGGAGTGAGCACAGCCAGAAAATCCCGCCCTTTGGGTTTTCTTCACAGATTGTGTCACTTCATTAGTCACATCCTGCTTAGTTGAAAATGTTCCATTTGTCCTTACTCTATGCTTTCAATGCACTCATCAATAATCTATCCATGCTAATATATTGCCC
Source organism: Sphyrna mokarran (assembly GCA_024679065.1). Lineage (NCBI taxonomy): Eukaryota > Metazoa > Chordata > Chondrichthyes > Carcharhiniformes > Carcharhinidae > Sphyrna > Sphyrna mokarran. The sequence goes on along the minus strand of JAGIQG010000004.1, from coordinate 105,613,214 downwards.
GAAATATGTGAACCCTTTCTTGTACATTGAGGCTTTTCTGTGGCATCTTATTGCAATTGTTTTGGAATTCTAAGTATGCCACAGCTGCTGATTTTGTTCTTTCCTATGAGTTACATCCTGAAAAAAAAACTCCAATAAATTTGTCAAACAAGATTTCCCTTTTGTAAAAACGTGTTGTCTTCTTCTTGTAATCATACAATGCTTTTCTAAGTGTATTATTAAACCATTGAACCAATTGAAACATTGCTTTAGCACCCCAACAGTCTGCTTGATTTCATTTTAATATGACAGCATGGCTCTTATATACAGGTTGGCCAAGTGCAAGTGAATTGTGCACAGGAATCATGAGCCAGGCGGTCAGTGGATAGTGCTCATCTTCCAACAGACTCCAGTTTCTTATGATGGTTTACATGCCAATAGTGCACTGCAACAGAATAAAGGCATCATAACTGCTGTCAGGATATGGGCAGTGATTTGCAGGATGCACTGATTATGGTTGCATTCTGCTGAATATTAAGGGAATGGAACACCTTCTGGCTGCAGAACAGAATTTTACTAACCTCACCTGCCCCAGAATCAGGTCAAGCAACCTCACAGAACATAGATCTCCACTGGCCTCTGGAGGGTTTTTATAAACCTTGCCCGAGCGAGGTCATAAAATCCTGGCCAAGGATTTCCCTCTCTGGTCCAGGTCAATTAAAACATGTTAAAAGCAAATTACTGGGAATGCTGGAACCTGAAACCAAAAGAAAAAATGCTAGAAAATCTCAGCAGTGTGGCAGCATCCGTAAGGAGAGAAAACAGCTGATGCTTTGAGTCTAGTTGGTCCTTTGTCAGACAAAGGGTCACCTGGACTCAAAATGTCAGCTCTTTTCTCCCTTTACAAATGCTGCCAAACCTGTTGAGATTTCCCAGCATTTTCTCTTTAAGGATATTTGCCATCTGCAGAGTGGGACGGCTTGGCAACACAGTCGTTAGCACCATACCTCATATTGCCAGGGACTCGGGTTCGATTCCCGGCTTGGGTCACCATCTGTGTGGAGTTTGCACATTCTCCCTGTGTCTGTGTGGGTTTCCTCCATTTGCTCTGGTTTACTCCCACATTCTGAAAGACATACTCATTAGGTACATTGACCTGAACTGACGCCCTATGTGGCAGCTCAGGGAATTTCACAGTAATTTCACTATAGTGTTAATGTAAGCCTTGCTTGTGACTAATAAATAATCTTAAAATAGATTATGTACAGCCTTTGCATTCCACACCATGGGGAAGCCTACAATCCTCACAAAGGTGAACTTTGCTCTAATTACTTCTCTGTGGCATGAGATAAAGAAATCTAACTGGTTCTCTTTACTTGCAGATTTCATTGACCTCCCTTACACAAAGTGGAAGCTGCGAAATATTAGAAATATGCCTGTGCTAGTCTGGATGGGGTTCAAAGCACAACAATTCATGGCCATGGACACCTTTACAGCCACTGACAATGCCATCCTGTCCTGGCTCTGAATCTGTAGGTTCAGATGCCACAGGTGGAAAATTTCAATGAACACCTTGTAAGATTTTGATGATTCTATTAATTCTTAGAATCTGTAACGGCTTTGGATTTTATCTTTGGAGTTTAAAATTAAGTTCTGACTTGTTTTGAGGTGATTAACTGTCTAAATAGCTGGAGAAAGGGGAAAAGCAGTTGTTTGAAAAGAAACAAACTAGTTTCATTGATGGAATTCATCTGAGTTGAGCTGAAGCTCCCTTGATGGCTGTTTGTTTATAAATCAGTTTGAATAAATGGCTAAAACAGTGTACTGAGGATGACACAGTTTAAACAAAGCAACATGTTTTAATTCTTAAAGAGAAAATGCTGGAAAATCTCAACAGGTTTGGCAGCATTTGTAAAAAGATAAAAGAGCTGGCATTTTGAATCCAAATGACCCTTTGTCTGACAAAGTGTCGACCAGACTTGAAGCATCAGCTCTTTTCTCTCCTTACGGATGCTGCCACACTACTGAGATTTTCCAGCATTTTCTCTTTTGGTTTCAGGTTCTAGTATCCACAGTAATTTGCTTTTAACATGTTTTAATTGACCTTGGCCAGGATTTTACGACCTCGCTCGATTGAGGCTTGTAAAAATCCCTCCCAATGGAGGCCAACAGAAGACTATGTTCTGTGAGAGAATACCAGAGCTTCGCGAGCTCAGTCCAGTTACCCTGGTATCCCATGGATGTTCCTGTAGCCTCTGAGCACCCCAAGGGAGGTGGTAGGGTTCAAGCCCACACTGAGGTCTTTCCAGAGGTCCCGAGACCACACCAGGGCATCGAAACAGTGCCATCTGCAAGTCAGCTGGGGCCCTCCAAGTCCTGGCCACCCAGGGGACATCTGCCAAGGGGTGGATGAGGTGATAAAATTCTGGCCCTTTATTATCTGATAAGTAGTCTTAACTGTTGAGTTCAATAATTCCAGTGTGGGATTTGGTTAAGATATAGAGGACGATTTTCAGCCTGTGTTTGCGTTCAGGGAGAATAGCAATTGTGGGACCCCCATTCCTGGCACTGAGTTATACTAATCTATATCTTTGATATCCACTGCAGTGTCCCTTGTGCTGTGAATACTCTAGAGCTTGTTGGCTGCCTGAATGCTCACCTCTGAACTCCTCTCAGAAAGCGTCAGGTTTACATTTATGTAGAGCTGTTAAAAATGGCATCAGCATGACATCATACTGGCATCTGCCAAATATTTGGTGAGGCGGGAATGTCCTGGAGAGTGTGCTTGTTCACCACATGTTAATATATTAAAATGAGATTCTTGGATCCCAGTGCTTGTTTCACACTACTCCACTACCAAGTCTGCTGGAAGATCAGAATTTGGGAACTTGCTGACCCAAATCACACTTTCTGAGTCTTTCTGGATTTTGAACTTGCGTTGTCATTCCCGCTGATGGAGAGCATGGGCTCAAAATCATCCCCACCGTTTTGTCAATGTTGGGGGAAGGAATTGTTCTTGCCTATGAACGCAAGTTCAGCTGTGTGAGATTAAGAACAAAAAACAAAGAAAATTAGAGCACAGGAACAGATCTGTCAGCCCTCCAAGCCTGCACTGACTATACTGCCCAACTTAACTAAAACCTTCTAACCTTCCTGGACCATATCCCTCTATTGTCATCCTATTCATGTATTTATCATGTATTTGCCCCTTTAAAAGTCACGCTGTTTCCATTACCTTCCCCGGCAACGAGTTCCAGGCACGCACAACTCTGTGTGTAAAGAGAGAACATTGGCTAATAAATGTTGAGGTCAAAAATAATACTTTTAGGGTCAAATCAGCATTACGCATTTACTTAACTGACTACACAGCCATGCCAGGAAAGTGAAGCAGTTACTGATGTCACTGTCGGACCATTCCGTATACTTTGTGTTGAAGTGTTCTAGTTTGCCAGCAATCAAGATACTTCACTTTTCTGGCATGGCTGTGTACCCAAGCAAATTCTCCCATGGGCTGATATCTATCTTGTTGCGGAGGATCACTGTGACCCACAGTGAGTTGGGAAAGATGCATATCTAGATGAAGCAGCATTGTTTCAAGGGCTTTGCTCCAATGCCAAGATAAAATTCAATGATCTCAGCAGCTGTGCCCTCATATCGCTTGTTGGTTCAATTATAAAAGGCAGGATTAGTGCCCACGTTTCATACATGCTGACAGTACCTTGGACCCTTTCCAAGTTCCTTCAATACGTCACCACACCTAATGTTTATTCTCTCTTTCACCCTAAAACTCCACTGCCATGTCAATCCCTATGACAAAACAGTGCGATGCTCTAGTTCTTGTGAACATTTACTCTATGGTTTGCAAGCTAATAGTTAAGGCTGAAGAGTTTTCTTGCTAAGATCAATTATTTATTCTTGTCTACATTTCATTCAGAAGAAGGTGGCCCACAAGGAGACGGAGAGAATTCACACAGGAAGAGGCCTGCTGGAATTGAAAATCAGAAACTAGGAAGAATGAGCGGAGTAGACAGAGAGTTCATCCACACTTAATTTCCTGTTTCCTGTTTGGGGTGTGTCAGCGAATGAATCAGTCTAAATAGTGATGCTAAATTAAGGCACAACAAAATTTCATGTAAATGCATCTCAAGACTAGTCTGAATTGCTTATGTAAAATTGTCTATTATGAGAAGTTCAGGTTTGTTTTTAGCCCAAGAAGTGGGAGAAATTCAATGGAAAAATAGTATATCCATTTTGGGGAAATTGTGCCCATTGTTAAAAATGCTTTTCCTGCCCAGAATTTCTGCTTAAACTATTTGCAGAGTATCAAACATAAAATCTGCCATGAGTCAGGGCAATTGGGTAGAGGTTTTAAAAATATATATCAATACTTGTTGGTATATTCAAGAATGGTAAAGTTTGGCTGCATCAACTGAAAATAGTTTTATCAAAAGAAATAAATATTTTAAATCTATCTACACCTGTACTTGTACAGTTTTCAATGATCAAAAATCACATTTACAAAATATATAAATTGTTTTCTCGGTAAATTGTGGTCTAGTGTTCAGCTCCTTACTAAATTAAGATAATATCATTCAAAACCTTTCAAAGTGTGTCAAAACATCCAGCTTAAACTTCAGAAGCTCCTGAATAAGACCCTCAACATTACATCAGTGAATATACTTGAAGAGAAGTATTGGCTGTATAGTTTTTTGGAACACCCAGTGGGTATGAAAAGCACTAGATAAATGTAAGGCTTTGTTTCAGTTATCAGAAACTCACAATGGTCATTGAATCACTTTTGTTTAGATTTGATTTACTATTCTCACATGTAATGGTATACAGTGAAAAGTATTGTTTCTTGTGTGCTATACAGACAAAGCATACTGTTCATGAAGTAGATAGGGAAGAAGGAAAGAAGAAGGTGCAGAATATACAGTTACAGATAGGATGTAGAGAAAGATCAGCTTAGTATTTGGTAAGTACATTTAAAACTCTGGAAGCAGAAAAGAAGCTGTTCTTCTGTAAATGATCTCAGGCTTTTGTATATTTTTCCTAATGGAAAAAGGTGGAAAAGAATCTATCCAGGGTGCATAAGGTCATTGATTAAGTTAGCTACATTTCTGAGGCATTGGGAAGTGCACAGAGTCAGTGAGGCTTGGTTACACAACTGTTCGTAGTTCCTTGTGGTTTTGGTCGGAGCAGGAGCCATACCAAGCTGTGATTACAACCAGAAAGGATGTATTCTATGGTGCATCCATGAAAAACATGAGAGCCAGAGCGGACATGCCAAATTTCCTTAGATTCCTGATAAAGAAAACGTGCTGGTGGGCTTTCTTAATTATAACAGCATGGAGGGACCAGGACAGATTGATGTTGATCTGGACACCTAGAAGCTTGAAGGTCTCGACCTTTTCCACTTCATCGCCATCGATGTAGATAGGAACATATCCTCCACTATGCTTCATGTAATCAATGACTATCTCCTTTGTTTTACTGACACTTAAGTGATATAGGCAGTTAAGTTGGTGGAGCTTACTATTTGCACAATGTTTTAAAATGAATACCAACATCTCTAGAATTTTGTGTTGGGATAAATATAATTTGTGCTTAAAATTCCATGACATTTTGCACTAACTTTGGAGAAATTAGAACAACCAGTGTACAGAAAACAGGATTAATTTGGAGAATTTTCTTTAACGTGGAGTGGCATGGAGGCAGAATAGTTAGCACTGCTGCCTCACAGTAGCAGAGATCTGGGTTCAATTCCAGTCTGTGTGGAGTTTGCACATTCCCTACATAGGTTTCCTCTGGATGCTCTGGTTTCCTACCAGAGCATCTAAACATGTGCGGGTTTGGTTAACTGGCCATGCTAAATTAACCCTAGTGTCAGGTGATTAGCAGAGTAAATATGTGGGTTAGGGGAATGGGGCCTGGTGGGATTGTGGTTGGTGCACTCTTGATGGGCTGAATGGCCCCCTTCTGCACTGCAGGGATTCTATATCTGAAGCTTAAAAACAGCCTAATGTACTACACAATTAAATGATAGCTCATAATAATTAACCACAGAATACCCTTGATAATTTCCAATAAGCACTATTATCATTTGTCTCATTTCAGGTCATGATGGCCTCAACTGCTTTAAGTTGCCACGATCAGGAAGATAAAAGGCAGGTTTGAAGCAATCTGACCAGCAACATCAACAAGTGAACTTATCCAATTTGGTTTCACCTTCTGAATTTGGTGCTAAATGTGAGTCTCAGGCTACGCCTGCCTTGTGCTGATGCTGCCATTGTAGAGGCATCATAATGCTCACTTGCTCATTCAAGTATATGTGCATTTTACAATCTATAAATAGCAAAGGCATTGTTTTGAAAATAAAAGTTTGACAAATATGAATTTGTGGTCATTGTCCCTTTAAGGATCCATCGGCCGTAATAATGTTTACATGGCCGGAGAACCAACTGGGGAGTAAGATGGGGGATCAGGCTGATGAACTTGAGTTTCTGTTTCAGAACCTTCCTGGAAACTGACTGCAGCCATGATGCTGTTCAACTTTTACCCATAAATAAACGTGTTGTTGTTGTTTTTCCCTTAACTAGTATACAAGAATTCTTCCAGCATTTCTATGAGTGGCCAATTAAGCACGTCTGGGAATTTATTGAATGCATATTATAAGAGGTCATTTTGGAGTCCTCTAATTAGGCCACAGAAATAGAACATTGAAGCAATTGCCTTATTTGCCAGACCATAAGACACAATTTTCTTCTGAAAAAAAATTCGCCTAACTGCTTTGAACCTTACAGCCTTAAAATTACCCCCAGTTGTACAAATCATTTACTTATGTTTTGGAGTTATGCAGTAATTAGTTTGTTGTGTTTACTTTGTAAACAAAAGCAGTCTTCTTTCATCATGGAATTTAACTGAAAATGTGAAGGTATGCCAAAAAACATGGAAAATGACTGCAAAGTATTTTGATCCTCTGCAACCGGGTGAAAGATTTGGAATGGATGAATCAGGAGTATGAAATAATGAAATAGGGAACAGAAAGCACACTTTTCATGTGCTTGTTACAAAATTACCACAGCTGGAAAGAGGTGAAAAATTAGATAATAGACCACAGGAAAAATAGAATTTCTGTGGTTACCAAAATGGTTGTGCATGAAACAAGAGTGATGATAATGAATGGCTGTTACTGGTTTTGCAGATACAATATCTTGGTACTTTGATGAAAAGACATTGACTGAGCATGCATGCTAAATGACCATCTGCCAGCCTCATAAGAAACAAAAGCATTTAAACTTTTGTGGTTAACGCTTGAACTTAGCTGCCTTTTGATAATCCACCTAACTGCTGGACATTTAAGGTGCTAAAATAATATCAGCACAAACTTGTGATCATGAAAATCCACTACACCATTGTTTTGGCATGTTGGTCCGACTGTAAAAAAACACCATCACCGTGAATGATCTTTAAGAGAAAAACTCTTCAAACGAATGAAATTCCATGTGGAATTTTTGTTTCATGTTCACCCTAAAGAATAGATGAATAAAGATGGGCTGAAACTGTAGCTGGGTTAAGTGTAGTCAGAGCACCCAGGAGGCTGTCTAAAAGAACAGCCACCTAAGGATTAGCCACGGGATGGGATGGGATAGTGGGATGGGTGTAATGCTGTGTAAGAGATTCATGGATCCAGTGGCCTTCTACTGCACTGTAGGGATTGTGTGATATGATGCTATGATAAGTATGTGATCATTCTGAGCATATGTACAAAAAGGAGTCTTTCAGAATTTTGCCAATATGTGAAATGGCGCTTCGTTCAATCTGCAGATGCCAAGTTATGACTTGGTGCCTAGAGTCCACTCACAGATGAATGCTTTAAATGGCTTGTTTACTGAACTGTCATGGGATTTAACTGGCACGCACACCCACTTGGAACCCCAACTAGCTGCATCTTCAATTCTGCAACCCTGCTTTTGTTGGCTTCAATTAAATATATGCCGGTATGAGAAATGGGTGAGAAATTCATGATAATTAATGAAACATGAGACAATTGTGAAGTTGTTCAAGAAATAAAATAAGAGCAATGCCCAATTGGCAGAAAAAAATGATGTAATATTCAAAATAAATGAAGGCTTGCATAATTCTGGTGATGCTGAGAGTGACAGCAGTTATGAGAAATTAAGATTAATAAAACTTCATGTAGAATTCTAGCTTTAATCTGCTGCATTGCTGTTTTTGTTTTGTGTACTAAATATTAAAAACCTATCTGCACTGAAAAACATTTTCCTAATTATTTCCTCTCAAAATCCTGGTGTGTCTTATGGTCAGATGCATTTTATGGTCCAGCAGATACGATAAATCTTATAATGTGTTTCAAATTAGTTCAGCATCAGAGATCTGTGCAGAGAAAAATACAAGTAATCTGAGAATTATTACGAAACTGTGCCAGGAAAATGAAACAAATCCAAAAAGAAAAAAAACCACAAAGAGAACAATGAGCAAAAGCTCTACATTCTATTCCAATAATCTGCAATCCAGCAAAATCCCAGACATTTAAAACGAAGAGGGGGGTGGTGTTATTCGGCTTTAATTTAAACACCTTTCAAGCATTCCAGTTTAATGAGATAAACAAGACAATAATTCAATTATTTCTTTATTTAACACTTCTAGCACCAAATCAAGCATAAGGACTTGCAACTCGTTAACTCCTTACTGAACTTTAACAAAATATCAACTTTGAACTGAACCTTAACTCTTAAACTGCACTTCAACTTTAACTGAACATTACCTTTAACTATTTAACTGAAAATAAATACTACTGAGTTTAGGAAAACCTTGGCCAACAAATATCCTCGATATAAAGTCAATCTTCTTGTTCTCTGAACCATCCTTCAGGATACACTTTGTTGTTGGTCTCTGTGAGTTATCACTGGCAAACAAAGTCTCACATGTCTTTTATCCACAATTCTCTACTCACTTCTAGAAAGTTCTCTGTCATCCAGCCGATCTTGTAACCAGAAACTGATCACATGTCTCAAACCTCCAGTGAAATTACTTTTGAACATTGTCATCACCCTTAGTCCATTTGACATGTCCCATACTTAGCAGACATATCAATTGAAGCCACACTGTCTCAGTTAATGTAAACAACTTCACTTATCTGGGAAACTTTAAATCATATCTCCCAGGCGAGGGCAACTTTATGATCTGCACCTGGTTTTAATCTATGAATTGACCAAAAATCCCAACATGCTTAACTCTCAGCCAGAAAAGCCATTTTAAAGCTACGATTGCCATTATTGTTGTTAAATTATTGTTGTAGCCATTCTTTCTCTGTCCAAAGGCGGGTGGCTCTCTGGCCTCCTCACAGCGGTGCATGGTTCTGCTGGCAGCAGGGCCTTTTCATCCCGCCACTGTCAATGGGATTCTCCATTGACTATACCCCACACCACCGGGAAACTCATGGTGGGGATGTATCAATGGCAGAAACAGAAGGTCCAACTGATATGAACAGCCAGAGAATTCAGGCCAATGTCTTGGATATCAGTGTAAAAAAGTATGACCACTGGAAAAATATTAAAATTCCAAGCTTTTGAAGATCTTCATCTAAAAGCCTATCCATTGCAGAATCAAACTCCTATGTACAACATTACTATTTTGAACACTGCCAGTTTTATGAAAACACAAACTACACATTGTTTTCTTCAGATTGTGTCTGTTCTGCAGGGAAAGAATCAGCTGCTTTCCAGCAGTATGACTCAGAGGCTGTTATGATTTATAATGAATGCTTTGGCTTTGGTTTGCAGTAATTGTCTTCATAACAGTTCATCAGGATTTGGGTAAAATCTTGTTCAGTCTTATGTACTTTGCAATTTGCTGGTGGATTTGTTATTGTTATTCTGGTGGATCGAGGGTTTTTGTTTTTCTACATTTTAGTTAAGAGAAGACTGCTTCATGCTTCAGATTTGCTGGATACAACAGGATAAAACTGTCTTTCGATGTGAAGTAAAACAACTGCAGCATTTGGAGCAAAGTGGGTAGCAGGCATGTATCGGGCTGGACCTCAATTTTCTAAGTTCTTTTGAAGAGTCTTCTGCCATTAAATCATCAGTTGAAACATCTTTGTCAAATAAAAATTAAATAGAAGAACAGTTTTGTTGTCTCATGAAGAAGTCAAGAGACTTGTACGATTGAACATTAAGAACACATATTTGGAAACTTATATAACAGGATACAATCTCAGTGCTATCTTCATGCTGACGTCTACCTTCTCACTCCTACACTCATGTACCTCTCTGCATTGTGGACAGTACCTTTTCCCCAGTGCCACATGAATGCAACTACAATTTCATTTTCATCACAAGTGTTTAATTTGCTCATATTTAAAAAATACAAATTAAATCAATTCAAAATATTATTTTCTGATTTTCACAAGGAGACATAGTTATTTGATTAGAAGCATAGCTGTACCTCTTCTAATTACTTGTCTATATCTCTTACGTTTGCAAAGTTTAGTGTCTAGGGTGGCATGGTGACACAGTGATTAGCACTGCTGCCACACAGTGCCAGGGACCCAGGTTCAATTCCTGGCTTGGGTCACTAGCTGTGTGGAGTTTGCTTGTTCTGCCTGTGTCTGTGCAGGTTTCCTCTGGGTACTCTGGTTTCCTCCGACAGTCTGAAAGATGTGCTGGTTAGATGCATTGGCTGTGCTAAATTCTCTCTCAGTGTATCTGAACGGGCGCTGGAGTGTGGCAACTACTGGATTTTGACAGTAGTTTCACAGTAATATTAATGTAAGCCTACTTGTGACACTAATAAATGAATTTTTAAACTTATAATTCAACATTCATTCAGGAGGTTTAAGCTAGATTGACAGGGAAGTGGGACCCAAAGCAGTAGGGAGACAAAAGAGAAGGCTGAGAACAGCATAGAAGTTAAAGAGAACACATTAAATAGTAAAAGCAGTGTCAGTAATCCTAGCACAAGGCAGATCAGGCAAAAGCAAGACAGAGAGCAAGGGAATTCCAGATTAAACTGCATTTATTTCAATGCAAGACATCTGGTGGGCAAGGCAGATGAACTGAGGACATGGATGGGTACATAGGTACATGGGATATCATAGAAATTACTGAAACATGGCTGAGGAAAGGATAGGACTGGCAGCTCAATGTTCCAGGATATAGACGCTATAGGAAAGATAGAAGGCATAAGGGAGGACGAGGAGTTGCACTTTTGATGAAGGAAAACATCACAACAGTACGGAGAGGGCATATATCCAAGGGTACACCCACTGAATCTATATGGGTAGAACAAAGAAATAAGAAGGCGGGAATCGCATTGATGGGGTTGTGCTACTGGTCCCCAAATAGTCTGTGGGAAATTGAGGAGCAAATATGTAAGGAGATTATAGATACCTCCAAAAAAAATAGGGTGGTAATAGTAGGGGATTTTAACTTTCCCAACATTGACTGGGTTAGCCATAGTGTTAGAGGACTGGATAGAGAGAAATTTGTTGAGTGTATTCAGGAGGAATTGCTCATTTAGCATGGGGATGGCCTGAAAGGGGGCAAAACTTGAACTCCTGTTGGGAAATAAGAAAGGGCAGGTGACAGAAGTGTTAGTGAAGGATCACTTTGGGACCTGTGACTAATTCCATTAGTTTTAAAATAGCTATGGAGAATGATAGGTCAGGCCCAAAAGTCAAAATTCTGAGTGGGGCAAAATCAATTTTGATATAATCAGACAGGAACTTTCAAATATTGCTTGGGGGAATCTGTGGGAAGGCAAAGGGAGGTCTGATAAGTGGGGGACTTTCCAAAGTTGTTCAGGGTAAGCACATTCCTCTCAGAGTGAAGGACAAGGCTGATAGAAGTAGGGAACCCTGGATGACTCAGGATATTGAGGCCTTGGTCAAAAAAAGAGATATGAATAAGCAGCTGGCATCAAGTGGATCTCTTGAAGAGATCGAGAGTGTAGGAGTAGAGTTAAGAGAAAAATCAGGAGGGCAAAAAGAGGACACAAGATTGTTTTGGCAGATAAGACAAAGGAGAATCTGAAGAGCTTCTACAAATACATTAAGGGCAAAGAAGTAACTGGGGAGAGAGAAAGACTCTTTAAAAGGCTCCCAGAGGTAGTACAATTTTATCTTTTGAAAAGCATTTAGACAGTTACATGGGTAAGATGGGTATAGATGAATATGGGCCAAAAGCAGGCAATTGGGACAAGCTTAAGTGTTAAAAAAGAGGGGCAGCATTGACAAGTTGGGCCAAAGGGCCTGTTTCCATAAAGTAAACTTCTATGACATTGCTGGCACTTGCAGTGTTGTAAAGAATGTATTGGTTGTCGGCATTGTGTTAATGCATACAATCCAGGAACAGAACAGGTGCAACACCTTTGGCACTGAGTGTGGGAAGAAAAATGATCTCTTGCCCTTCCCATATTTGTGAATTTCCCATTAAAACAATTGCACAAAATCAATAAATCGTTAACAAAGTAATGTTGGCAATGTTGGTGATTTATCTTTCTGAGGCATGATGGGGTCCATTTAACCTATATGTGAAATCAATGTTTGAATTTAAGACAATACAGAAACATAAATATCATGTGTTTTGTTACTTATTACTTGAATATTGAATGATTCCACACTGCCAGTATTTGGCAATCTTTTCAGTGAAGATGAAGTGACTGATGCATAGATTGCCTTGCTTTAAAATGCCATGTTATGGAACATGGCTGGCACGTTAGCTTCCATCCATCAAAACAAACAAAAGAAATTGGAGTTGGGTCATAACACAAAATAAAATTGATTAACATTTTGTTGCAGGATTCTGATTAATAAAACATACAATTTCTTTCCTTTGTAGTCAATCAGGGCAGCACGATAGCCTAGTTGTTTGCATTGCTGCTTCACAGGGACCTGGGTTCAATTCCTGACTTGGAATATTTTCTGTGTGTTTACACATTCTTCCTCTGTCTCCGTGGATTTCCTCTGGGTGCTCCGGTTTCCTTTCACAGCCTGAAAGACGTTCTGGTTAGGTGCATTGACTCAAAGAGGTGTCAGATTGTGGCGACTAGGGGAATTTCACAGCAACTTCATTGCAGTTTTAATGTAAGTCTGACTTGTCACTAATAAATAAACTTTAACTTAATCATGTAGCTAATATTTATTTGCACTCACTGTATACAGGCGAACATGTGATTTGTTGCTGTATTTGCAATTATTTTTTCTTGTGAAGAACATTCTTTGGGTGATGTAGTGGCACAGTGGTTAGCACTGCTCCCTCCTAGCGCCACAGACCTGGGTTCGATTCCCAACTTGGGTCACTGTCTCTGTGGAGTTTGACATTCCCCCTGTGCATGTGTGGGTTTCATCCAGGTGCTTCAGTTTCGTCCCATACATCAAAGATGCACAAGTAAGGTTGATTGGCCATGCTAAATTTCCCCTTCATGTTGGGGGTTCGTCTAATAAATAAATAATGTTTTGATAGGTCCTGGGTGGGATTGTGGTTGGTGCAGACTCAATGGGCCAAATGGCCTCCTTCTGCACTGTAGAGACTTTATGATTGTATGGTTCAAATGAGCAGGTTTTCAAAACAATTGTGTTTCACTTTAAAAGTTGGCAGGGGTGGGGGGGGCAATATGAAGTGGCGAGGGGAGAAAAAGACAGCTCAAATTACAGGGGAAGACACTTTTCAGTGCTGTGCTGGGCTGAACTATTGAATACAAATACCACTATACTGTGGGATTTAATCTATGGGATTTGCTCGGTTATCTGGACTCAGCCAGGTCTGCAGGCACAATTGGCTGCCGTGCCTCAGAAGTGGATAGAAAAAGAAAGATGCCAGTGATCCCCATATCTCTTACTATCTAGTAATTGCTTAGTGGAACTTGAGCAACTTTACTCTGGGCTTTTGTTCAATGCTCTGGCTGACGCAACAGCCTCACAACTATCACTATGTGTCGTCACACATAAAAAGATACTTGCTGGGTGGGGGCAGTGCTCCCTGGAATGATCATCTAGAGAGCTGAAAATTTGATTTACAACAAAAAAACGTCATTACAGATTAATTTCAAATTTCATTGAAAAACACGTACAAGTTGTAGAAACAAATCTACAGCTTTTCACTCGATTCTTTAGGTTTTCACTCATGGATTAAATTGCATATTTGTAATTAAACCATCCCTTAATTGAATGAAAGACAAATCTCTCCTAAGTGTTGCATTTATTCACCCCAACGTTATTGTGAGAACCCAAACCCTTTATTTCGAAACAACCAGAGCCATTTTATAATGTTCTATGACCCAATTCAGAAATCACCAGAAAAGATTATTCCATCCCTTGTGAAATACCAAACACCCCCACACAGGCATGTTTGCTCTGAAGATAGAATTCTGAGTGACTTTCTGCTCCTTGTTGCATCATAAGGGAATGAGGCGAGGAGCCAAGAGGTTTTGTTGCTATAGTAAATGCAGCACATTTCTTGGAAAGATTAATAAAAGATTGCACCTTTGGAGAGTTAACTCTTCAAAATTTTCCGTGTCATTCCTTATTCTTGAAACCTAATCCATTCTACTAGGAACAGAAGTAGAGTTGTGTCGGATAGAGTGGAAAAGTGATTAAAATTAATCAATAAATCATTCAGAATCATCATCACAATCTTTGCAACATTTATCAACAATGGATTAACGGAATTTGCACATTAGAATCTAACTCAATGGACGGCACAGCGGTACTTTGATTAGCACTACTGCCTCACAGAGCCAGGGACCCGGTTTGATTCCCAACTTGAGTGACCGTGCACATTTGCACATTCCCATGGGCATGCTCCCCACCTCCCCACCACCTTACATATTCCAACCCTACATGACCTCCCTTGCATAGCCCCCCTTGCACAAACGCCCCTGCATGACTAACCCTGCAGAGCTCCCTGCACAACCCTCTGCTCACATCCTTTTGCACTGCCCTGGCACATAGGCAGTACTTAACTAACACCGCTAGAGTGCCTGGTGACACTGATAAATAAATTTAAACTGGTTCATTTAAATTGAGTTCAGAGCTGAAACACTAAAGAGATGATTGTCTGACCTCACCATGCCTGAAGCAGATTGGTTGATCCCAGAAAATAGTGCACAAACCTAAAAATTGGTTCTGCACTTGATGCCAAACGGATTGCAATTGTCCTGGCTGCTTTCTACTGGTGCAAACTGGGTCATACCCAAAAAGAATGCAAGGCTGATCAGCATGAAATTGACTGGATCTCAATTACGAG
The DNA here is from genome assembly GCA_024679065.1 of Sphyrna mokarran. NCBI lineage: Eukaryota > Metazoa > Chordata > Chondrichthyes > Carcharhiniformes > Carcharhinidae > Sphyrna > Sphyrna mokarran. The sequence continues at coordinate 105,597,966 of JAGIQG010000004.1, read as the reverse complement.
TTTGTCAGGCAATCGTCTCCTCTCTGAAATGCTTATACCTCACTGGTGGAAATGTCATATTGGCACAAATCGCTATTGGTCTCCATTGGCAGACACCAGGTTCGATGGTCATGCTGGGGGCTCGGAAACCATGCAAGCCCCTGGGTGGTCAGTGGCATGGTTGGACAATGCCCAACATTCTCTCACCTGTGTCTCCTGTCACACTGGCAGTGCCCACCAGACACCCTAGCATGCCTCCTCCCATCATTGCCCCACATCCAATCAGGTCCCACCCCTATTCAGGTGCTACCCACTTGGCAATGCCAGGGTGTCCAGTGGGCAGTAGCAGGGTATCTTGTGGGCACTGTCAAACTGGCATTCCCCCAAATGCAGTATCCAGCCATGCTCCCGACCACCAAGGAGCTTCAATGGCCTCTAATCCCCATGTCTTGTGATGGAAAATAGCTATGATTCTTGCCAGCTATGACTCTGCTTGGAGGTAAACGTAAGTGAGCCCAGTTGATAGAGTCTGGGACTCACAAATGACATGTTAATCATGTCATTAATATTTAAATATTCTTTTCTTTCTGGGCACAAAGCTGATTTCACCAGCGAAATAGGTCCGGTAAGATTGTATGAAGCAATGAAGCAGGCAGGATCCCGATTTTTTGCCTTTCATGCAATCTTACCATCTCGCCTTGCTGAACGACACCTCATTTGCCTGACAAAGGCCACAAACGCCGAAAGCTCACAGATTCACTATCAAATAAATCGGTTGGATTTAAAATTGGTGTTGTCAGACTTTACTGAGTTTACGTCAGGCAGGACAGGGTTGTAAGGATAGTTTTTTTTAGGGAAACTGCTGCCTAAGAATCAAAACTCATCCACATTGTTTACTAACTAAAAACATTTGCCCAAAAGAACTTGTTGTTGAATGCCCTTAAGAGTATGTCCATATCATCAGACAAATGGTGACAGTCCTGTCAGAAAACACGGATACAGACGCTCTTTGCTGATGGATCATTTGAGAAGGTTTCACTTCATAATTGCCAACAAGAGCTTTCATGGTCCAGGAAAGCTTGCCAGATAGCCTTCAAAACAAGACTACACGTGATGTTGTGTCAGCTTTTTATTTTAAAACTGTGTGAAGCTATCTTCACTTGCTTAGCTTTGACAGACTTAACCTTCCTTTCTGTCCACTGCAAACACTGACAAAATGTTGTGAGCAATGTCACTTCTATGTTTTGGCAGACATCAGAAAGGAAACTGGGAATGCCCAAGTGCCTTGTTGCATTCCTTTGGCTTATCAGTGAACAAAGAACAAAGAAAATTACAGCACAAGAATAGTCCCTTCAGCCCTCCAAATCTGCATCAATCATGCTACCAGACTTAACTAAAACCTCTTACCCTTCCAGAAACCATATCTCTCTATTCCCATCCTCTTAATGTATTTGTCAAGATGCTCCTTAAAAGTCATTATTGTATCTGCTTCCACTACCTCCCCAGCAATGAGTTCCAGGCACCAACTATTCTCTGTATAAAAGAATCTGCCATGTACATCTCCTTTAAACCTTGCTCTTGCACCTTAAACCTGTGCCCTCTAGTAATTAACTCTTTCACTCTGGGGAAAAAGCTTCTGACTATCCATTCTGTCCATGCCCCTCATAATCTTGTTGACTTCTATCAGGTCACCCCTCAACCTCCGTTGTTCCAGTGAGAACAAACCAAGTTTCTTCAACCTCTCCTCATACCTGATGCCCTCCATACCAAGCCACATTCAGGTAAATCTTATCTGCACCCTCTCCAAAGCCTCTATATCCTTCTGGTAGTATGGCGACCAGAATTGAACACTATATTCCAAGTGTGGCCTAACTGAGGTTCCATAAACCTGCAATCTGACTTGTCAATTTTTAAACTCAATGCCCCAACAGATGAAGGCAAGCATGCCATCTGCCATCTTGACTACCTTCTCCATCTGCATTGCCCTTTTCAGTGACCTGAGTCCCTGTATATTCAAGTTCTTTTGCCTATCAATTCTCTTAAGGATTCTGCCATTTACTGTATATTTCCTATTTGTATTCAACCTTTCAAAATGCATTACGTCACATTTGTCTGGATTAAATTCTATCTGCCACTTCTCAGCCCCAAATCTCCAATTGATCTATATCCTGCTGTATCCTCTGATGGTCCTCAGCGCTATCTGCAAATCCATCAGCCAAACTGCTGTCATGAATCTCTAATTATGATGTTACAAATGCCGAGACAGCTGCTTTAAAGGTATATTTCTGTTTTATACCATTTCATTGAGTTTAAATGCCTTTTACAGAATGGAATTATGGACAGATAACATGGAACTTTTCTTTGTTTGTTCAAACCTTGTCTGACTCTTATCTCCAGAGCTGTCTAATGAAGAGCTATTAAAATGATCAGACTCCTCCATCTTCTAAAGGGTTTGAAAAATAATTTTACCCTTGCGGAAACAAGAGGCAAGAAGGGACTTTAAAGGATTATAAATGTATATTACATGTTCAATGAAAGAGGGTTGGCTGGTTGCATATTAATTGTTTATTGGTAACATAGAACTGTGGACACATAGACGGTGCATATATTGTCCAAACTATGAGCTTATTCCATGTTTGCTTCCATACAGTTCTTTGTCCAGTGCAGGCGGATCAAGTCTCAGGTCACGTAGCACCTTTACGTCATCCAGTGGATTGTACGGTTTCACAGTCCCACATTAATCTTTGCTGTATCAGTTGTCCTGATACTATATAACTAACCTCTTTGCCTTTTGAAACAATGACTCCAATAGTGGACATAGCCTTTGTGGGGCCTTGCGATAACCTTCAATTCTGCCTCTCCCTTCCAATGATGTCATGCCCCTCCCCTGGGATTATAACTGAATACTGCAACATATTCTTATTTTGTTTCATAAGTTGGCTTCATCATTGGGTTTATTTCAGGAGAAGTAACCATTTTGTGAGTCACTGGAATTCACAACTAGCAGGAAAATAGGCTTTCAGCTTAAATTTATACAGTGATTGTCGTCTAGGATGTATACATCGCCCAATAGATCAGAGAGAGAGAGGAACATTACTGCAGACTCTAAGAAGCTAATGCCATTCGCAGGCTCTACGCAGGCGCTCACTGACAGAAAAAGGTCCCGATCACACAGGCCAGACTGCATCACAGCTCACACCCCAAAACTCACAGTAAGAAGTCTCACTGCACCAGGTTAAAGTCCAACAGGTTTATTTGGAATCACAAGCTTTCGGTGCCCACACTCACCTGATGAAGGACCGGAGCTCCAAAAGCTCGTGATTCTAAACAAATCTGTTGGATTTTAACCTGGTGTTGTGAGACTTACTGTGCCCACCTCAGTCCAATGCCAGCATCTTTACATCAAAGCTCACAGTCAGAGCTGCAAAGATCCAGACAGATATTGGGTTCACTCTTTACCTCATTTTCCCCTTTTAAATGAATGTATCTCATTTTAGTTTTGGCAGTTGTACATGTAAACATTCAGTTAAAAAAAAATAGGAAGCGAGAGGGATAGAGACTGGTGAAGCCTGTAGATCCCTTCACCACTCACACACCCAAGACGCAAAAACCATACCACCTCACTGCAATCCTCAACAAACAAGCCATTATTATGTAGAAAATTTGGCAGCGAAAACACACATATTAGATTTCCACAAACAGCCGTGTGAAGATATTTAGCTTTTCAAAAACATTAACTGAGGGGTATTCATTGATCAGAATATCAGAGAGCTATTGCAGCATTAACATACCCTGTGGTATCCTCTGATGGTCCTTATCGCTATCTGCAAATCCATCAGCCAAACTGATACCATGATACAGGTGCCTGCTGACAACAACAGGTCACAGTCACATGGGACATTTCCCTCCACAGATCACCACATATGTGGACACACAGAGCTGGGAATAGCAAGAGGAAAATAGGATCCAATTCTCCACCCATCCTTCATCACTTAAAATCAACACATTACTTCCCTGTGTGTCGCATTTCTAAATTAAATGTTTAAGTGACAGAAAAAGCAATCTAGAAGGCAGAGAGGGTAGGAATGATAGAGAGAGAGAGAGAGAGAGACAGAGAGAGAGAGAGGGATAATAGAGAGAAAGAGAGAGAGAAACAGAAAGGGTAGGAATGATAGACAGAGAGAGAGAGAGAGAGTAGGAATGATAGAGAGAGTCAGAATGATAGAGAGAAAGAGAGAGAGGGTAAGAATGATAGAGAAAGAGCGAGGGGAGAAGGATAGAGAGAAACAGATGGTTGGAATTGATAATTTGAATAGATCTATCTGGAACACTGACTTAGTGAGAAGCTAGAATAGTGGCTAGTTTTGTGCTACTTGTTGCAGATGGTCATTGGAATTTAAGACAATACCATACATGCACCGAGTCACCAGAGAAATACATAAAAAAAATTGCTGGAACTATTGAACAACCAAAATTTATGTTTTTCCAAATAATACTTCAAAATACAAACAATAGTATAAATTACTTTTTGCTTTTGCTGCATTCTCATGGACACTTTGGAGTTTGCTACGAAATTGTTTAAAATCTCCCAGCTTTAACCAGGCATGCAAATGATTTGTGGACTGAGTTTGTAACATTCGAGCAACTGGTGACAGTTAGAATATAATGAAAGGACTGCCCACCATCACAACCCTCTTCCTCCACTCATATCCCCAGGGACCGCATAATAATGAAGCAAAATTGTGTGCCTGCTTTCACACTCGGATTTATACCACTCTTAAATTATATTTAAAATATTATCGTCCTTGCTATCTGGCAAATTTTGCAGGCAAATTGCACACAGCAGGCTTCTAAAGGCAACCATGATTATATTTTGGATGAAACTGTTTTAATATTATCTGTGGGATATTCATTGATTATTGCAGCAGAAAGATGAGCATTACTGCAGTATTAATATCTCAAAACGGATAACACAGACTCTACATGTTGCTGACAATAGCAAGTCCTAGTCAAACAGTCTGGGATCAATCTTATTGGCTTGTCCCGTTGATTGATGGGTGGGACGAACTGAAAAGGCCACATGAGAAGTGAAAACCTGGATTCTTGCTTCTCATGATCTTACCAAGCCAGGATTTCTGTCATGATCAGCCTTGTGTACACTCGACAGCTGCTGATTGCTTAGGGCGATGGTCGACCAGGATGGGCAGGGGCAGGGTGAGGGCAATTGACCAGGCTTGCAGGGAGCAGAGATGGGAGAGGCGGAAGCATAGGAGGACAGAAATGATTGACTGGGTTGGTGGGGGTCGATCAACTGGGCTGGGTGGAAGGGTGATACCCAGAGTGTGAGGGGCTGATCAGCTTGGGAAGCCACCAGTTGGAAGGGTGATGGGATGGGGAAGCATGGGCAATATCCGATATGGGGGGAGGTGACTGACAAATCTCTCAGTCTGTTGCACAGGCACCCACTGACAGGAAAAGGCTTTAGTCATCTACTCAGGCCAATTCTAACTGCATTGCCTCTATCCTGAATGTTGCCACAAAGTAAACTGGATTTAATTCCCACAAGACACAAGCTAGAATAGGCCCCTCCATTTTTTGGGACCCTATGCCTACTCTGTGAAGTTGCACTCAGTATAAAAGCAGATAACTTGCAGTAACTTCACAGGGCATTGGTGAGACCACATTGAGAATGCTGTGTCCAGTTTTGATCACCTACTTAAGGACAAATATACTCACATTGGCAGAAACTCAGTGAAGGTTTGGAAGGGTCTAGTGGTATGATGAGTTTAGAAGAATGAGGAGTGGTCTTAATGAAACAAAATATTTTGAGGAACCTTGACTGAATAAAGATGAGAGGATGTTTTCTCTTGTGGCAGAATCTAGAATGAGGGGCTCCAATTTAAAATAAAGGATCTCCCATTTCGGATAGAGATGAAGAGTAATTTATTTTCTTATAGGGTCATTTATGTTTGGAATTCTCTTCCCATGGAATTCAGTGAAGCTGAGTCATTGAACGTATTCAAGGCTGAGTTAGACAGATTTTTGAATTTTAAGGAAGTTGAGACTGATGGGGGACAAGTAGGATCAGATCAGTCATGATCATACTGAATGGCAGAGCACTGTTGAGGGGCCAAGTGGTCTACTATGCTGCTATTTCTCATGTTCTTATGTGTTGTAGTCTCCCCCACTGCGAGTCTGCGACCTCCCACCAGTCAGTTGCGGCCATTGGGATAGTATTGTGTGGGGGTTCTTGGACAGACAAAGGCAAGCACAATGACTAATTGAGTTTTGAATGGGGTATTGGATGGTTTGTTGATAAAATTGCTTAAGAATGGTTGTTTTTGTGATAGCTTTCCTTTGAGCCTTGAGACCATGAGGATGCTGAAATGGTCAGTGGCACGGTCAAGGAATGTAGTCGAGATAATTGTGGAATGGAGTATTGGGAACTCGAGCAGCATTTGGATGAGGCAATCGTGGGTAGTCCAGAAGAAAAACATGAACTGGAGGTTTTCTCCTCCCTTCATCCTGCTTCTCTTCTTCTCCTTCTTCTCAGCTGCTGGTTTAACGCCCAGTGATCAGGGCTGTGCTCCCATGATGGCAAGGTTGTGTGGGTATACAGCACATGAGAAACAATTGCCCAGGCTCTGGTGTGTACAGCAGGACTCCTCCATAGTGAGATCAGCAGTGGAAGAATTACCTGACTACCTCAATGACATTCTGACTCCTATTATATCCATGCTGCCCACATGTGCTCGTCAGCAGTCAACAATCAAATGGTTAGTATATAGTCCTGGTGTCCAGGAGCCACACTCTTATTTTATGCAATGGATGAAATGCTGATGGAACAGCCTTAGCACAGAAAAAGACATTAGACCATTGCCAGGATAGTGGATACTCACCTGCAGGCTGAGCTGACCACACCAATATAAATTGGTTGAGTGACAACATTGATGGGCAGTGCAGCTCAGCATTTAGATGCAGCACCTTTCTGTCCAATGTCACCATGCACATGGAGCAGTCAAGTTGTCTTGCAATCTCTCCCCCAATATCAGTAAAACAAAGGAGATAGTCATTGACTTTTAGAAGTGTAGTGGGGGGCATGCTCTTTCCTGCATCAATGCGGTTGAAGTTGAAATGGTCAACAGCTTCAAGTTTTTAGCTGTCCAAATTACCAACAAACTAACAAAGAACAAAGAACAAAGAGCAACACAGCACGGGAAACAGGCCCTTCGGCCCAACTATCCTGGCCCCACATGCTGACACAATTGTTAGCTAAGCCCACCAATGCCTCTAGGGATAGGATTTATAGTTATTTAGAGAGTAATGAATTGATTGGAGATAGTCAGCATGGTTTTGTGAAGGGTAGGTCGTGCCTTACTAACCTCATTGAGTTTTTTGAAAAAGTGACTCAGGAGGTGGATGGGGGTAAGGCGGTTGATGTGGTATATATGGACTTTAGTAAGACGTTTGATAAGGTGGCCCATGGAAGACTTCTGCAGAAAATGCAGATGTATGGGATAGAGGGTGATTTAGCTAATTGGGTTAGGAATTGGCTAGCAGATAGAAGACAGAGGGTGGTGGTTGATGGGAGATATTCATCTTGGAGTTCGGTGACAAGTGGTGTACCTCAGGGGTCTGTTTTGGGGCCCCTGCTGTTTGTAATTTTTATAAATGATCTGGATGAGGGTATTGAAGGATGGATTAGTAAATTTGCAGATGACACTAAAGTCGGTGGAGTGGTAGATAGTGAAGAGGGGTGTTATAGTTTGCAGAGGGACTTGGACAAGTTGCAGAGCTGGGCCGAGAGGTGGCAAATGGAGTTTAATGTGGAAAAGTGTGAGGTAATGCACTATGGCAGAAATAATAAATGTGTAGAGTATAGGGCAAATGGTAGGATTCTTAGTAGTCTAGATGAACAGAGGGATCTTGGTGTGTATGTGCATAGATCCCTGAAAGTAGGCAGTCAGGTCGAGAAGGTTGTTAGGAAGGCATATGGAGTCTTGACTTTTATTGGTAGAGGGATTGAATTTCGGAGCCGCAACGTCATGTTGCAACTGTACAAAACTCTAGTGCGGCCGCACTTGGAGTATTGTGTGCAGTTCTGGTCCCCACATTATAAGAAAGATGTGGAGGCATTGGAGAGGGTACAGAGGAGGTTTACCAGGATGTTGCCTGGTATGGAGGGCAGGTCTTATGAAGAGAGGCTGAGGGATTTCAGGTTGTTTTCGTTAGAAAGGAGGCGGCTAAGAGGAGACCTTATCGAAACATATAAGATGATTAGAGGTTTAGATAGGGTGGACAGTGATAGCCTTTTTCCTAGGATGGAGAAAGCTAGCACGAGGGGACACAGCTTTAAATTAAGGGGTGATAGTTATAGGACGGATATCAGAGGTAGGTTCTTTACCCAAAGGGTGGTTCGGGAGTGGAATGCCCTGCCTGCAGCAGTTGTAGATGCGCCAAGTTTGGTGGCGTTTAAGAGGTTAGTTGATAAGTATATGGAAGAGAAGGGAATGGTTTAGTTTGGAGGGGCATTGCTTTTTATATTGGTCGGCGCAACATCGAAGGCCGAAGGGCCTGTTCTGTGCTGTAATGTTCTATGTTCTATGTTCTACTTTCTCAGGAGATGAAGGAAATTTGGCATGTTCACCACAACTCTCATGAGCTTTACAGATGCACGATAGAAAGCATTCTTTCTTGTTGCATCACAGCTTGGTATGGCTCCTGCTCTGTCCCAGACCGCAAGAAACTCTAAAGCGTCGTGCATGAAGCCCAGTCTAATGCTCAAACCAGCCTTGCACCCATTGCTGCCTCAGAAAAGTAGCCAGAATAATAAAGGATCCCACGCATCCGGACCTTCTCTCCTCCACCTTCTTCCATTGGGAAAAAGAAAAAAAGATCTGAGATCACATACCAACTGACTCAAAAACAGCTTCTTCTGCTGCCATCAGACTTTTCAATGGATGTACCTCGCATTAAGTTGATCTTTCTCTAGATCCTAGCGAATACTGTATGTATGGTTGGTCCTTATTGCTGCTAAATGCATGTTCAGCTGTTCATAATTTGGGAACGGTGTTAGATGGAGCATTTAGATAGAAAATTGCACAGTTGGGCCATGATTCTCCCATCAGTGCCAGCCTTTCTGGCCGGGAGATGTGCATCTTTGGTCTTGAACAGGGATTTGTGCATGCACGGGAAATGCATGCGCATCTTCCAGATCCAGCAAGAAGTTGCCCGCCAGACCATGATGGAAACCGACGGGAAAGCAGGGAAGTAATTTAAATCTTTTTAAAATTTATTTTAAACATATATATTTGTTAATTATTGGGACCTTTCAGGTCCTGATCGAACCTTGCATCCCGTTGGGATTCAGACTAGCTCCCCATATTTGAGGACACCGCTGGAATGAAGGCGGGGCAATCAGGGCCCTGCAGGGCATTGGGCGGTGGGGCCCCCTAGGCATGGGCACCCTGTTAGTGCCAGCTTGGGTCCCTAGGCATTGCCCAAGGGACAAAATATCCATGCCCAGGAAACACTTTGGCACTGTCCATCAGGCATTGGGCAGTGCCAAGGGGGCTTAGTTGGGACCTAGAAACAAGCAGTATGGGTGGGGGGTCGTGATGCCACTCTGCACACAGATGGAGGGAGGGCAGCAAGTGGAGTGGGCTGGGAGTGGTGTTCTGTCGGGGGGGCCTACCATTGGGGAGTTGTCTGACCTCTGGGGTGGGGTCAGCATGCAGGGTCTCTTGGGATGAGGTAGGTGGGGAGATTGCCATTGCTGGGGAATGTGGTGGGGGGGGGCAGTGGGCTGGCCTGGGCATTGAACACTCTGGGACGGGGGTGGGGTCAGGGCATGCCCGGGAATCATTGTGGGGGCTGCAATTGGGCATGGGGGGTGCTGGAATGGCAGAACTACGGGGGTCCCCAGCTGAACAGCAATCGGGCTGGCCAGTAAATGGAAGTTTTGATGGTTTGGGGTCACTGCACATGCGCAGAACTCCAGAACAGTCAAACTCTGGCATGAGTAAGCCCCGCCTCTGGTTTTTTAGTCAGATTCATGATTAGGATCTCTGTAGTACACAGAGTGCAGAGATTCAGATGAGAAACTGAACTGCCAGAACTGGCATGATCTGGACCAGTTTTGCCACCAATTCAGCACTTTTGGGAGAATCACCCTCTTGGAAATTTGGCATGTCGGCTATGATTCTCACCAACTTTTACAGATGCACCATAGAAAGCATTCTTTCTGGTTGTATCACACCTTGTTATGGCTCCTGCTCTGCCCAAGACAGCAAGGAACTACAAAAGGACATTAATGCAGCCCAATCCATCATGCAAACTAGCCTCCCATCCATTGACTTTTTCTACACTTCTCACTGCCTTGGCAAACAGCCAGCATAAACAAAGATCTGGACATTCCCTCTTCTACCTTCTTCCTTTGGGAAAAAGGTACAAAAGTCTGAGGTCATGTACCAACCGACTCAAGAACAGCTTCTTCCCTGCTGCTGCCAGACTTTGAATGGACTTACCTTGCATTAAGTTGATCTTTCTCTACATCGTGGCTATGAATGCAGCACTACATTCTACTCTCTCTCGTTTCCTTCTCTATGATCAGTATGTCTTGATTGTATAGCATGCAAGAAATAATACTTTATCTGTGCATGTTCATACATGACAATAATAGGTCAAATTAAGTCAAAATAAATCATATAAAATTGGTGTCAAATCAGTGTTATGCATTGACTGACATCACTATCAGACTACTTTGAAACGTTCCAATGCATAATCTTAATGTAGACATTCATGACTTCATCAAAGTAGCACAAGGTAGAAGCCAGGAAGGATGTTTGTCATATGATGTAGATATGGTTCCTTTTCGACTTATTGTTAAATAAGTTAAGTAAGTAAGGAAATGCATGGAAGCCTGAGGAATAGAGGATATTTTTCCCCTAGAGAGTGTAGTGAGAGTTAAGTGGAATTGACTTTCATTAGAAACGGTTCATGCTTCTATTGAATTCCTTTGAAGAGGACCTTTGTGAATGTGGAATTGAATGTTATGAACAGAAATTATTAAATACTCTGCAGAGCACTGAGCTTCCTGTGTTCTTTGGATCATTGGAGTGTCATATGAAGTACATGGGTTAGGATTTAATAACCTGGATCGTGACGCTGAATTCATATTCTGTAGGTCTGCGCCCTGCCAGGAGATTAAATAATTTAAATAGAATTCATAAAAATGTGCCTCATGCGTGATCCAGTAGAAGGCTCAATGGGCCTAATTTGGAAGCATATAAATATATATATATATATATATATGTGCTGATTTTATTTCCAACCCCTGGTGTGCATTTCTTTTTACCTGAGTTAAATAATGTTTGCTCATTTTTGAACAGCAGGCAATTCATTAATTTTTTCTTTGAACATTAAAACTAGCTCCATGGAATTTTGCCATGGACAATTCACTTTAGATATGAATTACAATGAAGTTACTTGCCCTATGCCTCTTTATTTTCATCCAATGCCTCATGAAGTCAGAACCTATGCGCATCCGTATTTATTGAAAGCAGACTGGCAGCTCTCTGGAGGTTGACTTTGGAAACCTAAACATGATCCTTATAAAGGTTGTGTACTGAATACACTATTTTACAGAGTCTGATTGAAGACAAGGAATAATGCATTTACTTCAAGTTTGTGAACCTTTAATAAATAAAAAATTCTTTAACCTGTTATTTATTTTTTCATATTTTTCCAAGTAGTTCTTTAATTATCTTTCTTAATTTGTCACAGTTTATCTCTTACTTCTCTTACATATATTTGTTTTTATTCTTTCATGGACTGTGGACATCATCGGTAAGGCAAGTATTCACTGCTCATTCCCAATTGCCTTAAACTGAATGGCTTACTAAGTCATTTTAGAGGGCATTTATCGGCCAAACCAAATAAGCTCGGCAGATTTAATTCCCCAAAAGACATTAGTGAACCAGATGGTATTTTACAACTATTGTGGTTGTTAGGCTTTTAATTCTGGAATTTCACTGAATCCAAATTCCACCATCTGCCGGTAGTAGGATTCAAACCCTGGTCTCTAGAGCACGGCCCTAGGTTTCTGCATTACCAGTCCAGTGACACTATTGTTATGCCACTGCCTCTTATTCCACTGCCTTCATGCTTGACTATAAAACAGTTGCCTTTGTCAAAGGGAACGCTTTTGTGACTCAAAGAGATCAGAAAGAAGGTTAGCTCCCTTTCTTGAATTGCAAAATAAAGACTGATATGGCGATGGCAATTATTAAACATAAAGGCTGTTAAATTATGATGTGCAAAAGCAAATTTAGCAACATGTTAATTGCTTGACCTCCAGTATTTGTTTAGTGCAATTGCAAGGTTAAAGCTTGGAATATTTTTGTACAATAATAGGTGAACTTGACTGTCAGTGATTTGTTGGATGTTCAAGTCATTGCTATACATAACTATGCAATCCAAGTGGAGCAGCCATTCAGAAGACAGGATATAATTATTAATTTTTATTTATTTTATTACTTTATTCACGATTTGTTTCAAAACCAAACCATAAGTTAGACATTATTTGCTTATTATATTCTGACTGAATAATTTCTAAGTACAAATACAGCTATCAATGCTTCCTCACTATCCTCCTACCATTGCGCTTTTTGACATATACAAGCTCAAAACTGCCAGATGAAGAAGTAGTGTCATTGTTATTTATAGTCCATTGCTTTCTTCAATACTATTATGAATAATTTCATGAGTTAAGGAAAGTAATGAAATAACAATGAGGCTGTTATCTGCTCTACAGAATTTTGTATTCCCAGGACCTGTGGAATTCTTAAGACTTAAAGTTGTGCACCATGAAATTGAAAATCCCTATGAAAAACATATTTCTTCATCCCCGCTCTCCTGATCTCACACTCCACCAGCCCCAACCCACCCACCCACCTTCAACAGCACCGACCCCAGCCCGTTCATCAGAGTCCATCAGTCTGGTTTCTGTAAATCCTTCTACCACCCCAGACACCCTCGAATACGGTTTCAATGATGATTGCATGGAATCTGCAGTCCCATGTTTACCAGTGGCTGCAAATAAGTAAGTGAAGCTGCTACTGATGCCTGGCACTGCCAGAACTGATGGAGCTGCCAGTCAAAAGGATTGGTTGACAGCTGCAGAAAGCAAGACATTGTCCATTGTGACTAATAAATAAACTTTACTTTTTTACTTTACAACAATTCATCCCCTCCAGCACTGATGAACGGTGGCAGCGTTGTGAACTATCTACATCAGTGCAACTCTCTACAATTTACAATAGAAAAAACAAACATTTTCATTTATTTTCTATTTTGTTCTCAGGAATTTCTCTCACCCATTCCATTGCCACTGATGTGCTGACGGCCCGAGGCTCAACAAATCCAGGCAAAAGTATGTGGCCAAACAAGTCATCTAAAATGGTGATACGTAAAGCACTCTGGGACAATTGGGCAAGAACTAAAATGACAGGCTGCAGCCGAAAAGACAGAGATAAACAGTCTGCAATCCAGACGAGTGAATATACAGAATATGGGTCATCTCTAGGGCAAAAGAGACTTTTTGGTCAAACTGGGTTGTTTGCCAGACATAAGGGCACCTTATTTGGGAGGGAGGTGAGAATCCTATGTGTCCCCAGCATCTGCAGACATGGCAAGTGGGGACATATGATGTTGAGATACTGGCATTGGACGGGGGTAAACTCAGGAAAAAGTCTCACAATACCAGGTTAGAGTCCAACCAGTTTATTTGATAGTAATCGTACAAGCTTTTGGAAATATTGTTCCTTTGTCAGATGTGTGGACAGGACACTGATTAGAATGCAAGTCTTTACAGCTAACCTGCTATTCAAGTCTTAAAGATGCAGACAATGTGAGTGGAGATAGCATTAGCATAGGTTAAAGAGATGTGTATTGTCTCCAGATAGGACAGTAAGTGAGATTTTACTTACTTGGGACACACAACAGCACAGAATCGCTGAGCAGAAACTGATGTCCAAGTTCTGTACACATGAGAACGGCCTCAACTGGGATCTTGGGTTCATGTCACATTATCTGTAACCCCTACAAGTTGCCTGGACTTGCAAAATCTCACTAACTTTCCTGTCTGGAAACAATACACATCTCTTTAACCTGTGCTTAAAGCTCTTTCCACTCACATTGTCTGTACCTTTAAGAATTGATTAGCTGTAAAGACTCACATTCCAATCATTATGCATGTAAGTTGAGTTTGTGTCTTTCTGTCATTTTTACGATCAGAACTCCCAGGCACCTGATGAAGAGATAGGCTGTCCCGAAAGCTTGAGGCTTTTACTACAAATAAACCTGTTTGGACTTTAAACTGGTGTTGTGAGATTTCTTTGTGTTTTATCGCAGTCCAATGTTGGCATGTCCACATCATGATTAATTTTGACCCCACAGAGAACCCATTCTCTGACGCTTAGCTCGACTCTGGGAACAGGAAGTTCAGGGAGCCCCAATGTCATGGTCAGAAATGGAGGTGAGAATGCTTCCAATGAGGACTAGTCAGTGTCCAATATGGAGAAATGAGAGTGGGGTGGTGGTCACCAATACCAGAGAAATACAGCTCCTCCTTACACAGCAGCGCTATGGAGAGATAAAAGGACATGTTTTAATCGTGGGCATGATGTAGAGATGCCGGCGTTGGACTGGGGTAGTAAGAAATCAGTAAGAATCTGGCAACACCAATTTTAAATCCAACCGATTTATTTGATAGTAAATCTGCGAGCTTTCGACTTTCGTCTTCGTCAGGCAAATGCAGTGTTCTGGTCTGCAATAGCACACACATCAACACAGACAGTCACAGATTGCTGATTAGAATGTGAATCCTTACATCTAACCTGCTATTCAAGTGTTAAAGTGGCTAACAATGTGTGTGAAGGGAACACTGAGCATTGGTTAGAGAAATGTGTATTTTCTCCAGACAGCACAGTAAGTGAGGTTTTTTGCTAACCCAGGCAAGTCACGGGGGTTACAGATAGTGTGACATGAAGCCAACATCCCTGTTAAGACCGTCCTAATGTGTGCGGAACTTGGCTATCAGTCTCTGCTCAGCGGCTCTGCGCTGTCGTGTGTCATGAAGGCCCCCTTGAAGAACATTTACCCGAAGGTCGGAGGCCGAATACCCGTGACTGCTGAAGTGTTCGCCCACAGGAAGGAACAGTTTTGCCTAGTGATTGTTGAGCGATGCTCATTCATCCGCTGTCGTAGTGTCTGCATGGTCTCCCCAATGTACCATGCTTCGGGACATCCTTTCTTGCAACGTATTAGTTAGACAACGTAGGCCGAGTTGCAAGATTATGTACTGTGTACCTGGTGAATGGTATTCTCACGTTTGATGATGTCGTCCATGTCTATGATCCAGCATGTCTTACAAAGGTTGCTGTGGCAGGATTGTGTGGTATTGTGGTCATTGTTCTCAAACGTGAGAATACCATTCACCAGGTACACGGTACATAATCTTGCAACTCGGCCAACGTTGTCTAACTAATACATTGCAAGAAAGGATGTCCTGAAGCATGGTACATTGGGGAGACCATGCAGACACTACGACAGCGGATGAATGAGCATCGCTCAACAGTCATCAGGCAAAACTGTTCCCTTCCTGTGGGCGAACACTTCAGCAGTCACAGGCATTCGGCCTCCGACCTTTGGGTAAATGTTCTTCAAGGGGGCCTTCATGACACACGACAGCGCAGAGCCGCTGAGCAGAGACTGATAGCCAAGTTCCACACACATGAGGACAGTCTTAACAGGGATGTTGGCTTCATGTCACACTATCTGTAACCCCCGTGACTTGCCTGGGTTAGCAAAAAACCTCACTTACTGTGCTGTCTGGAGAAAATACACAATTCTCTAACCAATGCTCAGTATTCCCTTCACACACATTGTGAGCCACTTTAACACTTGAATAGCAGGTTAGATGTAAGGATTCACATTCTAATCAGCAATCTGTGACTGTCTGTGTTGATGTGTGTGCTATTGCAGACCAGAACACTGCATTTGCCTGACGAAGACGAAAGTCGAAAGCTCGCAGATTTACTATCAAATAAATCGGTTAGATTTAAAATTGGTGTTGCTAGATTCTTGCTGAGTTCGTAATTGTGGGCAGCCAGGGCACTTTGTTCGAGATTGTAGGAGACCCCCACTACCATATACACAGTCCCCAAGACTACCAGGGTCACCAGCTCCACCAGTTAGGGCAGCTCTTGCCCACCACTGATGGAAGGTCCCGGTCACTCTGTGCATACCATATGCATGAGTCCATCACTGTATCCAACTGTCCCCGTCCATGAAATCCTAGATTGACGGTGCCCGGTCACCTCAGTCTGGATCTATAGCACCAGTTGGGATAGTGTAGGGGGAACCCTAGTTAATGGTGAGGTAAGAAGTCACTCGTAGAATTCTTTTGGGATACTAGAGACTTCCGAACTACCCTAAATGTATCAAAACTAAAAACAAACATCTCTTGGCCAACTACAGGCATAATTACACTCAGTAGATTCATAGACCACATGCAGGAGGGACACATTACAAGCCCTGTATAGGGCTTGTAACATAGTGTGTGACCATTCGGTAGTGTTCGTTGACATTCCCCCAAGCGCTGAACACATCCTGGGGGCTGATTATATGAATAAATGTAATCTTTCATTTGATCCAGCTAATTGAATCATTTGGCAGATGGCTATGATTAGCAGAGTGCCATCAATAATTCCAGTCGGGACATATACTAATAGGGTTAACACAGTAGGGGAATTCTGGTTTAATCCCTTAACGATTAGCAAAGATCCAGCCATCAAGGAGATGCTTCAAAGAAACAATGGATGTTTGTGCGGCATAAACATGATTGTGGTCAGATACCTGGGGAGGTGTTAATTGAAGGGCTAGATCCGAAACCACAGAGACAATACTGTTTCTCCAAATAGGCAGTGGGGGAGATGGCCAAAGTAATTGATAGTCTATTACAGCAGGGGGTGTTGAGACGAGTGGCATCCACAAATAATGAGCTGATATGGCCTGTGATGAAGGTAGATGGATCATGGAGGTTAATAGTTGACTACTGGAAATTAAATAAAGTTACCCCACTCATGGCGCCCATAGTAGGCACAAGTCCCATCACCATGATAAGACAGCGAGCTCAGGCTGTACTAGATATTAGTAATGGCTTCTAGTCCATCCCTTTAAATTGGTCTTGCTGGTACAAATTTGCCTTTATCTTCTATGGGCTTGTACTAGATATTAGTAATGGCTTCTGGTCCATCGCTTTAAATTGATCTCGCTGGTGCAAATTTGCCTTTATCTTCTAAGGGCAGCAATATACTTGGACCTACCACAGGGTTTCCATAATTCCCTGTCCATTTTTCACAGGCACTTAGCTACTGGACTAGAAAAGTTTTCCCACCATAGTGTTTGATCAAATATGTCGATGATTTATTGTCACAGATTGACACCAAAGAGGAACATATAACATTGCTGGATGAATTTTTCGCATTGCTCCACTCATTAGGCTGCAAATTCAACCTGAAAAAGACCCAAATTTTGCAACCCAAGATTAGGCAGCTACACCGCATTTTAAAATCTTTGGAGGCAGATATATTAAATTCTCACATCTTCAAGGCAGATATCCTAAATTTTAATGTCATTGAGGCAACTGTGCCAAATTTTAAAATCTTCAAGGCGATTGAGCTACATTCTCAATAGAAAATAAACTAAACAAAACTCTTACAGTGCAAAAGCCTGGTTCAATATGCAGCTGCTCTGCGTTCCAAGTGACACTGAGAATTTTATTTCCCGTGTTCTAATGATAGAAGGGTCATATCTTTACCCCTAAGGTTAAAGGGACACATTCTGAACTCTTAGAGGCACTTGTGCTAAATTTTACATGTGTCCCACTTTCAAACTCCAACACACTTATAGAACAGACACTTCTTCAAATCCTTACAGTCCGACTCCAGTGCTGCTCAAATCCCTATAGTTAATGGTGACCGATGCAAGACTAAAACTGGCTGCCTTGATTTTACTGGCCAATTAAAATAAGCTCTTCCCAGACAATCCCATGACTCACTTACTTATCAATCTAAACAAAAATTGCTCCGTAGTGCTCCACAATCAGAATAAAAAAATTACTACATGGATGTGACGCTTGAGATACCAGGATCCTCCTGACCACACCACTCCCAAATAAGTTTGCAAAAAAACAGGAGGGAAGGAACATAGATACTTTAAATACATGTATATACATCAAATATTAGATGTGGTAACAGCAGAAATTACATTGATTTTCTCAGGACAGTGACGGACAACAACAGAGATGCAACCTATGATCTACCTCATTGGACTCATCATCGGGATAAGCACTCAAGACATTCCAAGAAAGATGAACTTGTGATATCCAAGTTATTTATGGTTTGCCCCAACTGACATGGGGGAGCGTGAAGAGGGTGTGTTATGGCTGCTCCCCAAGAAGAGTATAATGTTTAGGTGTAACAACTAGCGGCTGTTATGCAGAAAACCAAATGGCAGTTCAACTGAATGTTATCTGAGTGTCACCATAGAAATGGGTTGATGGGGATTTTCAAATAATGGGTGTCCTGAAATTGGATGTCTGGTCAACAGCCCAGAAAAAGGATTGGAACTCGGGCAATGGTGCCCCAGGACACTCATTGAGGGGAACATTGCACTGTATGGAATAAAAGCTAGGCCAAAGCCAATCCCAGACCCAACCCACTCAATTTGTCCTGAAGCCACACTCAGATCACAGAATGAGTTGATACTAAAACAAACAGGGAAAATCTTGTTTAACACCATTCACCATGGATTCGTACCTGTGGTGATGGGTGCAGCTGAGATCCAACTACCAGAGTGGTTCTCTCCCCATTTTAAGAGGTTATACCTACACTTAACTGGCAGACTGTTAGGATGGAAGGTAGGAGTGGATGGAAGACAGGAAAGATCCAGGAGGGATTTAGCCAATGGCTAACTCAACATTCGGGGCAGGGGTAGCAACCATCAACGCCCTTGATTTAGCTAACCTGGACAATAAACTTAGGGTTCTGACCCAACAGGTTAAACAGACACTAAGTTCCATCAATGAGGACAATCAGCAAGATGCTGAAGGGGAATGACTGGGAACACAGCCAGCAGCCACATATTATCTGGGTTAGAAGGTCATGCCAAGACAATCAATCAAATTATCAGGGAAAAATTAGAGGATGATGACAGATCACAGAACTGGACTTTATGTAGTGCATATGGACAGTGGATGATAGAACAGCAAAGCGGAAACCTAGAGCAGGTACGCAGTGGACAGGTTCTGTCTTGGATTAGTGACAAACAGATGGATCACTTATTTATGGGTAAGAAACACCCTGAGTTATCTGGCTGCCAGATGTGACAGTTGACCAAAATCTGATTCAATGACGATGCAAAGGGACTCCAGAGAAAGCCCTGGGAATGACCTTAGGACTCCCCATAATCAGTGACGACGGGGTCGGAGTAAGGGTGTTTGAAGTGGAAAATATAGGGACTATCCACGAGAATATCTGGATAGGGCATGATAGCACTTTACCATACGCAGAAGAGAAAGAAGGGAGGCTCATAGGCACTGCTCTGGACAGATGTCAGCAACCTGACGAAATAATCGCATGCCCGTACCCAATTTACTTCAATGAGCACGCACCTTGTGGCTTCAGAACAAACACTAGCCTAAATTACTCAGTAGAAGCTCATGGCCTGAACACAGACATAACTCGGGTAGCTTACAAAGGAGCAAGGAAATACTGTCTCACCACCTCCCTGAAACAATATCAGTATGGCACAACACATTGTAACATTACTGACACTACATTCTGCATCAAACCAGACACGCCAGCCAGGATGGGCCTTATTCAATAAATAGACATTCATAAGAGGGGGAGGGTAGATTTGAAGTGCCTGATGAGCTCCGACAGGTTCGAGGGGAGTACCATGAGAAATATTACACAAACTTAAAACATCTGGCAAAGGAATTGAATCTAATTCAGGCAAAATTGGCTACAGCCCACAGAACCTTCACCAAAGTAATACAGCAGGCCCAATAGAAGGATTAAAGAAATTAAAGTCACTTCTTGGTGGGATGGGCTCAAACATCCAAATCCACCCATTTGTTTGCATAATGTCACACTTGGTGGTAGTACTGATTGTGTTCACCCTGGTATACCTAATCATCCTCACAGTCCAATTCAGCCAATGGAAAAAGAGGATCACCCAGAGGTGGAATGTAGAGTCCACTCTAATTCAGTAGAGCAATGTTTACAGGGAGCCTGCCATTTTGTGGTATTTACTAATGAGCTGTTGGAACTTCTACTATCAAATGTGTTTCAGATCTGCAAGTACTTTATTCCAATGTTTGTTTGAATACTGGTTTATAATTAACAGGTGTTTGGAATATCTGTTGTCTGTATTTGTGGGTAATTAGTTTATTGTAATAACAGTGTTTACAATATGTGGTTGTTTGTATTTGTAGAGGACTATTGTCTGTAGCATTTGCAATATGTTGTAGAAATGTATTATTACTGTACTTGCCAATGCCTGGGTCTTCCTTGACTGTTGAGTAACTGGGGAATTCCTGACAGGTGCTGGTCCTGAGTTTGTGATCCATCATGCTTCATGTTCAGGATCAAAGGGGAGATTGTGGCCAAATGGGCCATCTAAAATGGGACAATTGAGTAAGAGCTAAAACAACAGGCTGCAGCCTAAAAGACAGAGACAAACAGGCTGCAACCCAGATGAGTTAATACCCAGAATATGGGTCATCTCCAGGACAAAAGAAACTTTCTTGTCAAACTGGGTTGTTTACCAGACATAAAGATGCCGTAACCCTTATTTTGGAGGAAGGTGTGAACGCTACAAGCCCCCAGCACCTGCAGATATGGCTGTTGCAGACATACCCAGAGATTGGTGTGGCAACACCCGATTGGACTTTATCGAACAGGGTGATCAAGCCCCGATCAATTGATTGGCAATGGCCAAAAGGAGCGTGAAACTCAACGGGGTATAAAGGTTGCTGCACAACCAAGAATTTCTCTCTCTCTCTCTGACCCCATGGACAAGCTACAAACCTGGTGACCATCATCAGCGACGACCAGCATGAGGAGAACCACCACACCCGAGATGGAAGGAAGACCAGAGTCAGACTGACAGACTAGCCCAAAGGTCCAGACTACACAGGGGATGACTAAGACCAGCACACAGATAAAGACCAATATCTAGTTGGGTACTTGCCAGTCACACAAAGTTAAGTCAAGGTCTTGCATTGCACTTGAACTCTCATATTTTCTGTCAAGATAACTTATTGATGGTTGGATCGATGATTATTGATTGTGTGTCTTAAATAAATATTGATTAAACTAACCAGAAGTCTACTTGCAGTTATTTGTCCATCATATAACGATTAAAACAACAAATACAAGGGATGCTTTGCTGGAGGCTTGGAGGGTGGCGTTGTGGAGTTGGGAGTAAGGAAATAGTCAAGAGTATAAGTAGCAAAATATCATTGGGAAGTAGCAGTGAGTAGAATTAAATTTAGAAGTGTACAATGAAATAAGAAAGCTAGCAACTCATCAAGACTCCTCAACAGCACCTTCCAAACATCTACCACAAAGAGACTCTGCAGCAGTTGCATGAAAACACCACCAGCTGCAAATTCCCCTCAAAGTTGTGCCCCATCTTGACTTGTAACAATATTGCTGCGTCAAAAGTTTGAAACTCCCTCCTAAGATTCCTTGTCTACTTGGCCACTGTCCTTTAGTACTTGATCACCAAGATCCAACTGTATGCGGGCAATTAGGCCTGGGACTAAAAGAAGACACAAATCAGCCTCTGCCACATGCAGCAGTGACGAGGACTCAACAAGCTGCTGGGATAAATCACCACATCACAGGACAGTATTCTGCCCAACATCCTGACCAGCCTACTGCCTAAGAAAAGTGGACATTCCAGCTGGTATGTGACTTCCCTTCATGCAGCAAATGTATGATGGTCTTGTGAGATCATTGATTGCGACTGCTGAGATGGTTGACTTACCTTGATGGAATGGATGAGCTCATTCAGCCTTTACCTGCATTGGATGATAGATCTTTGAAAATCCGGCCTTTTCTCTCTGTCTGTCTGTCTGTCTCTCTCTCTGCATGCATTTGTGTCTCTCTTTGGCTATCTGTCTCTTTTTGTCTCACTTTCTCTCTCTGTTTCTTTAGTCTTCTCTCTCTGTCTCTTTCAATGGTTGGAATTTTCTGGCCTCGGTTGACCTGAAACCAGAAAATTCTGCCTGAGGTCAACAGGCTTTTCCATCGTCCGTCCCTTAACGGCTCGGATTTCTGCAGCGGGTTGATGGTAATATCTGCCCTAATATGTCTCTTTCCTTCTGTGCTCCTCTCTGTATCTCTTTCTGTCTGTCTTTCTCTATTTCCTCTCTGTCTCTGCCCTTCTGTTACTCTCTTCCTGTCTCTCTCTCTCTCTCTTGGTTTCTCTCCTTCTGTCTCTGTCTTTCCCTTTTTTTCTCTCTCTCTTTCTGTTCATCTCTTTTTTTCTCTTGTTCTCTCTCCTTTACATCTATTCTCTCTTCCTCTCTCCACTCCAAATCCAAAAGTCATCTTTCCTGGTATCCAAAGATAGCCCACTTGTAAATTTGCCAAGCAAGTCTTTAAATGTCAGTCTTTGATATTCCTTCGAGTTCCAGCCAGCTCTGACCTGCAAAGAGCGGGTGTGAGGAGGAGGGGTTCTGGTGGTGTTGAATGGCATTGTAGCCAGGAGTTAGTTTTCTAATTTTTTCTGGATTCAGTAAGAAAGTAAAAGCAAAACACTCCGGATGCTAGAAATAGAAAATGCTTCAAATGCATTTTGCAGCACTGGAAATTGGGAGGGGGACATTATGTAGATTGTTGTTGATCTGCTTATGTTAGGGTATCAACTTACATGATGATCAAATGACAGATACTCAAACTAAAGTCTCATACGATGTATTCTTCATCCTTAATTCTTTGATGAACACTCAATTAACACATTACTCTAAAGTGGCTTCCATTACATTATAACCTCATGACTAGAATCTATAAACTACCTGTGCATGATGAACTGGCCAGGTTCACTCCTACAAGTGGGGATCTTCTCTGTGTTCTGAACTCTTTGCGATGGTGGGTCTCAAGTCTTTGCTGCCGATGTTTCTGATGTCCCTTTTTTTTGTGTGCTTTCTTCGTTATTCCAAAAGGTTTGATGACG
Source organism: Sphyrna mokarran (assembly GCA_024679065.1). Lineage (NCBI taxonomy): Eukaryota > Metazoa > Chordata > Chondrichthyes > Carcharhiniformes > Carcharhinidae > Sphyrna > Sphyrna mokarran. The sequence continues at coordinate 105,574,677 of JAGIQG010000004.1, read as the reverse complement.
TAAAACCTGTTCAAGATCGTCAAGAACTCATTTGTCCAAGGGCCATTTAAATAGGAGGCATTTCTTTCCATAGTTCTTCTTATCAGTCTTATTTCATGCCTATTGCAGCTACCAAGGCCAAGTGACTGTTAATAACAGAGTGCTTGGTCAGAAGTCTCGTTTTACTTCTTCCTTTCATGACAAACTATCCAGGTATTTTTTGTGAAGTTGGCATAATCTCCCATCATGCTTGTCAAGCATACGTATGAGCCCCTGGGCCCACTGTTACCCACACTGGCTCACACTAATTGCCAGTATGTGCAAACTACAGGGATTTGGTTAAAATTTTACCTGTGAGTGTTTAAACTGGTCCCCTCAGCCTGCTTGATTGCTTCAGGTTTGCTGCAAGCACAGATGATGCTAATTGAGAGCTGATTAAGTTTCATTCCATGTCAGCTGAACACTCGCAGACATATAAATGTTCACAACGGATGTGGTTTGAGTGCTGCATGTATTTATTTCAGGTCAGTAATTTTACTTCAACAACAAAACAGAGTACTTTAACGGAGAAGAGTCTTGCCCAAAAAAGTGAGAAAAATTCAGAGGTGACGGAAGAAGAGTTCAGCAGCGTGCTGAGCCTGATATTCGTTGAGGTGAGGATGGATGGGGTGAAACTGATTATTTGCTGAGTGCAGCACATTCAGTATCAGTGAAGGGCAGGTCAGAGGGGATAGTGAATACGTGGCAAATCATGGAATTAGTTGGATTGGGGTGGTACAGTCGCATAATGGTTAGCACTGCTGCTTTACAGCGCAAGGGACCTGGGTTCGATTTCTGGCTTGGGTCACTGTCTATGTGGAGTTTGCATGTTCTCCCTGTGTCTGCATGGGTTTCCTCTGGATTTCCTTCCACATTCTGAAAGACGTGCTGGTTAGATACATTGATCCAACAGGCGCTGGATTATGGTGACTCGGGGAATTTCACAGTAACTTCATTGCAATGTTAACGTAAGCCTTACTTATGACTAATAAGTAAATTTTAACTTCACTTTAAGAAGGAATGGGGCTAGAGGGACAGGAAGGTGTGGAATGTCATGGATGGATGTTGGTATCCATATATTGTGGAGATTGTATTCCTTAACACTTGAAAGGAAGGCAATAGTTACTTGTTAGGGTGTCAGATGAGACGAAGAATAACTGAAGACAAGGATAGCTTTGAGAGAGGATGAGTAGTGCTGCCAGAGAGAGAGATTGACTGTGTCATTATTGTGAAGCATAGTACTGATCTCAGAATGAGACAGTAACTCTAGTCTGCGAAGCATTGTACATCTTGGAGATACCTGTAATCCTGGATGGATTCAAAACATGAGAGATGAAACTTAAATCGCAATCCATGTGTGGTGAGTCAGATGAAGCTCTGATGAAGGGTCATCCAGACTTGAAATGTTAGTTTTTTTTCTCTCTCTTCAGGTGCTGTCAGCCCTGCTGAGATTTGATTCCAGCATTCGTGGAAATTAGTGGAAGTGAGTCTTGGTGAATACCTTGTTAAACGCCAAATGGGAAATAGAGACCAATGAAGGTGAACATGGTAAAAGAGACACATGGAAATCCCAATGGAGAATAAAACAGTATTCTTCAAAATAGGCATCTCTAGACGAGAAACAGTAATCAACTAAATTAAGCAAAATACTTTGGATTCTGGAATCTGAAACAAGAACATAAGAACATAACAAATAGGAGCAGGAGTAGGCCATACAGCCCCTTGAGCCTGCCCTGCCATTCAATAAGATCATGGCTGATCTGTAGTGGTTCGGTACCACATTCCTGCTTTCTCCCCATAACCCTTAATTCCCTTGTCAATTAAAAATCTATCCACTCTTGACTTGAACATATTCAGTGAGGAAGCCTCCACCACCTCATCAGGCAGAGGATTCCAAAGATTCACCACCCTTTGTATGAAGAAACCCCTCCACAACTCCGATCTGAACTGCGCACCCCACCCCACCCCCAATCTTGAGGCTGTGCCCTCTAGTCCTGCTATCTTTGTTAAGCGAAAAGAGTCTCTCAATCTCTACCCTATCCATCCCCTTCATTATCTTATACGTCTCTATAAGATTCCTCTCAGCCTTCTAAACTCCAAAGAGTACAAACCTAGCCTATTCAGTGCCTCCTCATAATCCAACGCCCTCATCTCCAGCATCAGCCTAGTAAACCTTCTCTGCACCCCCTCCAAGGCCAATATATCCTTTCTTAAAAGCGGCGACCAAAACAGCACTCTATACAGCTGCAACAGAACCTCTCTACTTTTATATTCTATCCCCCTAGCTATAAAGGCCAACATTGCATTTGCCTTCTTAATCACCTGCTCAGCTACATACTGTGTTTTTGTGATTCGTGCACAAGGACCCCCAGGTCCCTCTGCATCGTCACATGCTGCAGCTTTTCTCCATTTAAGTAGTAGTCCTTCCTACCATTACTCTTACCAGAACAGAAATGCTAGAAAAACTCAGCAGCTGGAATCTTACCTGCCCATCCACCATTGGGAATTGGAGCGAGCGAGAGGTGGAGCATTGGAACATCCCTTGACCTTACATAGGATTTTACAGTTTCAGCATGAGTGAGGCCATAAAAGTCCTGCAGGTCTGGTAGCATCTGTAGTTATAATTGCTCACTTCCAGATGTTTGTTTTGATTTAACTTATTATTGTCACATGTATTGGGATGCAATGAAAAGTATGGCTTATTGTGAGTTGTTACAGGCAAAACATACTGTTCATAGAGAACATAGACAGAAAGAAAGGATAGGGTGCAGATATTAAATGAAGAGTGAATGATCACTTCAGAATGTAGGGTGTTGCACCATACTACAAATTAGCTTTAAAGTTTACGTTTATTAGTGTCAGAAGCAGGCTTACATTAACAGAGCAATGAAATTATGTGACAATCCCGTAGGCTTTCAGGTAAAGTTTTGATTTTGTTATCCTGCCTGTTCCTTGTTTACATTTCAAACAGACATACGATGATACATCAGGGTAAAATTTGAACGCCCCCCTCCCACCTTGAATTTATCCCCAAACTGCAAATAAAGTTGATGAGTTTACCTGATGTTGCTATTAGCTTTGATAAGAATAACAAATGACTTAGAAGAAGTGTTGATTACAGGACAGTGCATCACTGATTAACATGTCTTTTGACACTCATCGAACTGAAGCTACCTCTCAACCGACGCCTACATGGTAAGCTAGACAATAAAATTAACAAAGACTCTTGTTATTTCTGCAGAGTGAGGTCTCCATCTAATACATCCAACTATCCTCAATGTCTCCTAGCTACATGTACAAACAAAGGAGCTATCTCTAAAATCATGCATATCATGTCATACTTTAAACAGTAAAATGATAAATTGTCATTCAAGACGTAGAGATAGGCTGTGCTTCCCTCTGCCTTTGTTTGCTATCATTCACTTTTACATCTAAAAGTCCAGAATCTGCATTCTAAACTCTTGCTTTTTACTAAATGATTCTATTTAATACTGCAAGCAGTAATACTTCATATTAAATTTATAAGTGTCTTTTCTGAACAGGCACCAGAGCGTGGTGACTAGGGGATTTTTACAGTAACTTCATTGCAGTGGAATGTAAGCCGACTTGTGACACTAATAAATAAACTTTAAATTTGTTGTGAATCTTGCTTTTTTTTAATTCATGCTCTCAGCTTTGGGAGATTAGTGTGCATGTTTGTTGCAAGATTGGAAAACTGTGGGAAAAGGCTTTGTTCACTTTCTGCAAACTGTGATCAAAATTCCTGGACCAGAAATAAGGTGATTGGCAAGCAGTTTTTTTCAATACTCTGCTCCAATGAACTCAAGCCACCCACCAACTCCCAGATCCTAACTGAATGCCGGACTCCAATAGGTGGCACATGGACTTGTGCCGGTATCAGGGGAAGATGCAAACACTTGAGAGTGCCGAGTGCTACTGCTGCACACAGAGACTACCTGCTCTGACTCAGTTTCACTACCAACGGCCCCTCAGGAAGGTTTCACACTGCACAATCTGTGTAAATAGATTGACATTTAAAATTGCTGGTTAGTGGCAGTAAGTGCAATGCAGAAGTGGTGAATGAGGTCGCACCGCTGTTAGTCTGAGTATACTCACAGATGGAAACTGCATTGAGATGTCAGCTACATTTATTCTTATTGTTTTTCCCAGAAACTTAGAGGCCCTGGTTCTAACATGAGCAACTCTCGTGGGGCTGTTGTAATTGTAATACGTTGAAGGTTGACTGTGTGGCTGCACACCTCTGCTTTTTTACATGATGGAGTCTGCCAGAAGGTAACCTCTTCTCATCAAGCTCAAGCAAGTTCCAAATATGTCACCAGCAGGAAGTCCAGGTAATTTATTTCATTAATGGCCTACTCACTTGACTGGCATTTTCACAATTCCGTATCTAGCTGGCTGCCTAAGGCCTGTTTCAAGTGAGAAATTATCCTTTTAAATCTAGGTTACGTTTCCTTCTGGAAGGTTTCATTGGAACATTACGAGTACAATTATCTGGGCAGTAATTAGTCCCCGCATTCTGAGATGCCTCTCTGGAGATTCTTGTGGAGGAGACCAGCACAAAGCCGGAGGCACAGTTCCTCAGACAAATGATCTGGGCCCGGGCAGGAGTGGCTGAGAGTTAGGCATGACAGCAGTATTCACAGGAGCAGGCTTCAGTGTTACAAAAATGTTCAATTACAATAAAAGAGCAGCAAAGATGGATGTGGATTTTATTCTCTTCAATTCTCCCAATAAAACCTGTCAACATTCCTTTCTTTGCGTACCCCAGCACACCCCTCTTCCCCTAAAACCTTACACCCTGCTGCAAGCGTTCAGTTTTTAACTCTTGCCAGGGATAGGAACAGAGTCAGGTGAGGTGTGAAACTTAACGGCACTAACTGGTATTCCAGTTCACATCTTCATTCTGCCCCAGAGCCAATTTTCCTGCAAACAGTAGGTAGTCAATTGCTTTGCTTATGTGCCTATTAACACTGTTAACAGAGGCCAACTGCAATTTTACAGTCAGCCTTCAAGTCCCTGTAGATGTCAGATAAAGTTTAAGGCTTATTTATTAATGTCAGAAGTAGGCTTACCTTAATATTGTAATAAAGTTACTGTGAAAATCCCTTAGTCGCCACGTTCCAACATCTATTCGGGCACACTGACGGAGAATTTAGCATGGCCAACGCACACATAACTAGCACGTCTTTTGGACTGTGTGAGGAAACCGGAGCACCCGGAGGAAACTCAGGTAGACACGGGGAGAACGTGTAGACTTCACACAGATAGTGACCCAAGCTGGGAATTGAATCTGGTTTCCTAATGCTGTGAGGCCATGATGTAGAGATGCGGTGTTGGCCTGGTGTAAGCATGGTAGGAAGTCTCACAACACCAGGTTAAAGTCCAACAAGTTTATGTGGCAGCACTAGCTTTTGAAGTCTCAGGTTCCTGCTGTGAGGCAGCAGTACTAACCATTGAAAGAAACGGATTACTTTTAAGAAGAAATCGGAACTTCCAGTTAATAGCTGAATGGAACACACGACTGGAGTCCAAGTTTCAAAATGCCTACTAGAACAAACAGATAAAAAACATTCTTGGTTAAACATTTTTCATAATTGCCTCATTCTTCAAATTACAGGACAGGACTTTTAACAAGACTGAAGAAAACCACTATCATGTATGTGTTAAACAGTTATTTAAGTAGACATTCAATTTTGCAGGAATCATTCCTGAATTATTCCTAGCTCCCAAGGGTTCAATTCAATATTTTCCTTTCCAAGCCTGGAAATATTTAAGTCCAGAACTACCTTCCATGGTGTGAGTTTTCCTGGAGACCTCTTGTACCTAAAGTTAGGCAAATATCCCCAGCTTCATCTAATGATTTGCATGAAGGTGATCTTTCTATACACCCTCATTATGACTGTAAGACTACATTCTGCATTGTCTCATTTCCTTCTCTATGAACGATATGCTTTGTCAGTATAGTATGCAAGAAACAATACTTTCCACTGTGCACTAATACATGTGACAATAATAAATCAAATCAAATTCATGTCCCAGCAAAACTTGTGGCTTCCTGTTGCTGTCACTGCTGGATCTCGGCAGACTAACTGCATTTGAGTTTTCAGTGATATACTGGAAACCCTTTTTACCTTAAAGCCCATTTCCATGACAATGTGAATCGCATGGGCCTTATATCCAGGTGAAATGCTGTTTGGCTATCCATGAGAGCCCCATTCTCTTTGAGCTTGGAAAATATTGACAGCTTCAAGTCTAACAGCTTACAAATGAATATCCTCATCACTTTGCTGAAACATTAGAGACTCATAGGGTGAAATTTTCCCAAAGAATGAACTCAGTATATTTTAGATGAGAAATCAATGCAATCTATGTCACTACGTCCAGTGTGAAGCTGATCATAATCATCCCACACTTAGTGAAACATGTCGATATGGAGTCCCCAGGTGTGTGACTCAACAAACTGGTTTGCAATTGTGTACTGTTAACAAGGGGAAAGCTGCATTTAAATGCTCCCTTTGCATTCACAGCCGGTCAAGCTAGGAGGATGGCAGCATGGAGACTAGCACTATGCTTCATGGTGGAAAAACTTGGAAAGCTTCTGGATACAGTGGAGAAAAGGCAGGCCATTTGGGAGCGTGCTGCAGACACAGATGTGGGCTCCGAGAGCATGGCCCAGTCAGAGTACAATTACAGATGGACCAGATGCAGAGGGCTCTCACACCATGGCGCAGACAATGTTGAGCCTCCAGAATTGCAAGTGCCAGGTGCCACAGAGGCTTCTGGAGCTCACTCCAATTGCCTCTCCATCCCATAGGGTGCTCATGGACCCCTGGACTCTCTAAGGAAGGAGATATCCTTCTGTGTCTCCCTTCTGTTGTAAGAAGTCTCTCAACACCAGGTTAAAGTCCGATAAGTTTATTTGATAGCAAACATCACTAGCTTTCAGAGTGCTATGCCTTCATCAGGTAAGTGGGAGTTCCTGATGAAGGAGCGGCGCTCCAAAAGCTAGCGGCTTTTACTACCAAATAAACCTGTTGGACTTTAACCTGGTGTTGTGAGACTTCGTACTGTATTTACCCCAGTCCAATGCCAGCATCTCCACATCATGTTCCCCTTCCGTTACCAGTGCATCTCATGGGCAATGGGAAAAAGGTGATACCTGAAAGTTGTCCGGAGTCCTCCACATCTTGGCCTTTCAGAGGATGCCTGGCACATACAGGGCATGGAAGACAGCAGGCTTCTTCCACTTCTAATGTGCATTCGAGGGAGACACCTAGCTATAGCTCATGGCCATGCAAAGTTAAGAAGAGTTAAGAGCACCCATAGAGCACAGGTGATGGCAAACACCATGGGTAGGATTTTACGGCCTCGCTTGTTTTGAAATCCTGCCTCAGATCAACAGACCTTTCCTTGGTCCACGTCTCCTTCTGATTCTCGTGGTGTGTAGGATGGTAAATTCTGGCCTGTATTTAGGGATAGGGTAATTGGCACCATAAATGATCAGCATTGAGCCATGGGGACTCTCATGGACAACAGCCTTATCATCCATGTAACCTGAGGCCAAGCAACCACCCCCGCCATCGAGTCCGTGAGTCTTTGTGTAGTCAGAAGGAGTCAGACTTAGGCAGCATCTCAGCTTGCCTCACAGCGAGTTGTCCTCACCTTCCTGCCTTGACACTTTGCACTTCTTCCTAATTAAAACAATTTGGGCTCCTTTTACTCTATAACAATCTATACACCCAGGCTTCCTGTCAGGCAGGCTTCGGAACGGGTCATGTGACCCTTTTTATTTTACCCTGAGTTATAGACACTGCCAAAACATAACAAGCTTATAAGCTTCATAATTGTAAGATGGGATAAAACTTCCAGGAGACAACCTCCCGGCAACAGACCCAGTGGCAGATTAATACCAATTTAATTAATACGGCAATGAACTGAACACTGTGATATACAAAACTTGTCCCATGTTGTCAACTGGAGTAAGCACCATTAGGGATTGTGTAATTGCATTAAATTGATTTACTGGTAGGTTTAACATTTTGTGAGTATGTACCAATCTTTACACAAGGCACTCTGACAAGGGAAATGCATGCAATCATTGACAATGAATTAAGAAAATGTGGTGATTTGATTTATTATTGTCACATGTATTAACATGTGTTGTTTCTTGCGCACTATACAGACAAAACATACTGTTCATAGAGAATGAAACAAGAGAATGCAGAATGTAGTGTTACATTCAACACTATGGGCCCGATGTTACCATTGCATCATGCCTGTTTCCGTGTATGAAAATGTGGTAAAGTCAGGCGTGAGGCCATTAATGTGATGTGCGCCTACATCCACGCAGATGGCTGTTTAACCGAAAATGGCTGCGATCTGCTTCATGCAACAGCACTTTAAATGTATTTGCATGCGTTTCAATTGAATTAATGAACTGCCTGCCCAACTTTATCAGCATTTCCCTCTTTACCATGGCATTCGCTAATCTGGAATCATGCCAAAATGAACCTGCTGAATAAAAGTCTGAATCGGACGTTCCAGCTGCCGAAGAGGTAGGTTCAGCGCTTTCAATGGCTCTCCGACCCAGATCTGTGGTGGGGAGGGGGTAGGGGGGGAGGCAGGCTGATCATTTTCTGGTTGCGAGGTTGGGGATAAGGATTGAGGCTAGATCGTTCTCCGGGGGGCGGTGGGGGAGGGGTTTTTCTAATAATAGGGGTTTTCTCTATTCTGAGAGGGTGGGGGTGCAGAGGAGTGAGGCCAGATCATCCTCTGCGGGGGGGGGGGGGGGGGGGGGTGGGGGTGGGGGGACGGAGCTTAGGAGAGAGTCGGGTAAGATGTACCTCTGGGGAGGTGGGGGACCCCAATCGCTCACTAATAGGGGTGGGGATGGGGGCAGGTGGATCTCTAGTGGGGAGTGGGGGGAAGGGGATCCACTGCCACTCTGTGGCAATTGAGGGTTGGTAGGGGGCAGGGAGTCTCAACTGGTCTGGGTAATGGGGCAGGGTGTTGATAAGGGCTGTAGTGATGTCTGTGGGGACCATTGCTCCTGCATGTAATTCCCGGGCCACTTTCTGCAGTCCGGGAGTGACCTGACTGTGTGCTTTTTGACATTGTTTTCGAGTTGCACATGCACAGTTCAGAAATTCTGATCGATTTGGGCGTGCAAAGCCCCGTCCACAGGGTGATTCAGACCTGTCATGTTTTTTTTCAGGCCATCTGTGTATGGGAGCACGTGAACGCAGATTTCCAAATTGGATCTGAATTGCACCCAGATTCAGCACTTGGAGCCTGATTTTACCATTTTCATTCTATGTTACATTAGAGCTAGGTTGTGGAGAAAGATCAACTTAATGCAAGATAGGTCCATTCAAAAATCTGATGGCAGCAGGAAAGAAGCTGTTCTTGAATCACTTGGTATGTGACCTCAGACTTTTGTATCGTTTTCCCGATGAAAGTGGGTGGAAGAGAGTATATCCGGGGTGTGTGAGGACCTTAATTAGGTTTGCTGCTTTTCTGAGGCAGAAGAAATGTAGACAGAGTCAGTGGACAGGAGGTTGGTTTGTGTGCTGGATTGATTTACATTCATGACCTTTTCTGGTTTCTTGCAGTCTTGGACAGAGCAGGAGCCACATCGAGCTGTGGTACAACCAGAAAGAAAGCTTTCTATGGTGCATCTATAAAAGTTGGTGAGAGTTGTAGCTGATATGCCAAATTCCCTTAGTCTTCTGAGAAAATATAGGCATTGGTGGGCTTTCATTTTGAAAATCACTGTCAAAACTAAGCTCTCTGTCCAGATCCTACTGCAGAGATCTGCAACAGCCACCGCAGAAAAGTACTGTTTGCTGAACTAGTCATGCCCATGATTAATAGGTAGGACTTACTGAGAATAAGCAAGTGCAAAGTGGTTTAGAAACTGGAACATTTCCTCAGAATTCAAACAGTACAAGGCATAATGATTTTATGATCCAATTTTCTGTTGCTGTTCAGCCCTTTAAGAAATGTTTCAATGGCTTCAAGAGACCAATCCCTCTAGGTTTTACTGGTGAGTTCATGTCTGACCGGGACATTAAACTGCACTGGGATTCCAAATGTGCCAGTGGGCCACAGTTTGCATGAACTGATGAGGCCAAGGTGGCAAACCTATTGAAAACATTGAAAGGGCTGAAGGCTCCAGAGAATCTAGAGAATGCTTCTATTTCTCATATTATAGGATTAAGGACATCAGAAGATGACCAATTTGCTTTGAAGCCAAACAGACTATTGTGATTAAACAATTGTGACTATTTCTCATTCAGTGAGGCTTTCATTAGCTTTGACGTGAATGGCAGTGGGATGCTTGTTTTTAGTTATTGGGTACTACCTTTGATCCCTTTGTGTGTAGCACTTATTGCTTTTTGCCTTCAAGGCATTTGAAAGTACACTAAGAGAAGATTTAATTCTTTCTTCAATCTGTGAGTTTGAGAGATTCAATTTGATTGAAGGTTATGTCAATCAGTTTTTCTATCCCCAGTTGACTTTGAACTGTATGCGCAATATCAAAATGTGAATACCAAGTTGGGAGGAATTTATCCTCAGCATTATTTGATGCAATGCTGCTTTGTAAGAAAAGGAGACATGGAATTGAGAATTAAAACCGCACCAAGTTTGTTGTTACTATATTGTACTTAGCATTTTTTTTCAAATCAAGCACTCCCCTGTGAATTGACTCATTCTCCATTCCTTTTGGAATCTGTGCAGCTGCATTTTTTTTTAGACCTTTTGTGTTAACTGTGGTTCAAGTCCCTCTCCAGGATTTGAGAACAAGAACCTAGGCTCACACTCCAGCTCAGTACTGTGGGAGTGCTATACTGTTGGGGGTACTAATTTTAGCTGAGAAGTTAAACAGCGGCCCTGTCTACCTTCTCAAGTGGATATCATAGAATCCTTAATAATGCAGAAGGAGGTCATTTGGCCCGTTGAATCTGCACTGGCTCTCTGAAAGAGCACCTTATGCAGGCCTACCCCTGCACCATCCCCATAACCCTGCTCACTTACTATGGCCAGTTCACTAATCTACATATCTCTGGACTGATGTGAAATATCCACTACCCCAAAGAAGATCAGAGGCAATATCCCCAGTGTCCTGACTAATATTTATCCATCAATCAATCTCACAAAATAAATCATTGTTTGTTGGAGCTTGTTGTGCACAGAGTTGCTGCTGTGTTCCCTAAATTATCAGTGACTATACTTAAAAGAATGTACTTAGCTGCAAAGTGCGTAGGAACATCAGGTGGTCATGTGAAGTATTACATAAATGCATGTCTTTCTTTTGACTGATAAGTACAATTTTGCTCATTTGAGGTGAAGAAACTGGGATATCTAGCTTTGGTGGAGCATCACCTGGAGTGAAAAGACTTTCATTTATATAGCGCTTTTTATGACTCCCAGGTGTCTCAAAGCACTTTCGAGGTATGGTCGCTGCAGTAAAACAGGAAACATGGCAGCCAATTCTGGACATCTGATCATCCCATAATAGAACATAGAACACTACAGCACAAACAGGTCCTTCGGCCCACGAGTTGCACCGATCACATCTATACCTACCAAGCGGTAGACCTATCTATAACCCCCAATTCATTAGATCCCATATACTCATCCAGAAGTCTTTCAAAAGACCCCAGCGAGTTCGCCTCTGCCACCACCGATGGCAGCCGATTCCATTCACTCACCACCCTCTGAGTGAAAAACTTGCTCCTAACATCTTCTCTGTATTTGCTTCCCTGCACCTTAAATCTGTGTCCTCTCGTAGTGACCATTTCAGCCCAGGGAAATAGCCTCTGAGAATCCACCCTATCTATTCCTCTCAGCATTCTATAAACCTCTATCAGGTCGCCTCTCAACCTTCGTCTCTCCAGGGAGAAGAGTCCCAGCTCCCTCAACCTATCTTCCCAATCCAGGCAACATGCTTGTAAATCTGCAACATCCTTGTAAATCTGTAATATCGCATCAATAATGAGAAATGTCACCTACAGACAGAGGCTGAAGTAAAAAAGTGATTTAATGTTGAGGAAAGAGTAGAGATCCTCAACAGTCTTTTCAGTGTACGCGGCACTGCAATCCTCTGACACTCAGTGCACTGAATGGGTCTCTCCATGGAATATGCCATTAAGAAATCTCAGGAACACGACTTGCCCAAAAAGATGGCAGCCGCATGCCATTAAGTAAGGAGAGGTGCATTCCCACTGAACTCAGTCACTAATGCCAGGAGGATGGCAAGGCGTAGACCAGAAGTGAGGATCCACAAAATCTTCATCCATTTGACCTTTCTCAAGTTAGTTCCAGGCTGCCCAGTTACTGGTCCCCCACTTTTACTGAACCATGTTACTCAATTTGCTGGAGTAACTCCTGATGAGGCTGGGCCCTCAGGAGTCGATGCCCCTCCTGCGATCCCTGCAGGCACTTTGAAGGAAAGCCCTGAGGGGAGCACTGGCCAGGTGTCGCAGGCATCACCCGCACCATCCATCAGTGCAGAGACACACACACCTTGGTGGGTGGAGTTAGTGGACAGGCTTCAGGGTCACTTTCTGGTGAGCACCACACAGGGGTCAATACACACCATGTAAAGGGAGAAATGCCTGGAAGGCTGGTGAATCAGCTGGAGATGCAGAAGAAAACTTCAGAAGGTAATGTCAGTGATATTCCAGCAAATGCAAGGCTGATCGGAGGAATCCCAGAACCTTGAGATGCAGGAGATGGTGCGGGCACCGTGTGGCACCAAGGCCAACACTGCAACAGTGGTGACTGCGGTGGAAAATTTGGGACAGGAAATGGTAGTCATGAGTGACAGGGTTCCAAGGCAAGTCTGAAACACTGAGGACAATGGCTGAAGGCCTAGTCCGAGCCTCCCCAACCCCCGGAGCCCATGGGAATCCAGACAATCTGATGCTAATCAGCTTTGCACTCTTTCTGGACATGATCCAGTTCATACCATTAGAAAGGGGCCAGGAGAATCACAAACTGGTGTTGAGCGCAGAACAAACTTTTAGACTTGCACACCATTCTCTGGGATCGGTGCAATCTGTGTCAGACATGGCAAGGTTGGTGAATCTGGAATTGTGCACATTTCCCATATGTGCATTTCTAATTCAGGTTGCCATTTGATGAGGCTGTCAGCACTTTCAAGGTGGCCTGCTGGAAGTAAGGTGTAGCAGGGTCAATGGACCAGCAGCCTACCCCTACTTCTAACTTGTCTGCTTACAACTATGCAGGATAGGAAGATCACAAAGTTAATCAGTATGTCATGCTAATTTGACGCTAGACCTTTCATTTTGGAGTTCAGTGCTCCAGTTAACCATCATCTCTTAAAAATGTTAACCTGACAGGATTAAGCAGGACAACGTCACCTTCCATTCTTTCAACCCCATCACTGGCCATGGCCTTAGCAATGAGAGACCACCATCTCCTCTGTGTGGGAATAACATATAACTCTGCCTCCTGCCAATTAACACTCTTTTCCTGGAGTTACTTGACCTGCAAGCAAGATGGAACTGTGGCAGTGAATGTCGTGCAATCTGGATGAGTAATTGGCAATCTATGTTCGGCTGTGAGACATAGATGTGAAGCCTGTAGCAGTGATATGTTTATGATGGTGAGGTGGACGCTTTGAATGTTGGAAAGGAGTTGTGTTTAACATAGTTTCAGATGGATGAGTGTGAATGTGACGCAATGAGTAGTGTCTGAGACTAATGGTGCACTTGGTCAGATAAGGCAGTTGAAGATGATGTTTTCACCAATCCTATTACAAGATAAGCTCAGTTGGATGAAGGAACAATCAGCCGCTGCTAATGCTGGAATTATATTACTGACCCCAGGAGAAACCTATACAGAAAGTAATTAGAATGTGGACCGTCTTCTCACATGGAGTAGTTTAAGTGAATCACATTGATAGTTTAAGGTGAATCTAGTTAATGTGAGAGAGAAGACAGGATAGAAGGATAGTCCGATAGCGTGAGATGAAGCATGTTGAGAGGAGACTTGTCTGCAGCATATTATTTAAATGGAAAGAAATTGCTAACTGTGATGTACAGAGGAATCAGGGTATCCTGGTACATCAATCTGGAAAAGTTGTTATGCAGTTACAGAAGTGATCAGGAAAGCAGATGAAATGCTGTCATTAATTGCAAGAGGATTTGGAATATAAAAGTAGGAATATTTTGCAGAATTCTACAAAGGGTGCAGAGTCCACATCTAGAATGCTATGAATAGTTTTGGTTTCCTTATTTAAGAAATGATATAAATGCATTTGAGGCAGGTTATAGAAGGTTCACTCAACTGATACCTAAAATGGAAATTTACAAGGGACGGTTGAATAGGCTGAGTCTTTATTCATTGGAGTTTAGAAGATTGAGAGGTAAACTTACTGAAACATATGAGATTCTAAAGTGACAAATGCTGAAAGGATGTTTCTCATTGTGGGAGAGACTAGTATCAGGGGATACAGTTTAAAAAAGATTATCATTTAAGATGCGGATGAGAAGCTTTTTTTTTCCCCCAAAGAGTTCGTGAGTCTTTGGAACTCTCTTCCCCAGTGAATGGCAGAGGCAAGGTCATGAATATATTTGAGGCAGATTTTTGACTAGCAAGGGAATTAAAGGTTGTTGAGGAGGGTGGAATGTGGCCAGCATTGACCTGTTGATCTGAAGGCCTGCTTTTATGTTATAAATTCTGCATAACTATTTTGTAGTGCCTTAAATGTGACTTTGGATCATCCTCCATGCTCAATTAGTAAATGCAGTACAGACCAGAATGCTCCATCTCCCACTCCCTTTGGCCCTTCATGAAATCCACCCCGCTGACAATCTACCATTTTGACCCAATTTTCATGTTTCTCCAGTCATACTTTACTGAAGTAAAGTGAAGGAATATTTTTCTACATTAGTGGTTGTTATTTTTACATGATCTGATCTTTTTGATATAGGCTTGGCCTCACTCTCAAATATCTTTTATTATATCTTAAATTTGGAAGCAACCTCTCCACTCAAGAAAAACCTTTCAACCTTAAATTAAAATAACACACAAACTGATCACGTCAAGATATACTTAATCATTTCTATTTATTAATTTTGTTCACTCCAATATAATGAATACCAATATTATTCAACAGTTTTTGAAACAAATTTAGAAGAAATCATGAATTATGTAAAATGATGAATGACACTCATAATTTGAAGATAAGTGTGTAAAATTGAGAATTCAGATGAGTCTAAACTGAGAAATTTGATTATATCATGGCCTTTTAACTCATTGTTGTTTGTAAGTTTGGGAGTATCTGGCATAGTACTTAAGATGTAACATTACAGTTGACTCATTTGATTGGAAGGTTGTACCAGTAACTTATGGCATGTAATTAATTAACATTCAGACACAATTTCAGTCGAAGGCAACACCGTCAAAATGAGAAACAGAGTGTCTTTCTGCTTTAATAGAAAGCAATACATGGTGATGCAAGGTGGCATGATAAAACACAGAAAAAAAAATGAATGTGGCGGTGATATCAGATGGTTTTGATGATCACTTGCAGAGTGTTCATTATGGTCCACCCATTATTGTACGTAATTATTTAGTAAGCTTGAGGTTAGTGACTTACTATGAGATTTAACTGAGTTGCCAGTTTAAGATATTTAATTGTTGGAAAACAGAAAGCCGGACATTTAGTTGGTACGATATCTGATCACATTATACAGTATCATTTTGCTTTCAGCCTAACAGCTGTGATAAACGTGAATGCTTTTACTCAGCATAATGCATTGCTGCAATGCCTTGCACCTTTGCAAATGATCAATGAGTTGAGCTTTGAAGATCTCTTTTGCATTTTAAGTAGACTATTTAAAGAATGCTGCATTTTAATAGTTTACCTACGGACACAACCTTTGCCAAGTGTTTTATGTCAGCTGTGGCTGGGCTTTGGAAAAGTCCAGGCTATAATATTGCACCTGAGGGATAGCTTTGCTTCTTCTTCATATTGTGCAGACCTAAATCTGCAGTGGCACCATGACATTGTGGGGTCTGTAATTTTGCTTCAAAACCTTTCATGTAATTATGGCTTGCAAAGAACGTAGTCTAAAAAGCTGAATAAAATTACTAGATTCCACATTCATCATAATTGTAATAGCATGCTGAATGACAATAATTAAGCTTCCTTCTTTCTATTCAATTCTCAGAAGATTTCATTCAATTTCAGCTTTTTTTTTTCTACTCTTTTGTGCAATTTTCCACCTCTGTTGAGGAGCTAGGTCAATCTTACCTAATGTGGATTGACCAGTCCTATAAATGAAGCATCTTACTGAACAGGACATACAAGAAAGAAATGCCTAAATGTATTTAATGAATTCAGTTATTAGTAGATGTAGTACATATACCAAGAACTGGTATTTACACGATGTCTTTAATGTGATGAAACATGCCAGAGAAGTATTATGAAGCAAAATTTTTCACTGAACCACATTATTATGGCCGATGATTAAAGCTTAGTTAAACAGATGGGTTTCAAGAAAGAGACAGAAAGGCAAAATGGCATAGGAAGGGAATTCCAGTGCTTAGGGCAGATTTGAAAAATTTAATTAATAAAGATATGACCACAAACCTTTTTACCTGAGCTTCCTTCATCATCTTGATTGTAAAAAATGAAGTTTGGGTTATCTGGGCAGATAGTTTGTAGCATTAATCACAATATGGAACTATTTGGATGTTAATACTGTCACCTTGTGGCCTTTTACTGGGTACTGCTGCTGTTATTAATGGAATTCTATTCTAGGATGTTCCTACTCAGGGAGACAGTCCTTTATCACAATGGTTAAGTTCGTTACAAATAAAGCCAGGACTGCAGCAGTTTGTTCTGATGCATCTTAATTCATACATTATTGTGTCTCTTTTAATATCTGAGCACTTGAGTTTAAGTTCTTCACCATCTGCCTAACAGTAAACAGGAAACTGAATTCACGTTTGACAGGCCTTTTGAAATGATAACTTAGTTTATCATCTGACACAGTTGAGGTACTGGCAAGTGGGAGTGAGTTGGGATGGGGATGAGGGAGAGAGGGCAATATATGTAAATTCATTCACATAATCTAAGGATGATTAATTTCAATCCAGAGATTTGATTTAGTAACTGCACCAATACTGAAGCCATTTGTGGGCATTGTAGTTGATAGATAATGAAATACCAGGGCTTATTACTTCTATTCATTGAATTAAGTTCTTAGCATTATGTTGTTGTAATATCCCCTGCCCTGTACTTTACATATACATTTATTTGGCACGTCAGCTATGGCTCTCACCAATTTTTACAAATGCACCATAGAAAGTATCTTTTTCTGGTTGTATCACAGCTTGGTTTGGCTCCTGCTTTGCCCAAGACTACAAGAGCCCCATCCATCTTGCAAACCAGTCTCCCATCCATTGACTCTGTCTATACTTCCCACTGAATCGACAAAGCAGCCAGCATAATTAGGGATCTATTCACCCCGGACATTCTCTCTTCTATCTTCTTCCTTTGGGAAAAAGATACAAAAGTCTGATATCACGTACCAACCAACACAAGAACAACATCTTCCTTGTTGCCGTCAGACTTTTGAATGGACTTGCTTTGCATTAACTTGATCTTTCTCTACACCCTAGATATGACTGCAACACTATGTTCTGCACTCTTGTTTCCTTTTCTATGAACATTATGTTTCGTCTGTGTAGCATGCAAGGAACAATACTTTTCACTGTTTGTTAATACATGTGACAATAATAATTCAAATCAAAATCTCATCTATCAACAATTCCTGTTAGACTGAATTGTTGACACGGTTATTGAAGAATGATTACCGACTCATTTTCAAATAGCTAAATAACATGATGGGTTTTAAACACCACAATCAAGATTCTTCCTTTTAAATGCTATTTGAAATATTCAAAGGATGGAATTTCTTTATTTCAAACAATGCTGATAGAAGGAATTCACACCACCTTATGTAAGTCATATGGAAATGCAGAGCAATACCACTACCATCCAGCTCAGTTCCATGCAAACGATGGTAACTTACATGGCTTGAATTTTATTCTTATGAAATTCTGCCAGTTCATGCTACTTGCCATACACAGGGGCTGCATGATAAAGTAATTGCACATAAGGAGTACAGCATATGTGAATATGGTAGTTTATTGCTAACAGCTTTGTTGTGTCACAACTTCACAGCTTGTTGCTTTGTGCCAACTTGAACTATATCATTCTGTGCAGTTTTTTTTATAGCAGTGCAATCATGGGGAGAATTCTTTATTTCACTGCTTTCAGTTGTAACACAGAAATATACATTCTCCACTTGGGTTCTCTTGGGCTACGCACCATTCCCTGAGTGATTATTTCTAAGCAGGTATATCTTTAACACCCATCAGTAAACACTGATGCAAACTTGGCTCACAATTGTTGTAAACTTGTTTATTTTTTATCTTGGTGCCTGCAGGCAACAGATGTAGATACTCTACCTCCATCCAAATGGATAATTTAAGCAAACTTTCCACAATGTTTGGCAAAGTGATCACTGCAGAATTTACTGATCCATTTCACAATGATTTTATTGCAAAAGTGGTTGACGATGAGGGCTTTCCAAAGGAGACACCATATTGGAACGCAACTTGCTATTTTTTTTGGGCCAGCAAATGCAAAGTGATACTAATTGGATTCCATAGTAAAACTAGACAGGCTCCTGCACCTGGTAAATTGATATATCAGTTGTTGACACATAAAAGGCTGACATGAGCATTATTGCACTGGAAGGGTGCACCTGTCAGTTCTAGCTTAGTTTGTGCTTTCCAATCTGTGGAGGGGAGAAACGAAGCCAAAATTGTCATTATCAATGAACCTAGCTACAGTGTTCAGCAAAATCTAATTGAACAACTGAGGAATGGAAATTATATCCATTATTTTTGCTTGAGGCAGATAAATTAGGCATTCCTGCTGTGAAACAGACCAATTCAATGTTTCATTGGAAAAGCAAAACTGTTCTTCTACCAAGTTTCCAATTGCTCAATTTCAAAGTAGATCGTCCTCAACCGTAATTATCTGGAGATTTATTTCAAGATATTACAACAAAGATCAGCTGGTGAGGTGCTTCATCTTATTTACATTGGGACCTGAGGGAAATGGATTACAGAGAAAGGTTTCTGGGTAATGTTGGCCAAGTCACAAGTGTTTGTTGCTCCTGCTTACTGCAAAAGCAGTGGGAACCCTCACCATCCCACAGTACAGGAGTTATGACTTTGCCTTAATAGTCTGCAATGTAAGAAAAGCAATGCACTGACTCCTGTATGAGGATGACTTCAGGCATCAACTCAGTCTCTCTATGTAGGATTTAAACCTGCAATCTGTCAACCTAAGAGACATATTGCTTCCGCCACCAGTTTGAGTATCCTCAAAGAGAAATTTGATTAATTTCCAATTTCTCCATGATTTGGTCGCACTTCATGCAATGCTTCAAGTTGCATAATTTATCACAGGAATAACAGCTGGTTAATTGTTGCAGGCAAAGCATAAAACCTACTAATAATTTTTGCTTTTGCAGTCTAGCATAGCAAACCTCTTCACAGCATATCATTACAAGATAATAAGGCCATGATTATGTGAGTAGAAAACCCCAACATGGGTGCAAAACAATTTAAAACAATTACTGTCAGCTCAAAATTTACTGACAGTTTGGTTGCATGCTGTTTGTTTTTATTGCTTTATATGACGTGCACTTTGATTACCCACCCTCGCTACACTTCTCTTATCTGTCATAAAAATTAAACTTCTGAGTACTACATTTACTTAAGGAAGCATATTCGTGGCACTGCAACCAATTAGCTGGGATCGCCGTGGGCCATCCCGTAACATCAAAAGACACACAAATCAGGAAATAGATAAACTTTGGCCGCAAAATTTGGATAAGGTTTGAAAACAGGAGACGGGATATCAGTAAGCAATTATCTGCACCTGCTGCTTCTGTTGCATGCAGCATGCCAATGTTTGTGCTGTCTGTTCATTTAAATAATTGCTGCATGTAGTCAGTGCTTAATGCTCCGCTGAGTCACTGCAGTCCTGAGCAGAGGGGCCACAAAATCACAAGAAGTTAGAACCATTTAATGTTAGTTCACACTACTTGAAGCCAGCCTGCACATCAAAGTGGGAATACATCATGGCTGTAGCAGGTGCCCACGACTATTATGAAGTGATGCTGTGACGGCGCTTGACGGCACAACAAAGCCAAGCGCGGACAACGCAAACGTCTCAAGCTGCTCTGCAGGCCTCGGTCAAGGAGTTGCAGAGGAGCAGAGATTTGGCCTTGCAGTCTCCCTTCTGCCTGTGGCAGGGTTTATGGAGGAGGTGCTGAGGAGTGTGGAAAATATGTCAGGATGAAAACAATCATTTTCCCCAAGTCCAGGAAATGACAGTGGGAACTTATGGCGGGTTAATAGAAGGTCGCCTTTTCTGCTGAATTTGTCAGGAACTCAATTTGCATCTCACACATGTTAATTAAAACACCAAAAAAACGTGATTATCACCATCGTCCCCCGACCCTGGGATCGCCAGCAGGAACTCAGGCCATTCCAATTCATGACCAGGAGAAACAGCTGTGCATTGGAGAGAGTTTAGAGAACTTACCCAAGAAAGTGTGGCATAGAGTATCAGAGGACCACATGACCCTTTGGTCATGTATGGCTGAGGAGATAACAGTTGAGGGAGGGTGGTAGTTGGGTTGGGACATCAAAAGACAGGGAGGGTGTGGGTAGATTTGGGGGTGGGGAGACTGTGAAAGAAGCACACTGGGAAGGGTATGTTAAAAGACAAGGCAGTATGACTAGGAAGGGTTTGATTGGGAGATGAGATTGGGAAGCCTTATGGTGACAGATGCAAGAAGTTCGGAAAGGATAATGCTGTCACTGCTGGAATCTTGAGAGGCAAATCTGGGGTACAGGGTGTAAGAGGTACTGTGACCATGAGAGGCAACAGTAGGATGTGGTAAGTGGGAAGGTGATGGCTCGTATTTGGTGACAGAAGTTCTCATCAGACTGTGAGTCATTGATGGGGATATGAATTTTAACTGCAACTGGGGAGTGGGCAAGTTCATGGGGGGCATAGGAATTTTGACAGATGTGGGCTCAGCAGACAGGAAAAGCATTTGAAGGATAACTGTAAAGGGCTCTGGGGAGATGGGAGGGTTGTGGTTCAAGGGATACTGATGGGACGGTAAAGGTAACACACTGGGGTGAATGGGAATGGGAGTGGGGGTTGGGTTATAGAAGAAGGGTAAAAGAGTTTGCACACTGCTTGGAAGGCTAGGTGCACCATCTTGAGGCACAGACAGGTCAGCATTTCAGCACCCTCAATGCCCAATGGAAAACCAGTGGGGAGGATGGTCAGTGGATCGGCAGAGCTAAAAGTCAGTCCAACTGGGCAGCTGAAGAAGAACTCTGATAATATATCCTGACAAGGCAAAGATCTCCCTATCAGGTCCAGAGGGCAGTCGATGGAAGGGGAATAATATGAATGAGAGGCCTCTTGTATGTGGCTATGGCAAAGAACAATGTCTCCATGTGTATGCACAATTAAACAAGACATAGCCTTGGCCTCATTCAAGAAGTGTGAGGAATGTACACATCCAATTATTTAGGTCACAGCAAGAAAACCCCCAGGAAACCTTCATTAAGTGAAATGATTAATTTATTTACAAAGATGCTAAAACTATATGAGTTTTATAGTTTTATGGGTCACTTAATCCCTTGAGTCTGTTCTACCATTTAATAAGATTATGACTGATTTGATAATAATCTCAGCATCCTGTCTACCCCAAATAACCTATATATAATGATTGTTTATCCATGACACTAGTGTTAATATTTTTTTATTTTCCTTTTCCTCCCACGATGTGTAGGTACTTTCCCATCATCGGCAATAGAGGTGGAGGCTCTATACCCTCTTACTACTACACCCTCTTGTCAGAGGTGACTTTGGCAGATAAGGTATTGTAGCCTCTTTAATGGGGTAACTCTTTGAGGGCGATGTGATACATCCTCCAATCATGATTATTCCATTAGATTTCTTGCTGTTTCCACCAGCCTGCAGTAACTATTGCCTAGACAGTACAGTCTGAAGCTGGATTTCCTCAGAAATTATTTTACAAAGTTATTTGGATTATTATACAAAGATATCTGAAGTCTGCCATATTGAAAGTAGGCAGCCTTCCATCAGCCTTATTGCAGTCAATAGGGAAGCAAAAGACAGATTGAGAAACATGGAAGGAATCCATAAAAGTTATTGGTTGATGTTTCATTTTGTTTGCAATATGGTATTGTTTCATTTATTAATTTGCTTTAGAATGTCTATTTTATGGTGATTTTTATGTTTGCACTGTAGCTATAAGGTGATCATGATGCTCAATGATAAGAAAGGCAAAGTCTGGGACTCTTAATGGGGAATTGTGGTTTTGTTTACTCATAATGTAGTCTGATGCATTAAATATGGACAGCTCGGGCAGAAAGGGGGCCGAGTTGTTTGCTTCTTCCTTTTCACTCTTCCTCCATCTCCTCTATGAAGTCCTTCTTTACCCTCAACTGGTCATCCTCTAGCTGGTGGCTGGGACAATGTCTTCATGATAGTGAGATTATAAGCATGCATCAGATCATCATGAATTTTGACATCTGCTTTGATGAACACTGCAGGGTTTCTCCATAGCTGTCAAAGTGGCAGAAATGCCATTTAGGGTTTACTCATATGATCCATATGGATTCCTGACTGAAGACATGGAAACAAAGGAGATCCTTGTTGCCTGGTTGTCACATTCTGTCTTAATTGCCCACACTGGATTGGCAGAAAATGAAGCATCATTAATGTTGCCAGGACAATGGACTTTGGTCAGCTTGACGCATTGCATATGGTCATTGAGAACATTGAGGGAATGAAAATCCAATTTGGTTATAACCTCAGAGTTGACATACAGTGCCAGTAAAGTGATATTCATATACTCAATAGGAAGACTGCAATCCTTGCAAAGCTGCATGCTTACTGTGCCTGCTGCTTTGTGGAAAGTAAACTTTATTGGAATAGACAGCTTCAGTAACCTTGCCACAGTGAATGGCAAACTGGGAGATATAAATATTGTCTGCTCCAATCTGGAAGGAGTCACATATTCATATTCATGATCATGGTCAATCACACACATACTGATTTCGCATTTCTTTTCCCAGACTGAAGTTGCAGTTGTACCTGCAGTACATGGCAGATTTCAGTGAGGATATCCTTAATTAACTGCAAATATCTGACACACTGTTCCTAAGGTTTATGTTGGAAAATTGCTCCATCAACACCCTAGCTTATGTGGCCTCCTATTAACAAGCCTTTTCCTCTCCTCCTCTTCCCTATTCCAGCAGCTTCTCCCACTACACATTCTCTCTGTCAAACTGCCATGCAAGGGGAATGCATTCCTTCACGTTCAAATCTGGGAGTAAGAATCTTTTGAAGTCCGACAAAGTCCTTCAGCATATGCCACACCTACTCCCTGTAGATTTAGCTCTTATAAACAAGTACAAGAACGATTGACCATAATTACAGTAACAGCTCACTGAAATCAGTTAGTACCTACCTTGAAAATAGTGCTGTTGATGTCATACACAGATCTGGCACATAAAGGGTTAACCTGGGACAGAGCAAAATACTGCCTACAAAGTGATGTAAGGGAATAAATGATCCATGCCTAGGAGTCAGTGTGGTATTGGACAGAAAAGTGTATAAAAACAAGCATGGGGACTTCTCTGAGCTTGGACCTGAATTGCTTCTATGAATATAGTTTATAATAATTCATATATATTTTCCATTGAACTATCTAAGACTATGGAGAACTCAACAAGAGCTACTGCAGTGCAACCAACACTTTACAACAGGTGGCAGTGAACGGAACAACTCAGAACGTTACAGAGGCTGTAGAAGAATATTACAATCCTGGGAAACTGAAGAAAGAAATCAAAGAAGCATTCTTACCTGAAGAAAAGCTCAAGAAGTGAAGGCAGAGAATGAAATTGCCAGAAAAAAGTTCCAAAAGCTGAAAGCAGAAATTGTGCTCCTCATTGCTACACAAACTCCATTGAATCTCTGAAAGTCCAACTTCAATACCCAGGGGAGTGATTTTACTGTTTGGGTGGACTTGAAACTAGGAGAGTTTCAGTTCCGTCATTTGGCTGTGTTTTCAGGCCCCCGCCATACACACTCTGCCTGCAAAGTTCTGAGTGAGCCTGTTGCTCTTTGCAGAAGCCTATGAGCGAAGATTAATGAGCCCAAACGGCTGCAGAGGGAAATAGTGCACATTAGCAGGAGTAGGGGTCCGACAGAGAAGAGAGATCTGTCAGGCTCCTGCTACTGCAGGCTACCTGAAGCAGTGATGCCCTCCCCCTGCAATCACAAGGGTCCACGGCACAACAAATAGCTTCTGTCAACAAACGATTGCAGACTTGCCCTACCCCACCGATTGCAGACTTGCTTACCTCCTCACTAATCGCTCCCAAGTGACAGTGGGCCCCTCCCCCCATTAGCCCTGCCCCCACTCCTCTTGCCCCATTAGCCCAACCGCTGTCATTGCCCGGAGGGTATTGCACAATGCCAGGAAGGCCAAATCTATTGCTCACTGTCTCCTCCACATTAGCACGTACATCTTCCGGCAAAGTCATAAAGGGGGCAGGCCTGTACGATTGAGCACTGGGCTCACCAAGTAGATATTAAGCAGCATTTAAATACGTTAACCTGCTTCTTGCTGATTTGCGCTCAGAGGTTTACTGCGCCGGAAATCTGACACTCATAAGGTGACTCTGGTTATGAAAACTGGCGCAAATTGCGCAATTTGCTTTACATCCCACTTTGCCACCCCGTTGTGCCAGAAAATGGGTGCAATGCAATGTTAAAATCACTTCCCCAGAGTATGCAGTTCTGGAAAGCGTGGGGAAACCCTTTGTAAGAAGTGCTTAGTGGCTTCATCATTAGATTTTTGAGAGCCTCTTAAAGTTGAATCTGAAATTACATTTTTTTCTATATAGATCCAAAATCCACTAATTCAGATCAATTTGGACTTAACCAAGGCCGTGATAAATCACAAAATTGGAGCCTCAGGATAAAAAGATTCCTGAGATGCATGCCAGGTCTGAATAAAAAGACCAAAGCTGAACAAGTCAACACATTGTTTTATTCAGTAGTTTCAACAGTTGAGGATATAATAGCTAGACAAAGAATCAACAAATCTGTAAAATTTGATAAAGTTCTAAAATGATTTGACACTTATTTTAAGTTCAGAAATAACAAAATTATTGAAAGAGCTAAAGTTAATAAACGTGTCCAGCAGCCAGGAAAACTCATCGACTCTTTTATTATTGAGCTGTACAGAATGGCTGAAGGCATTGATGACTGAGCTAGTCAGAGCTAGAATAATTGTAGCAGTGGTGGATGACGCACTCTTAGACATGCTGCAAGCAAAAGAAGAAATAACCCTTGAGAAAACAATTTAAACATTAATAAATCTGAAATTTGTTTGCAGTACAGGTTTATGAAGAGGACAGAGCTAAATGTGGTACAAAATATACCGCACTAACTAGCTGATGCAACAGTACAGAGATGCATCAGGTGAAATGAAGTAATTCCTCCCCGACCAGTAGAATGATTATGTCAGTACTATGGAGCAAAGGATGCCCACGGACATGATCAATGTCTGGCAATTCCGGCCCAATGCATTCATTGTAGCCAAATAGGACATTTGGGAAACTACACAGAGCCAAAACATCAAAATACACAGAAGATCCCAAGAGGAGCATAAGGTTGATGTAGCACAACAAAGATCACATAACCATACTACGTGGGGTCCTGATTCTTGTTCTGGAATATGGGCATCCTGGTTAATAATCTTCTCAAAAAGCTTATGTTCTACAGAGGTCCCAGTGTTATAGTATTATTAGACAAAGAGCTGTTGCTCAGACTTCTGGCTATGGACAACAAACACATTGCCTTGTCCACCCAGAAGAATCTGACTTCCAGTCATAGGCATAATACTGGAGCCATTAAGTTGTGGCAGCAAACAAATGAAGTATGCCACCCATAACCAGATTTTCTCTTTCTTGAGCAGAGATTCTGAATCTTCTCAAACTGGCAAAAGATGTCAAGCAATATAATTCATAAATTATACAGAACTATAAATTCGTGAGAGCAGCAACAAGAAAGATTTTCTTGACTGGTACTTCAGCTCTGAATTGTCTTCTCTCTTTGCAGAGCAGGTTTGCACCATTACAGGTGCCAGATGGTGCTCATTGGTCACATGGTTACTAAGCCATTCGAATGGATGACAGTCAAGAGAGGAACCAGCAATGAGAAGAACTTCGACATTGGGCTCTGACACCAGCTGAAGAGAAACTCTTGGACCACAGAATAAATGTGGCAATTCCCAACCAGCATTACAGTGGGTAGAAAGGAGTAGCAGCCATCTATTGGTGATAGCACACCATGCAGCACAGTGAGCTTAGCCTCACAATATAAAGAGCTATCTCCCATCCTAGTGTGTGTCACAGTGAGTTGCATGAAGAAAGAGAAAGAAAGAAAATATAGAGACCTCTGCCTCTTACAGAGTGGAATAAAAGAACTATCATTTATCACAATAATTGGGGAGGTGACAAAGCGCGATTTAATGTCAAAGAATAAAAAAAGGATGAAAATACACCAGATGCCAGAACAATGTCCAATTCAACAATTTTTACCTGTACCGACAGAGCCTACCACACTTGACAGTAATGAGAACAAGCAGCACCAGGGACCTGGATTCGACTCCAACCTTGGGTGACTGATAGTGTAGTTTGTATGTTATTCCTGTATCTACGTCCATTTCTTTTGGGTGCTCCGGGTCCTTCCACAGTCCAAAGATGCGCAAGTTAGGTGGATTAATCATGCTAAATTGCCCCTTAATGTTACAAAATATGTAGGTTGGGAAGATTAGCCATGGTAAATATGTAGGCTTAAGGGGATAGGGCAGGAGAAAAGGCCTGGGCAACATACTCTGTCAGAGATAGTCGACGCAGGATCGAAAGACTGAATGACATCCTTTTGCCCTATAGGGATTCTATGGTTTTATTCTAAGATATTGAATGGTTAAGACTTTCAGGCCATTTGGACCTATGATCTCAGATCACTTTTAAATACTTTGGATAAGGACTTGGAGACAGGTGCAGTATAAGTATCTGCACATAGAAAATTAAAGTAGGGCTGAGTACAGTACCACTGCAATAGCTTCCATGACGAATCACTGATAGATCGTCCTGTGGGACTCAATTAATATGAGTTCCCTGGTAACAAGCAATGGCTTGCCTAGCTGGAACTCATTACCTGAGCTTTTTATAAGGCAGGCACAGGACTGGGCCTGCTGAACAGTAGCCCAAGACAGAGACTAGTATGTGTTTTACTTTGCATTCTGTGATAAACTACGTTCCTTTCCAGTTGGGCTTCCTGAGTCAGTGCAACCACCAACACTGATGTAAGAAAACACATGATCTATACCAAGAGGTTGGATAGAGCTGTATGTGGAATCAAGCTCAGACTAGTCTTCTAGCTTGAACCTTTACAGTACCTATGTATATATTTTCTAGTAGTAGTAGTTTCTAGCAGTTAGTAAATACTTAGTGTTGAACTACTAAGACTACAAATAGTTTAATGGAGTCACTAAACTATGCTCAACAGCTTAAAGCAATCAGGGGAGGGGGAGGGATGGGGGGGAATCTTTCTTGCTGCTTTATTCATAATTAGCTGTTTGAGAATAAGCAAGGCCATTACCTGGAGTGTTGAACTCCAAAAATTGTATCAAATCAGCATTATGCATTGATTGATATCAAGCTATGCTTACACTTTATCTTTGCACACTTCTTGGGAATGCCCTTTGTTAATGACATACCTAAACTGACATTTGCTGATGCTTACAGCAGAAGTGTGCTTGTACACAGCAAACATGAGGGCGACATAGTGGCACAATGTTTAGTACTGCTGTCTCACAGTGCCAGGGACCTCGGTTTGATTCCCGGCATGGGTCACTGTTTGTATGGAGTTTGCATATTCTCCCATGCCTGTGTGGGTTTCCTCTGGGTGCTCTGGTTTCCTCCCATGGTCGGAAAGATGTGCTGGTTAGGTGGATTGACCCAAACAGGTGCTGGAGTATGGCGACTAGGGGAGTTTCACAGTAACTTCATTGCAGTGTTAATGTAAGCCTTACTTGTGACTAATAAATAAAATTTTGGATTCGCAACAGCACCTATAACTCCAGACCAATGACAACTAAGGGGTCAGAATTTGTGGTCTTTGTTCTTTGATAGAGGATTTGATCTTTCTATATAAATTCTGTAGCTGCATAAATTCTGAAGCAAAATGCACAAGATAGCATCTGAGAAAACTTATTGAAAATTTTAATATAGGTCTGAATTGTAATAAAGTCAACATATTACCAAAAATGTTGCAAAGATGTTTATGCATTCCACATATCTCCCACAGATGTCAACTATTCTTTAACTCTAGTGCTCAATGATGGTATTAGTTTTTCACTTTTCTGAATTGGAGACATAAATTCTGCTGAAATTTCCTTTGTAGCCATTCACTTATTTGTCTGTTCACACTACTCTGAGCATATCAGTCCACTCAGTTCAGGATGTCATGATGCAATGGAAAAAATACATCAACACGATTCCTTAGTAAAAAGTATCAGAAACGTAGAATGACAGAGCACACAAGGAGGCCACTCAGCTCATCATACCTTTGAGGGCTCTTTAAATGAATTATCCAATTAGTACTATTTTCCTGTTGTTTCCACAAACCATGCAATTCTTTCCCCTTCAGTATTTATCAAATTGAAAGTTATGATTGAATTCCTTTCTACTCTCCATTCAAGCTGGAACATAGCAACTTGTTGCAAAAAACAATTTTCTCATAGCTCCTATTCTGGGTGATTTTTACTGCGTTTTTTTGTTTCTGCCCTATTTGTTATTGTCATTCCTGTAAGTGGAAATAATTTCTTCCTGTAGCCTCTTTCATTTACACCCTAAGAATTTTGAATGCTGCTATTAAGCATCCCTGTCACCTTCTCAATCTCAGCTTCTCTGGTCAGGTCACATAACAGCAGAGGAATTTCCACAGACATTCAGCCAAAGACTCAAAATTCCCACTCAAGGTCAATAGACCTTTACATTTTTCATCTTGTCCGAGAGGCTGGAAAATTTACCCCCATTAGTCCCTCGCTTCCTGTATCATTCTGGTAAATCTCCTTGGCCTCTGCCCAAGGTTTGACATCCTCCCTAAAATGTGTGACCAAAATAGTATACAAACTGCAGCTAATTCACGACAAGTGATTCATAAAACTTTATCCTAACTTACTTGCTAAATTTAAAAAAAAATAATTTATGGGATGTGGACATTGGCCAACAATTATTACCCAATCCGAGTTGCCCTTGAGAAAGCAGTGATGAGCTGCCTTCTTGAAGCACTGCAGTCCCTAAAGTGAAGGGACACCCACAGAGGGAATTCCATGATTTTGACTCAGTAACAGTGAAGGAACAGTGACATATTTCCAAGTCAGGATTGGACTTGGGTGAGTCCAGATCGTGGTGTTCCCGGGTATCTGCTGCTCTTTGCTTTAATGTTAGTAGTCATAGCTTTGGAAGGTGCTGTCTAGGGAAACTTGATGAGTTCTTGCAGTGCGTCTTGTAGATTGTACATATGGCTGCAACTGTTTGTCAGTGATGGAGGGGTTGAATGTTTGTTGAAGGAATAGGAGTAGGAATCCAACAAACTGCTTTGTCCTCATCCAGGTTAAGTGAAGAATATTCCATTATATTCCAAGCATGTGCCTTGCAAATGGTGGACAGACTTTGGAGAGTGAGAAGGTGAGTTACTCAGCACAAGTTTCTTGGCCTTTGACTTGCTCTGGTAACCACATGGCTTACCCAGTTCAGTATCTAGTTAATGGTAACTCCCAAGATGTTGATAGTGTGAGATTCAGCAATGATAATGCCATTGAATGTCAATGGGCAATGGTTAGATCCTCTCTTGTTGGAGATGACCATTGCCTGTCACATGTGCAGCATGAATGTTACTTGCCACTTGTCAGGCAAAGGCTTGAAAATGTTCAGGTCTTGTTGCATACGGACATAGACTATTTCAGTATCTGAAGAGTCATGAATGTCACTGAACATTGTGTAATCATCAGCAAACATCACCACTTCTGACCTTATGATGAAAGGAAGACCATTGAGAAGCAGCTGAAGATGATTGGGTCTAGGACAGTACCTTGAGGAACTCCTGCAGTTACATCCTGGGGCTGAGATGATTGGCTTCCATTCAACCTTCCTTTGTGCTGGATATGACTCCAACCAGCAAAAGGTTTTCCCCTAACTCCCATTGACTCCAATTTTGCTAGGTGATGCCACAGTTGGTTAAATGCTGCCTTGATGTCAAGAGCATTCACTATCACCTCACGTCCATTTATAAAGCCATCAACATCACGTACTTTTTTAACAGCAACCGCAACTTGTCCTCCCATCTTCAAATACTTATGTGCTCCCAGATATTTGTGCACACACTTTAAAATTGTACTATTTGGGTTATATTGCATCTTCTCATTCTTCCAATCAAAATTCAGGTCCATAAATTATGCCTGCTCTAAGTCTGCCGATTTTACTAGTTATTTATAATGCCTTGAAACTTGCTGCTATTGTCCTTACAGCCTATCATCTGAAAAAATGAAATTATGTTCTGTATACTGTGTATATTAATAGGTCATTAATATATATCAAAAACAACAGTAATTGTATTCCTAAACTTGGATGACAGTATTTATCTTATACTCCATCACCCCCTTCCTATTCTGAAAAATAATTGTTTATCTGTTTTCTCTTTGTTTGCCAAGTTTTTATCTAACTGCCATTGTTATTTTAATCCCATGGGCATCAGATTTTCTAACAAGACTATTATTGCTTTATCAAACATTGTTTGTAAGTCCATTGACACAGCATCCCCTCAAATAACTTCATCAATCATTTCAACTTTGTGGAAGAATCCAAGTTAATTGACCATGATTTGTCTTGAACAAATAGATGTAATCAGACGTTTCTTTCAGTGAATTGCAAATCATTGATGGACAGATTTTCTTAGCATTACAAGTTGTCAAAGTTATCCAGGCAATTCAGTGTATCATTATGAATCAATACAGCACAAACAGATACTGAGAATTATTTATCTAGTAATCAGAGCTCAGTATTATTATTGTGAATGGGATTATTTTAGGATTGAACCCCTTGATAGCTGACAAGTTAACAATTTTGACAGTCAGTTTACTGAACAGTTTATTATCCTGATAATTGTGATGAGCAGTATTTCAGAGTTACATGTTTCTGAGAGTTGTATGTGCGTCAATCCTTTTCCATCATGTATTAACACTTGGAGAGTCAGGTTGATAATGTCCCCTTTCAACAGTGGAGTTAACCAATCCACTTGGATCTTCAATTTTAACTGAACCAACATTATGCATCACCAACAATGTTTCTTGTCTTATACTAGCATTTATAAAGAACAGTCGCATAGAGCACAATTTCAAAGGTGAGTTGAGAGTCACTATCCTTGGCTTCACCTGTCCAAGCATGGTGTCCAGGAACTATATGTTATGGTCCCAACTGAAATCACTACAGGGCAAGTCAGAACCTGGCTTCATTAATCCTAACTTTTTTTTTAGATACGTAAATGGACAGAGTTACGGGACTACCTACAAACTTTTATCAAAAAAACAAAACATTCAGTAACCAAGAAAAGATTAATTATAATATACTACTCCTTCACTCCATTACAGATCGTTACAGATGTGTTAGGTAACTCAAATGTAAAGAAGATTTTATACTATAATGATCTCTGCAAATACACAGTCCATTTAAACAACAAGTGAAATATGATCAGACGCAGCACAATCCAAAACCAAGTAACAAATGCCACTCAATGCAACTTCTGTGGATTTCTCACCAATTTCCCAGAAGCTTGTTCTTAACCAGCTGGTCTGATTGAAACTCTTACATCCATGCAAGAGTTTCCAAACTCTGCTCCTGAAGACCGCATCTTGGAATCTTCTTTCAAACAGTGCTTTCTCTTGGATAATTCACCAAGGATCCATATCAAATATTTCAATCTCTCCTTTCTGTGTTCCACTGCCATGCGCATTCAAGCTTCTAAACAATCTCCCAAATACTCACACACACCAACAAACACCATTGCTTGGAAGGCTGTATTATTGTCTTACTATACTTTTGATCACTTTGGATATTTGGTGTGTCACCAAGGCAAATTTAAATCTGATTCCTGTAGTTGTGTCATTAATTCAGACCCCTTTCTCCGCTTTTGACTTGATTTCCACTGACTACGATGTTGTTCAACTTCCTGTTCTTCATTCTTTGGACTTCGTTGTCCAAAGAATGAGACATTCTTTTGTTCCCATTCACTAGATTCTGGGATTGTTTTTGTTTTTTTTTGGGAAATCTGCTCTTTGTAGTTCTCCTTTCTCATGTCCAGCTGCTCTTGGCATTAGCTTACCACTAACTCAAAAGTTCTTGCTGCCCCAGTGTGGTCCCTGGTTGCTGAGCAACAACCTAGTTTCTCTTTAAATCCTATTTCTTTAACATCATAAACCCGAATTGCAATGCAGACAAATGAATTAAACTGACGTTATTAA
Source organism: Sphyrna mokarran (assembly GCA_024679065.1). NCBI lineage: Eukaryota > Metazoa > Chordata > Chondrichthyes > Carcharhiniformes > Carcharhinidae > Sphyrna > Sphyrna mokarran. Next base: position 105,541,864 of record JAGIQG010000004.1, on the reverse strand, counting down.
CCCTTTCTAATAGAGAAAGATGAAGTTAACATACCAAAAGCTGATTGCTTAAACCCATTGCTAATATCCACAAGTACAAAAATAAATTATTTTAAGCTATCTTTATTTCCTGACATAATAAAATTAATCACAATGGGAATTGGAAGAAAATATTCCACTGGCTTGAGTCACACTGGACCCCCAAAGGATATACTTGTTGGAGGACAATTACCTCAGCTAAAAAGAATTCTTCAGAGTATTGTCTTAGAGCAATCTTCAGCTGCTACAAGGCTGTTATCCATTATAATGTCAGAAACATGGATGTTTGTTAATATTTGAATGGTAGTCAATTCCACTCACATTTCCTAAAAAAATTAAGCAACATGATATGGACAACCATCAGTCTGAGGGCTGATAAGTGATAGCTAGCATTTGTGTCACATAATTAAAAAAAAGTAAAAAATAAAGTTTATTAGTCAAAAGTAGATTTACATTTACTGTAAAAATCCCTTTGTCACCACACTCCAGCGCTTGTTAATTAGGGAGAATTTAACATGGCCAACATATCTAACCAGCACATCTTTAGGACTGTGGGAGGAAACCGAAGCACCCAAGGGGAAACCTATGCAGGCACAGGGAGAATGTGCAAACTGCCCACAGACATTGACCTAAGCCAGGAATCAAACCCAGGTCCCTAGCACTGTGAGGCAGCAGTGTTGACTATTGTGCCACCGTGCTAATTGTCCCCCAACCACCATCTTTCCAAGTAACAATTTGTGATATTGCCATCATTGAATTCTGGGTCATCAAAATCTTGCAGATTATCATTTATCACAAACTTAACTGCAATGAATATGAATACAATATCTACAAGAGAAGATCAGAAGTTGGATATTCTGTTGCAAGTAATTCACTTCATGAGTTCTCTAAACTGTCCTCCACAGACTAAGTACAAATTGTGGATATGAGAATACTGTTTTGTGTCAATGAGTGCAGCTCAACAACATTAAAGAAGCTCAACATCATCTAGAACAAATCAGCCCACTTCATTAGGACCCATCTATCACCTTAGACATTCACTTCCATCCCCACCACTGCACTGTGACTTCAGTGACTGTTGTGTGATCTACAATATGCATTTGTTGACTGAGACCCTTGCTCCAGTCAACTAACAAACACAAAACTGTTATTCTTGAAACAAATCACTTCTTTATTAAACAAAATGTAAAATCCCAATGCTTATAACTATCATACCCTCTATAAGACCATAAATGATTCTACCTTTCTTTGTTACCACCACAAATTCCTCAGCATAGGTTTAAACAAACAACACTTATCTAGTGACTTCTACTGAAATTAGGGGACATCACCACCTACCTACACTGGCCAGTCATGAATGGGGATTGAATTCATCTTCATGCTGAATGCTTGATACTTCCTTTGATAATGGTTCTTCCTGTATGTTATCTCTGATCTGGCTAAGTCTGTGACAATATTTATATCTTTCTTGGGACTATGTGTCTGCTTGCATTTCTCTGTTCCTGACAGATTACTATAGATGTCCATGTTAATAGTCCCCCATCCGTCACAACCTACTTCCTGTGTAATGAATGATTCTTCACAACATTTGTTCATCCCACATCTCTGACACCTCAAGCTGATAACAATCGCCTTTTGAAGTCTAGACTTCTGCTGTCTTGTATCCTGTGGCATATTCCTTGTCTCTGTAACTTAGCCATATTTCCCATCTATCTTCAGTGTCTTTGTAACTTAACCAATTTTGCAACAACCTTTGGCCAGGGCCACACACTGCAGCAACTATCCAAGGCTTCTTCACAGTACCTTTTAAACCAGTGATCTCTACAACCTAAGAGGAGAAGGGTAGCAGAGGGTTGGAAAGCACACCTTATCCAAGATCTCCTGCAAGTCACACACATGCCGGCTTGAAAATATATCAATTTTTTTTATCTCCTTTGGGTCAAATTCCTGCATCTCTCAACCCAGAAAAAGCACTGTAGCTGTATGCATATCATATGGACATTTCAAGAAAATGGCTCACCATCACCTTCTCAAGGGTAATTAGGAATGGATAATAAATGTTGTCCTTGACACTCAGACCCCATGAAAAAACAAAAAATTGTTTTTAAAAATATGTATTATATTTGGGTATTTCCTGCCCAAAATACAAGTAAAGAACAATACAATATTCTATATTTTTTATTCATTTAAATAATATAGAATTTACTAGCTAAGTCAACATATTTGCCTATTCCTACTTTCCCTTGAGAAGCTGCTGGTGAACTGTAATTTTGAACTGCTGTAGTCCATGTGTTATAAGTACACCCACAGTGCTGTTAAGGAGGGAGTGCCAGCATTTTGTCTCACCGATAGTGAGGGAACAGCGATATATTTCCAAATCAGGATAGTGAGTGGCTTAGAGGAAGTCTCCAGATGGTGGTGTTCACAGTTATCTGTTTCTTTTCTGGATGGTGGCAATTGTGGGTTTGGAATGTTTAATGTATAGGCAATAAATCTTATACATAATGAACACTCATGACATGCTGAACAATGGTTTTTTGTGAATGATGTCTCTCATACCAATATATTCCTATTACGCAAAGATTTTAGCAGTTTTGCTTTGGTCTACTCCTTCAGCACTGTGAGCAGAGACATAAAAACAATTGAGGCTGGATTGAATATGGAAGGAACACAATAGGTTTTGACAGGCAAGAAGTTTTGAAAACCCAGACATGAACATTCCAGCTGAAAAACCGCATGATTGTAATCTAACTGTCATCACACACATCCAGTTCTTCATTTCTGATGTTGTTGGCACTGGAGTAGTGAATAAGGAAAAATAATTCCTATCAACAATTGCAACCTGCAACCCAACTTCTCTATGAATATTAATTTACCTCTCCATCTTGCTCAGGTTAATAGCAAGGAATCCAATTTTGTACAAACTGTCAAGTAACTGTTCCTGACTTTATCTATCCTCGCATTGATGATAAACGATGTGTGATTGCTGTGGAGAAGGGAGAAACAGGAAAGTGAATTTTATTAAATATACTGCAGCTGTCTTTGTGAATGTACTACAAGCTTGGCAGCCACTAGTATTTACATTTGTGGGCTAAAGAGCCATTAACATGTGCCAACTGTATGCAGAGAAGTTGAAGTAGTTGTCACAACAAGGCTGATAATGAGGTCAAGATACATAGGCCTCACAGTCATTTCTAAACAAGGTCAACTGGCCTTGCACAATAATGGAAGGTGATCTCATTGGGAAAAAATTCTGGCACTCCCAGTTGTACTGACATCCTGGGGTTCACATGAAGAATTCAAGAATTGGAACATTGAACACCAGCAATTTTTAAAGAGCTGCTGAATGTTGAAGGAGCCTTGAAATATCTTTTCCCACTTAAATCACAATATTGCAATTGAAGGACACTCATTCTGGTAATTTTCTCTTTTTTTCCAAATGGATGCTGTGCAGCTGAAGAGTTACTCAAATGCCCCAGTAAGGATATCCCACTCACATATATAATATCTGCAGGCTTAGTCAGTCTTTGTCACAATGCTTTGATCTGGATTTTACTCTCAAGTTTCTGCATCAGATAATTCAGGATGCAACCATTGCAATGTATAGAATATCTGGACCCTTTGGACAAGTTGTGAAGTTATCAGTAAAAACAGAATGGCTGTACATTTTCCTTACAAGATTTCCTGCCCTTTAATTTAAAATTAATTTCATTTCATGCATACACATCTGTACAAATCTCTGTCAAGTAAATCAAGTAACTGCATTATACTTTCCAGCATGATGAAATTTCATTAAGCTTGGATGCTAACTCCCTCCTTGGCCCAAGCTACCTCCCTGTTATCTGGTTATGGTAGACACCACTGTAAGGGTCAAAGTGGATGTATCCAAGCTGAATAAACATGTATTCCTGCACCAAGGGGCAACCCTCTTCTATGTCAGGGTAGTGACTGAATGTATTCATTATGTTTCAAAATGTGTCCTCTCATAATAATTTTCCAGATATGAGTTTGCTAGCTTATGGGTTCCCAGGCCTTTGGCCCTAAACTATTTATCTTTCCCATTACGTCTTTTGATTTCTTGCATCAGCCAAAATGAACAATCACATAAAATACTTGAAATACGTTTAGAGTATCAGCTTATATGTTTTAAAATCTTGGTTACTTGTTTAATTCTCTTATTGCATCTACATGTGTGTAAGTTATCATTTATCTCTTTACTGTTGGCTCTGACAGTGCCTGTCTGCTGTCAAAAGGATTTGCATTTTTTTACTTTCAGAATGATTGTCCCAAATTAAATAATTCCAGCACCAAGCATTTCGTGAGTTTTAGGAAGTAAAGGTTATTTATGATCACATATTTGTCCTGGAAGTTTAAGATGTGATGTCTCATTCATTTGATTGACACATTCTCACACACATTTGGATTTGATACAGATGATGGTATTTAAAATTACAAAGATGTTTAAGGTGCCAAAAAGATGTCTCTATTTGTGAAGAAGAGCAAAACTACGGGTCATATATAATCATTAATAAACCAAATCAAGAAATCAGGAGAAACATTTTTATTCAGAGTGTGGTTATAATGAGGAACATAGAATAATTGAGGCAAATGTTTTGATATATTTAAGGGGAAGCTAAATAGGTACATGAGGGAGGAAACAATAGAAGGATTTGCTGAAAGGGTGAATGGAAGAAGGTGAGAATAATCTCATGCAGTGCATGAACATTGGCACTGATCAGCTGAGTTCAATGGCCTATTTTTGGTGCTGTTGTCATTGTCTTTAGTGGTGACTGTCCCTTCATTTGAGGATGATGTCTACTCAGGGCCTCAAGTTTCTGTCATGTGTCTTCATGTGACTAAACAGACCTATTTTTGCACCACACATCTTTGGGCACACGGGGCAAGACACCCCATAAGGTAGTGGGATGCTGAGTACAGATTTTATTTCCTTTTCTTCCTTTGTCTGCTCCACCCTGTCTCACCATAAAGATATTGGGACTCAAAGTGTAATGAAACCATTTTTGATTGTTGTAAAAACCCATCTGATTCATTAATATCCTTTAGGGAAGAAAATCTGTTGTCCTTACCTCGTCTAGCCTATATATGATTCTAGATCCTCAGTAATGTGATTGACTCTTAAATGCCTCTTCAAGTATAAGTGGAGATGAGCAATAAATGCTGACTCAGTATGACTATTTGAGAGCTGAGAAAATATGACCTGGTGGGGGAGATGGTTGCTGACCATCCAAACACAGTGTTCAAACTATTGAAGTAGGTATTATAGGAGGATTGTCTGGATTCTTGTGAATTTGGCTCCAAGAAGGACATCAATATTTTTTGTGACTGTCCTCTCATTGAATCTAGAGGAGGTGATGATAGATGGATTGCAGATGGATCTTCTCCAGCACTCCTACGTGCCACTGATACACCGTACAGATCTTGCAAGGTATACAGCAATACAGAGACAGAACGAAAGACAGAAAGCAGAGCAACAGAGAGAGAGAGAGAGAGAAAGTAATGATTTCAACTTCCTTGTACACCACGATTTCTGTTGGCTTATGGACACCTTTGTACATTCACTGGCATAGGTTGTAAAAGGCTGAGCTGATGCATCTGATCCAGTATTGAATCAGTCTACACTTCCTGCTGCAGCAGCAAAACAGCCAGCATAACAAAGAATTCCACCCACCCTAGACATTCTCTCTTCCACTTTCTTCTGTCGGGAAAATGATACAGAAAATCTCAGATTATGTACTTCTTCCCTGCTGCCATTGGACTTTTGAATGGACCTATCTTAAAGTTGATCTTTCTCCACAGCCTAGCTATGACTGCAACACCACTCTGCACTCACTCGTTTCCTTCTCTCTGAATGGTATGCTTTGGCTTTACAGCATGCAAGAAACAATATTTTTCACAGTGTGCTAATACATGTGACAATAATAAATCAAATAAAAAAATTCAAAAATCTCCTCATCAATGGTGACAGAGGTGGCTGAGGAATGGAAATTATGTTTCCATATTCCTCAAACTCTCCTTCAAGATGTACGTAAGATTGAATATTTGGCTGACGAGGTGTGGGTTGATATGAGTTTTGTTTTGGTAGTATTCAAAATCAAGTTGTATTTCTTATCAGGAGAATTGAAGAAACTAAGAGAGTTTTCAAATCTGGTACAGAGTGGGTAATGACACTGCAGTCATCTGTGACCTATAGATCATGTATATCCGTGATGAACAATTTAGTTTTGGTCTTGGTGCAACCAAGATGCAAGTGTTTTTCATTAAGACAATACTTAATACTGAGATTTGAAAGCTGATGATATTTGATGAGGTGAATAATCAATGCAAATAGGATGGGGGCTGTCACACAACTGGCATTACTCCAAACAAAATGCAAGGAAAATGTTGAAAACAACACTAGCCACCCTTAATTAATTCATCAACCACAGTGTTTAACGCAGTAAACCATGAACTTCTGTGGATTGTGTTCCAAAGATTTGGTGACCTAAAACCTTCATTAAACGTCATGAAGTTTCTTCATGGTGGTATGACTGCAATTGTCTTGAGTGGGAGATCTGAAACTTATGTCTTTAAAATTCTCTATAATTCTGTGTAAAAAGATTCTGAGTAGCTGATTACAAAGAAGGCCAAGTAAGATGTGTTCCATATAAAACTCTGATGAAAATCAAGGTATTATTCTGCTGAAGAATATCTTAATTGGATCCAATTACCTGTGGCAGCGAAGAAAGTATCTTAGAGCATACAAAGCTTGGTTTTCACTATTTTAAGGGACAATGGTCTGCTGTGAATCCGGTTTGATGCCCATATTATTGTAAAGTGAAAGGTGGGTAAATGCACCCTCACTAACCTGAACCTATTTGCAGTAATCTTTTTAACTCAAGGGCATTATGTGATGAAATAGACAATGGAGACAGGAGTCAGGTGAAGGTCCAACACAATGTTATTCAGTGCCCCTTTCAAGGAAAAACAACATTTTTCAGACTCTACTATTGTACTTTAATTAATCATTATCAAATCTTATTAATCTATTCACAGGACTGTTCAGCAGACAGTTTTAAATCTTTAAGTAAACAGTTTCAAATCTATATTAGCTATCTATTTCTGATATACATTTCTGAGGATTCACTGCACACTATCAGCATAATTGAACTTTTTGTCTGGAAAAACTGTTCCTTGATCTTTGAGCATTGGCTGATGTTTCAGTGTTTACAGTTATCAATTTGGGCTTCCCCCCTCGTCTAGGTTCTGATTTTTGGGTTGTTGCACTGTGGTGGGCTTGTGGTGGCACAGTGGTTAGCACTGCTCCCTCACAATGCCAGGGTCTTGGGTTTGATTCCTGGTTTGGGTCACTGTTGGTATGGAGTTTGTACATTCTCCCTGTGTCTGCCGAGCAAGACATTGCATGCTGAGCAAGACATTGCGTTGTATCAATTGCTCAAGAAGGCAGCTCACCACCACCTTCTCAAGGGCAACGAGGGATGGGCAATAAATGCTGGCCAGCCAGCGATGCCAATGTTAACCTGAAATTGCACGCTTTCAGTGACCAGCTGAGGTCACTGTCTGTGTGGAGTTTGCACATTCTCCTCACGTCTGCGTGGGTTTCCTCCGGGTACTCCGGTTTCCTCCCACAGTCCAAAGATATGCAGATTAGGTTGATTGGCCATGCTAAAAAAAATTGCCCCTTACTGTCCAGAGATGCGTAGGTTAGAGGGATTAGTGGGTATAACATGCAGGGATATTGAGGTAGGGCCTGGGTGGGATTGTGTTCGGTGCAGACTTGATGGGCCAAAGGGCCTTTTTCTGCATTGTAGGGTTCTATGGTTCTCTATGATGTCCATACGATTGGATATAAAAGTGAGCCAGCCCCAGACTGTATTGCAGAAAGACAAAATCAGCGTGGGTTTAATCCCTGTACCAATTGGATATGAGACAAGTGCTGGTAAATGGGATGAGCACAACTTTAGTGGTAGTTATTGTTGGTGAAGACTGGATGAGCTGAAGGGCCTTTTCTGTGCTGTATGTCTCTATGACTCATAACTCCTTAGCTTGCCACATGCTGACTGAGTGATAACCTCAAGCTACAAGTAGCCAAAATGTCTCTCTCTAATAGAGAGAGATGTCTGTGGTCCTTAAAAAAGGGAAAACTAAATTCTCTGCAGGAACGATACGTGCCGGCAAGGAGGAAGGATGGGAAAGGTAGGATTAGAGAACTGTGGCTTACCAGGGATATTGAGGACTTGATCAGGAAGAAGCGAGAGGCTTACATTAGATCTAGGCAACTGGGGACTGAGACAGCGCTGGAAGCTTATAGAGATTGTAGACGGGATCTTAAAAGGGGTGTTAGAAAGGCAAAAAGGGGCCACAAAGCAGCTCTGGCAGGCAGGATTAAGGAAAATCCTAAGGCATTTTACTCCTATGTAAGGAGCAAAAGGATGGATAGAGGCAAGATTGGACCTCTCAGGGACAGAGGAGGGGATCTATGCTTAGAGCCTGAGGGAATGGGGGAGATCCTGAATGAATACTTTGCATCGGTATTCATGCAGGAGACTGGCCAGATGTCTGTTGCTGATGTTGACAAAGTTGAGGATCCGTTGAGGGAAATAAAGATTACGAGGAAAGAGGTGTTGGGGCTGTTAGGCAGCTTAAAGACATATAAAGCTCTGGGGCCTGATGGCATTTACCCCAGGCTGCTAAGGGACTTGAGGGAAGACCTAGCTGGGCCTCTGACGCAAATCTTTGTCTCTTCCTTGGACACAGGTGAGGTCCCAGAGGACTGGAGGATAGCAAACGTAGTACCGTTGTTTAAAAAAGGTCAGAGGGATAACCCAGGAAACTATAGGCCGGTGAGCTTGACTTCAGTTATAGGTAAGCTAATGGAGAGGATCCTCAGGGACAGGATGTATGAGCATCTGGAGCGCTGCGATCTGATCAGGGATACGCAGCATGGCTTCGTCAAGGGGAAGTCTTGTCTTACAAATCTAGTGGAATTTTTTGAAGAAGTGACAAAAACAGTTGATGAAGGACAGGCTGTTGATGTCGTCTACATGGATTTCAGTAAGGCGTTTGACAAGGTTCCTCATGGTAGACTGATAGAGAAGGTGAAGGAGCATGGGATACAGGGCCAGGTATGTAGATGGGTCGAGAACTGGCTCGGGAGGAGGAGACAGAGGGTAGTAGTGGAAGGCTCTTTTTCCAACTGGAGGCCTGTCACTAGTGGAGTGCCACAAGGCTCAGTACTAGGTCCTCTTCTATTTGTGGTCTACATAAATGACTTGGAAGTTGGGGTAGGTGGTGAGATCAGCAAATTTGCTGATGACACCAAGATGCTTGGATTGGCGGGTACAGAAGAGCAGTGCCAGGCAATACAACAGGACATAGACAGGTTGGTAGACTGGGCAGATAGATGGCGAATGGAATTTAATCCGGATAAATGCGAGGTGATGCATTTTGGCCGGAAAAATGTAGAAGAGAGTTATAGGATAAAAGGTAAAACTATACGGAGCATAGAGACGCAGAGAGACTTGGGGGTGCAAGTTCACAAGTCTCTGAAGGTGTCCTCACAGGTGGAGAAGGTGATAAAGAAGGCGTATAGTATGTTAGCTTTCATAGAAAAGGGTATAGAATACAAGAGTAGGAGTTTGATGTTGCAGTTGTATAGAACGTTGGTTAGGCCTCACTTGGAATACTGCGTCCAGTTCTGGTCGCCGTACTATCGGAAGGATGTGGAGTCCTTGGAGAGAGTGCAGAGGAGGTTTACCAGGATGCTGCCTGGTATGGAAGGACTGTCTTATGAGGAACGATTGAATAGACTGGGGTTGTTTCCCTTGAAAGACGTCGGCTTAGAGGGGATCTAATAGAGGTGTATAAGATTATAAGGGGTATAGATAGAGTAAATGTTGGTAAACTTTTTCCACCTTCAGAAATGGATAGGACGAGGGGTCATGGCCTTAGGGTGAGGGGGGCAATGTATAAGACGAATATTAGAGGGCAGTTTTTCACACAAAGGGTAGTGGGGGTGTGGAATGCACTGCCGAGTAAGGTGGTGGGAGCAGGCACGCTGGGGCTGTTTAAGGGTCTCTTGGACAGCCACATGAGCGGTATGCAGATAGAGGGATATATTAGGACTGTTTAACTATGACTTTTTTTTTTCCACAGGTAATTCGGTCCAACTTGACCAACAAGGAGCATGCATTCGGCAGGTGGTGCGAGGACAGCTCTTGGATGTTGATTCATGGGTTGCCTGGTGCTTCATGTCGTAAATGAGTGCTTTATCCGGACCATCTGAAGGGCACCATGACAGCTCAGTGACTATCGCTGTAGCTGTGCAGACACTTGGAATTGGGCCGGTGTCTGCGGGAGTTTGCGCGTTCTCCCCGTGGTTGCGTGGGTTTTCTCCGGGCGCTCCGGTTTCCTCCCACATCCCAAAAATTCGCTCTTAGGCTGATTGGGAAACAAATTGACCCTATATTGAGATTCTTCCATATTAGGAATAACCTAAAATTAGAATAAGAAAATGGAATTGTTACTATAATGTTATGACGGCGGCGCGGGCTCGTTGGGCCAAAGGGCCTGTTTCCCGTGCTGTATTGCTGTTTGACTTTGACTCTGAAAGGGCCGAGCAAGCAAGGATTGTCTCTGGGTGCTCTGGTTTCCTCCTGTTAGGAATGGGTTAACAAACCTTCCAAATTAAGTCCTAATTTGATGTCAATTATTCAGTAGATGCCCCTGACATATAAAGAGGTCACAGGTGCACTTTTTTTTTTGGTGGAGAATTGTGTGTGGAGCTGGAATAAGGAAGTAAAGATATTTTGTGAAAAAGCAGAACTTGTGTCTCCGTTGTTCTACAGATACTGAGAGGCTTAAACACCTCTCATAATCCAAAGATGTCTGTGTTAGGTTGATTGTCTGGGGTAAAATTGTCTCTTAGTGTCAGAGGATTAGCAAGGTTAGAGTATGGGGATAGGGGCTGGATGGGATTGTTGTTGGTGCATACTTGGTGGGCCCAATGGTCTCATTTTGCACTGAAGGGATTCTATGATTCTGGGTCTGGTCAGTTTGATTATGTTAGCCATGAGGTACAAGGGGCTGAAAATGCTGTGCTGCTTGGCTGCCTGTTAAAAATGCCCTCTGGAACCACTGTTGAAATAGATGCAGAAAGCAGAGAGAGTCGGGGTTCCAGGATGCCCCTTTTATTCTCTTCTTTGCAAGCCTCTTGATTCTGTGGTTGATGTCCAGTACTAGCACAGGGTGAGGGTAGGAAGACCCAATGATCTGACTATTTTGCATATTTGGAGATCACAGAGTATGGTTTTGAACCTTCAAGTGCTGTCCTTGTCACACTGTGACCCTGGCCTCCTACTGAACTAGGTGCCGTGAAGTTTGCGTAACATTCTTTTAACAAAGCTGATGTACTCTAGTGAACTTAGTGTTTCAGAACAAACTGTTGTTTACAATATGGCTGTTAGCACCTGGTCAGACAGTTCAAGGCCTACCTGGTTTCAATGGAAAGTTAATTGTCCAAGGCCTGGCTGCATGAATACTTGAGTTGCAGCTTTGCAGTCTGCAAATTGCAGAGACCAGCTTCCACACTGAGTTTTTATTTTTGCTCATGAAAAATATCAATATTTCTGCAACAATCTTGGAGGTCATGGGTCACCTGGCAAGATGTATATAAGTCATTTAACTATTCAGAATTTCCAGTAGTGTAATTGGTCATGTACATGGTAAATTTTACTCTTCAGTGTAGTGTTGGTAACTTCCTCCATTTTAACAGAAAAATGATTTGAACAGAATTAAATGAGCATGGAAATGAATTTGAAAAGGCACAGCTGCAATAACTATTCCATATATTGTACACCCACTGATTAAATTTTTGTGCACTGAACAGCAAAAAGCACGTACTGACACAATTCTAAATTCTAAGTGCGACTTTGCAAGGAAAACAAATGTGAATCATGCTTGTTCTTTCAATGGGCGTTCAGGCTCGAATCCCTCACACTCTGTGCAATGCAGCAGTCATAATATCATGAATGTTATTTTAAAAACCTTGGGGAGGAGCGCTATTCACACCAGGCTCTGATAGTTTGAGAACTCTATGCATACGCAGTGGCCCTGAACAGTTAGCCTGTAGTTTGCCGGCCAGCTTAATCGTTGGACAGCCTAGGACTCCTGCAGTGCTGTCCCTCCCGATACTCCCACAGCCCAATTATGGACACTATGAACATTCCTGGGCCAGCCCTAGCAGATACCCCACCCCTGGCATATGCCCCCTTGCCTGAGTTTGGCCTTCCTCCAGCCCTGACCCATCCCAATGCAGGGTGGTAGTGGGATTGCCCAACCCCCCCAATAGGCCCCACCCCTTGACACTGCCCTATGCCTGATGGGCACTGCCTGGATGTAGACACTTTGGCCCTTGGGCAGTGTTGGGGGCATAGGCTGGCACTACTGTGCTGCCCATGTCCAGGGGATACACTTCCATGGCCCAAACCCCCACCCCGATTACTCCCCTTCACTCAAGTAGGGTTGGGCCACTAGTTCCCTGAAAGTGGAGAGCTAGCCTGAATCCTGCTGGTGTGAAATTGTATTGGCAGGGTGGGAGATGCTATTGGATTCGGAAACATCAGTCCTGGGCCCGATAATCACATAAGATTAAAATGACTTAGCTGCTATTCCTGCCAGTTTCCAGTGTGGTCCAGACTGTTTTGGGAGATGTGCGTGCATCGGGAATGCATGTGTGAATCCCACCAATCGGCCAACACGCGATTCTCCCGGCCTGCTGCACTTAAAAATTAGCGCAAGAGAATGGGAGAATCGCTCTGATGGTGTATGATTTGTCGGACACTAACTGATTTTAATTGTTCAAATTCTAACATAGATACTGCTTGAAGAACTTGGGGTTTCATTTGTCTCAGTCAATCTTTCCTGTGGAATTTAGTTTGTCAGAATCATGCTGCTTTACACTGTTTGGATAGTTAATACTGAGGTCTGAATGTGCCTCCATTGATGTCATTAACCCTAGTTACTATTGGATGATGTTTCTCTTTTGAAAGGAACAGGACTTAAAGCTTGGATTCTACGACCCCCCCTCCCATTTGAGAGACATTTCCATGTGGGAGGTGGGTGGTGCCATGTAAAAATGAAGGGTGCCATTCCCACCAAGTCCCCTTCCACCCTGAGCTGTTCCCTATAATATGTGAAGATGGCAGGCTTGTGAATTGGCAGCCTGCCCAACATCTTTAGAAAAACAATTAAAAGTTAGTTCAGCTTGTAGCGAACTAGCCCATGAGCCAAGATTTTACGTGCCACAGTTGGCATAGTCAGGTGGGCAGGAATGGGTGGGCTGTTTCATGAGGCCAAGTTCAAAAATAGTCAGGAAGGAAGGGCACATTATTCAAGTGCTGTGCCCACTTCAGGTGCTTGCTACCCCACCTGCTACCCTCTGCCAAGATGTCATGCCCTTCCCTCCAAAAAGATGTAAGTCCCTCTTTGTTTCTTACCATCTTCTCTTCAAAACCTGCCCCCAACCTCCATTTCTCAGTTCCCTATGCTCTCAAATCCCTACCCGCCTCAGAAACTTGGTCATATCTACCTCCAGCAGCCATTGCTCTTTCTCCAGCTTCTCCTTGTAGTGCTGACAGTGCTCATCACGGATTGGCTGGCTACTTTTGAGGGCTACATTTCCTTCCACTGAGGGCTGGAAGACCCTCTCTCGCCTAGTTCAGCCACTGGCAGTGCCTTCTGGTTACTTCCAGCTGAGTTGGCTGCTGGCTGGCATTCCTCCTTGGGTTCAGACAACTGTCTGCCCCTACCCTGGAATATTCAGCTGTATATAGTTGACAATTACTTGCAACGCAATGAATTCTAATGGGAAGTTGGAATTTATATCCTGGATGATGTAGCATACTTGATCCCTACTGGGAAACCTGACCTTTTCCTTTTAAAGAAGACACAATCTGTCCACATTCATATCAAAATGTGACAAGGTTGCTTATGGCCAGGGCAAAGTTGCCTTTGCTGCCACATCTTGAAATCCTTACAAAGATAAATGAACCATTAACAAACAGTAAGAGCTGAAACTAAAAATGTATGAGAACTGGAGTGTAGCATCCTGTTTATCAGGATTATTTTAACATTTGGAAAGGAACAAAAAAATAAAATTTATGCCAACAACTCTGGCAAGGAAATCATTGCGCAACTTACTGCTTTCATTCTTTGCTGTCCAGATAAAAGAGTCAGACTAATTTGACTGTTTTTCCAGGCTAATGGGTCAAATGTCTCCCTGAACAAGTCTTATGCCAGAGCATGTATGTGCACACACACACGCACACGCACACACATAATACATAGGGAAGTAATTACTGTATTTAACTCTGCCCATACCCTGTGCAAAATATCCTCTTATTTTAAAGATTTGAAAGTTAAAGTTTATTTATTAGTCACAAGTATGCTTACATTCACATTACAATGAAGTTACTATGAAAATCCCCCAGCTGCCACATTCCAGCACTTATTTGGGTAATGAGAATTTGGCCTGGCTGATGCACCAAAGCAGCATGTCTTTTTGGACTGTGGGAGGAAATGGGAACAGCCGGAGGAAGCCCACGCAGACACAGGGAGAATGTGCAAACTCCACACAGACAGTGACACAACCAGAAGTCAAACAGAAGTCCCTGGTGCTGTGAGGCAGCTTTTGCTAACCACGGTGCCACTGTGCCACCCTGATCCTTAACCCTAACATCTCCCTTAATCTTAATCATAATAGTGTCAGCCATAATTCAATTCATTAGGCTCTCAGGATGGAATATAATAGAGATGATGAGAGTTTCATTCACCAGTTGAAAAGCCCTGAAAGCCCCTCACTGCCTCCTTTCGAGAAGGCCTGCTGAATTAAGTGCCCATCAGGGGAGAAATCCTGCGCATGAGAGCTGTTGATCTAACAACTTTGCAGTGTTTGGCTGTATGAATGGGAGTGATAATGGAATGGGGGTCACTGAAAAGGAAAGAAGGGGAGTTGGCAGCAAGGACACAGGCTTAACTCCCAGTGGGTCTCCCCCTTCCCTAATACCTGGTTCCTTAATAAGATTCACTGAATGCCTTTGAACAAATGAACCCCTGGAAACCTGCAAGCGATTCTGAAAAGATTTTAGTTTTTGTGCTTTCCACATGTGAGTTTGTTGCGGAGAGCAGTGGAGGGATGACATGGGCTTTAATTGTCCATTTAAGGATTTCAGCTGGTGATGAGCAGGAAGTCTGTGCACAAGACTCCCCAGCCTGGATTTAATTGGGGCAGAATTTGATTGGTTAGTGGTGGGGTCCATATCCATCACCTTCCTGTAATTAAATCGCCTCCTGCCAATGAATTCACTCTAGGGGAAGCCATTAAATTCCCCCCTTGCTCTTAATCAGATGATTGACGGTTCAAGTTCCACTCCAGAGATCTGAGCACACAAACCAAAAGAGAAAATGTTGGAAAATTTCAGCAGGTTTGGCAGGATCTGTAAGGAGAGAAAAAAGCTTATGTTTTCAGTCCAGATGACCCTTTGTCAAAGATAAAAAGCACAGAAAGTAGGAGATATTTACACTTAAAACATTAGCTTTTTTCTCTCCTTACAGATGCTACCAGAAATTTTCCAGAACTTTGGTTTCAGATTCCAGCATTCGCTGTAATTTGCTTTTATTTAGAACATAGAACACTATAGCACAGAACAGGCCCTTCGGCCTTCGATGTTGCGCCGACCAATATAAAAAGCAATGCCCCTCCAAACTAAACCATTCCCTTCTCTTCCATATACTTATCAACTAACCTCTTAAACGCCACCAAACTTGGCGCATCTACAACAGCTGCAGGCAGGGCATTCCACTCCCGAACCACCCTTTGGGTAAAGAACCTACCTCTGATATCCGTCCTATAACTATCACCCCTTAATTTAAAGCTGTGTCCCCTCGTGCTAGCTTTCTCCATCCTAGGAAAAAGGCTATCACTGTCCACCCTATCTAAACCTCTAATCATCTTATATGTTTCGATTAGGTCCCCTCTTAGCTGCCTCCTTTCTAACGAAAACAACCTCAGAACACAGAACACAGAATCTTGATTGACAGTCCAATATAACCCTGGAGGATTGATGTCTTACATGTGAACCATTGAGCCCTTTCTGTCATTAGCTGTGAATCTCCCAAAAGACATCTAAATGCTGCCACCAGCTGAAAAATTGGAACATTTCTCATTGGCATTGGCAGTGCTACGAAGGTGGGACCAAACCAAATTAAAAAGTGGTTAAATTTGGCAGTGGACACCCCCTTCCCCCTCACTGATCTCAGACAGAGTGGCAGTGGACACCCCCTTCCCCTCACTGATCTCAGGCAGAGCGGCAGTGGACACCCCCTTCGCCCCCATTGATCTCAGTCAGAGAGGCAGCAGACCCATGCCTTCCTCACACTGATCTCATAAAAATACCCCCACATGAATCACACCAGGCCGAATGTGTCAGATGTGTGTAGCTGCTGAATCAGCTGTTCAGCTGATATTCAAGAACACTTCCTGTTTTTCCTTCTCTCAAAATAACTGAAAGATGAATGATCCTTCATGTGACTAATCTTTTGGAGTCTCTGCTGTAGCAAAAATCCAGAAAATATCATTGAACACTGTAATGGAATTGTTCCCCAAAGATTTGTTTCATTACAAGACTAATAGGATATTGTATGCAATGTCCATTTAAAATATGTGATATAACTGAATCAAACTGATTGATTTCCCCACGACAACTGCATCCCAGCAGTTCCATCTTTCACATGTACCCATGATATTAGAATGTGGCACAGTTCTGAAATTGTACCCAATATAGGAGCATCAGGAATGCACAGTACACTAGAGTTTTGAGCTTGTATACAATAAAGCAGAGAAATATAGATTAGCACATATAAAACTGATGAGTTTCCAATACACAATTGTGGTGTTGCCACAACTCTATAACGTCAATTTCAAATCCAAGGTTGGCACAACAATGGTCAGACTTGTGAAACCTCTAAGAGCCATTGAAACACCAAATGAGCTAATGTTCAAATGGACAACATTCTGCATCCTCATCTCAGAGGTCATTGGCACAATTATTTGGATGTCTTATTTAATTAAAATGAATGGTCCTTCTGAGTGTCTCATTGGATGAAGAAAAGAGATTGGTGATTGATGTATAGAAAACAATAGCAGGTGAGGTAACCAATCAGTCCATCAGATATTTGTCGGTTGACAGGGATTCACATTTCATGGAGGAGCCCTGTTTATCATGATACTTCCAGTGGATAAATATGCACTCTATGTTTTAAAAGCAGTCCGGCACTCTGTACATCATAATGGCCGACATCAGCATGTTTACTGGGCAATTGCGTATGTGCCAATCTGTCAGGAGAGATATCAGTGCATATGCACTGCACATCCATCCCCCCACATCTCTCCCTCCCCAACCACACCGTTGCTGGCCTTTCGATTGCTGGGCTTCTGATTGCTTCCAGGCCATTGCTCTCAATTGCTAAATCACCACTCCCACATTGCCAGCTCCGATCCCCACCCCCAATAACCAGCCCCAATCTCTTCCCTCATGACCAACCCTGAATCCTCCCCCACCATGGTTAATCCCAATCCACCACCATGTGCAGCCCTCTCCCACCAATCCCTAGTACAGAGAATGCAGTTGGTTTCCCCCCCCTACCGCCACCTGTTAGCCTTGCCCCATCTTGCCCCATCCTATTGGCATTGCCCAGTGTCTGGGCAATGCCAGGGTGCCCAGCCTGGCACTGCCCAAGGGACACCCTCTCAACCTTGCAGGAGGACCTCAATGACCTCTGTCCTCACCAGAAAAGTGATCACACATGGTTCCATTAATGGGGACCAACTTTAATGCAGCTAATGAGACCCTCACCTAGTAGGACGAGGAGACATTAGCGAGACCAGAGAATACCAACCCGGCACCCAAGTGATATAGAAATGTACATTTTCATATTGTAACCAGCCTCGTGCTGATTTCTAGCACAAGGCTGATTACATTAAAAAACATGGCCTGGGCGATTTGCAATTGGCTGGACACTGGTCAAAGGAAAAAGGGAGAAATAGGCACACATATTTAAACCTACCTGGAGCAACAAATTTCACTGCTGTTAGGCTTTCTGTAAGACTAGCCCTAGATGACATTACGGTGAAGACTGGCTGAAATGTCTGAAAAAGTATGATTACTATTGATTTGAATGGAGGGCTGTAGTGGGGATTTCTCAGTGGCCTGATTCTCTTAAAAATTTAAGAAAATTAACAATTAAATTCACGAAGGCAAGATCTTAACACAAGACATAATTAAAATTTATTGAGAACATGAAAAATCATTTACAAGACAACAAAACAAGACAAATATTAACCTCAGTCATGGGAGACCTTTGGACAGTCAAATAGATCAAGTTAGTGCTAAAGTCCCTTCCAAAGATCTGAGGCACTGAGCCAAAATTCAGCACAATGATATCTTTCCAATATCTAAGGTACTCCTTCTAATTAGCTTAGATTTCATTTCATGTTAACACATTAGTGCAAAACATGACAGATTACCTCAGCCAATTGCGATGCACTACTTGACTTAATAACCATTCATTTGTCAATCCAAAAACCAGATTTCCTCCCCCTGGCGAGGTCCACTTCCTTGTTGTTATGTCTGTAAGATTGCTGCCATCTGAATACAGTTCCCACCGGCACATTGCCAAAACAATTGATAATATTGGTTCTGGGTCCCAGAACTAGCACTTTCCATATGTGGGCAATAGAGCCCTTTAGACTTTGATTTAAAAAGTTTCAGAATCTGACCCAAACTCAAAGCTACATTGTGTTTCTGCTGACTAAATTTAAACAGGATTTTGATTTGGCCGCGTTCAGTCATAATCCCATGAAGGGTAGCTTCACACCACTGGCTCCTCAACCAAGCACGTACACCAAATGTCCTAACCTGTGGTGCCTCTCGCACTAAGCAGGATTATTATTGCAACAATACTTCGTAATTATCAGTCGGGTAGAAGTCTCACAATGGTCTAATCCCAGCTCACATTTTAGCTGCTGAACATCCATAGTCTCTGTAGTGCTTGCATTTTGACTGAGGTGAACAGATATTTCAATTAAACTTAATATACTGATATATTATTATTATTTAATATATAAATATAGATACTTAATATTAAAATTATCTTTCATTCATTTTAATAATGTTTAGCATTCACATGTGAGCAAACTGTTAACATTTTCTTGTTCAGTGAAAGTCATCTTAACTCTTCCCTTCCCAGCTGTTGCAAAAACCAAGAATCTGCCTGGGCTCTGCTACCTAACTCAGAATCTCTTTCCAGAGAGGCTGTTTTTGGTGAGAGTAATGAAGGAGTGGTGCAAATATCCCAGAAAATGGAGATGGGTATAAATAATAGTGTAACTCTCCTTGATAAAAACAAATTACTGCAGATGTTGGACTCTGAAGCCAAAAGAGAAAATGCTGGAAAATCTCAGCAAGTCTGGAGCATCTATAAGGAGAGAAAAGAGCTGACATTTCGAGTCCAGATGACCCTTAAGAAACATAGAAGATAGGAGCAGGAGGAGGCCATTTATCCTCTTGAGTCTGCTTTGCTATCCATTAAGATCATGGTTGATCATCCAACTCAATAGCTTAATCTTGCTTTCTTGCCATAATCCTTGATCCCATTTGCCCCAAGTGCTACATCCAACTGCCACTTGAATGCATTCAATGTTTTGGCATCAACCACTTTCTACGGTAATGAATTCCACAGGCTCACCATTCTTTGGGTGAAAAAATGTCTTCTCACCTCCATCCTAAATGGTCTACCCTCAAACTGTGGCCTCTGGTTTTCCCACCATCGGGAATATCCTCCCTACATCTATCCTGTCTAGACCTGTTCGAATTTTCTAAGTCTCTATGAAACCCTGCACCACCATCATTCATCTGAACTCCAGTGAAAATTATCCTAACCTAGTCAATCTCTTTTCATATATTGGTCCTGTCATCCCCAGAATCAGCCTGGTAAACCTTTGCTGCATTCCCTTGAGATCAGGAATATCCTTCCTCAGAAAAAGACACCAAAACTGCACACACTACTCTAGGTGTAGCTCACCAAGACCATGTATAGTTGCAACAAAACAACCCTGCTCCTGTACTCTAAACCTCTTGCAATGAAGGCCAACATACACCTCTATCTGCAATGACAATTCCCTGTGTAATTGGGTACCGGGGCACTAACCCAATGGAAAATGGTCTCTGGATTTACGGTTTTGAACTGCCTTGTGTGAAATTACAAATAGGTCCAATAATATGAGGGCTGACATCTTTCACATACGTTAATGATGTAACATCACTGAATAAGAGTATTGAAAAGACATGGGCTTTATGAATGTTTTTGTCATTTTTGGGCACTGTGATTCTTAATAGCAAATGGTTGATGTTGAAAATCTGGTGCATAAATTGGCCCATAAAAGCATAATACATTGGCGCAAGATTTAGCTTTGGCAGATCTGAATGTCCGGAGCTGCATGGAAATACGTGTTGCATTTTCTACAATAAACAGATGTCCATTTACTTTGTACGTGGGGTATTAGAGTAGACTTACTGTGTACATGAGTCAGGACAATTCATTAAGATCAATGTATTACAGGAAGGAATTTGGACAAAGAAGGAATGGTTGAACAGTGTTTTCTTTATATTATGGTCTCTGAAAAATATCAGGTTTTTTTCTGAAAGAGAAAAATGTGAATGGATTGAAGCCCCTACTAAATACCGAACTATGCAATTTAACAGACATCATCAAAAGTACTCAGTTCTTCAGTTATTGTATAAACCCAGGGTTAACATCAGGAGCACTTGATACTGATACAAGTACTGTATAATGAAACTGATGCAATGTCACATGATGAAGATACAGTACACTGGTGGGAAGCAAAAGTACAATCTGGGATGGTGGCACAGTAGCACAATGATTAGCACTACTGCCTCACAGCTTCTGAGTTCTGGGATCAATTCTGGCCTCGGATCACTGTGTGTGGAGCTTGCACATTCTCCATGTGTCTGCATGGGTTTCCTTTGGATGCTCCGCTTTCCTTCCACAGTCCAAAACTGTGTGGGTTAGGTGGGTTGGCCACGCTAAAAATTGATCCAAGTGTCAGGGGGATTAGCAGGGTAAATATATGGGGTTACAGGATTAGGGCTTTGGTGGGATTGTGGTCGGTGCAGACTCGATGGGCTGAATGGCCTCTTTCTGCACTGTAGGGATTCTATGAGGTATGTATAGATCTGTAAATAAATAGGTATGTTTCTTTCTCAAATAATGGTCCATTCATAGCGTATCAGACCAAGCTGAAAGAAATCCATTCACACCCTGAACCCAAGATGGAACAATTAATGGATTTGTAATTGTATAGCTGGTTGAACTGTAGGATGATGTTGCTGTTTGTGGTGATATAAAAGCGAACACTATGGGTGGAGTTTTATGGCCCTATTGTGATGGGGGAGGGGTCAAAAATGTGGCAGGGCATTCTAAAGTGCATTGACTTCGGTAGGACTGCTGGTGCGAGGGGCTGTAAAATTCCACCCCATGTGTAAGTTCAACCAGCTAGCATTGAGTGCTTATCTGCCTTCCCCTTATTTGGCTTCAACATACCAGGCACGTGTTTAGCTAACATGCGTTCTTTCATTCTCAGCATTAAACTTATCAAATTTGTCTATTCCTCAACTAAAGTGTCAGCAAGTTAAAAGAATGAAATAGCAAAATGTATGACTGATTTATTTAATTACAACCTGCACAATGAGCATGCAGCCTGGTTTGATGTTGGTTTGTTTATAGACCTTCCATAGCTGTTTGTTCTTCATTATCATTCTTCATTATTTGATCTAGGAATGTTGAGGGTATGGATCCTGAAGGGCTTTATGGAGGGAAGACAATGTTGCACCCTCTTTTCACCTCTGAAGGAGAGAACAAAGGGATTGTTATGTAAAATCCTCGTGGAAAGAAAAAGGGATTGTTAAGTAAAACCCTTGTGGAAAGAAAAACAGAAAGTTGTGTGCTGTTAAGTTGAATCGCACATTGTTAATACTGGTTATTATTACATACATCCATGTTAGAAATAAATTAATGTATTTACTAGAGCCTCACAGCCATTTGGATGAGGAATATTAAGGAATATAGCATGAGAACAATTGATCAGAAAAGTTGGCGATGAACGGTCAGACCAGATTTCTATCCTTTCTTCAATGTTCCGGTCATATTTTAGAATGTGGCCAGAATCACCTTTAATTTGCAATTACTTACTAGATACAAAGTTGACAGCTGCACAGTTTCGTATCTGCTCAAATACCATTTGCAATATCTATCTGGTCCCACACAGTCTTGTTATTCTCGTGTTTATAGAAGTACATTTGAAAGAAATCTTATTTAAGGTTATTTCAGAAAAGTTTTATTTAATTCTTTCAAACACTCTTAACTTACCAGAAAGGTTTGTGCAAAGTGTTCTACAACTCCCATCTTCCTGGTGCATTCATCATTTTGGAACAATGATTGAGCCAGAATGAATCATAGATTACGTATGAGGCTATTCAGCCATTTGTGCCTATGCTGGTACTTCTGAAAGAGTGATTCAGTTAGTCCTTCCTCTTTCCTCATAGCCCTGAAAATCTTTCCCTGTCCAAGCATTTATAAAATTCCTTTTCTGAAAGTTAGAACCGAATCTGCTTCCATCACGTTTTCAAGCAGTGCATTTCAGGTTGTAATGACTCACTGTGTAAATGCTTTCTCTTCATGATGCCTTTGGCTTATATATTGTTAACATTTATGTCTTCAAGTCATAAAGTCATCGAGGTTCACAGTATGAAAACAGGCCATTCAGCCCAACTTGTCCATGCCACCCTTTTTTATAAATCCCAAAGCTGGTCCCAATTGCCCGGATTTAGCCCACATCCCTCTATACCCATCTTACTCATGTCTAAATGCTTTTAAAAGACAAAATTGTATCCGTCTTTACTACTACCCCTGATAGCTACCGATCTTTTCACACCTGGGAGTGTTGTTTCCTTATTTTCCCTATTGAAATGCTTCAAGATTTTGAGCATCTCAATTAAATCTCCCATGAAAATAATTACTGAATAACATACTGCCTGACTTACACATGAGTGGTGGTTAGATTGTAAAATCTGTCTCCCCATCTCCTCACTCTAGTATGAAGTGTACCTATATTAGGGCTTATTTTACTCATTTTTACCTCAACAACAAGCAATTCTAATCTTAGTGACACAATTGGACCTTTTTACTGCACATGCTCTGCTCAATAATACCACAGCTGAAGAAGATCTGCTACACTTAGCCATTTTTCTCCAGTGTTCTCTTTCACTCCACATGTCTAATATGAATGCATTTAAATGCAATTTGCATCTTAATTAAATCTTGGAAGCATAGAATACGTTGACAAATATGACTCAAGGGGGTTAAAATTATGCTTAGTTAGTGAAAGAAGAGGGAATAGTTTTTTTCTAAGGCAGTAATGTTGGTACTGATCCTGCAGTGATGGGCCAAATCTGTAATGTATATTTTAGCTCTGACAATTTTGATCATTTAACTAATCTCCATTCAAGCATAGAAAACACACCTTCAATAATGCTTTGTCAATCCCTTTACAGCTGTTAACAAAGCTGTTTTAAATGTTAAAACTGGTGATATTTGTATTGGATTACATGATTTCTGCTGGCAATTTCAGGTAGCAAGTGGGAGTGAAAGGAAATGTTCAGTGATAATACAGATAGAATGCAGGAGTAAGGAATGTACTCCTGGAGGGCACGTGGAAACAAGGCAGATCACAATCCCCTACAGTGGAGATTACAAGCATTGGAACACAAAAGGCAACTGAAGAAAGCAGTGTCTGCTCCATGATGCATGTGGCAGGAAGCGCCAAAGGAAACCCATTAGTTGAACAGAAACGCAAACTTAGACAGGCTGACTTTGCTCCCAGTTCCTATGCAGCGAGTTGTATAGACCCAAGTCAAGAGGCTCAAGTCTCAATGGAAATGGTCTTCTGACTCTATCAACACAATCAGAGTTTATGCTTCTACAGAGAACTTATGCTAACATCAGGCCACCTAACTTGCTGACAGTGCCTCTCAGTTAAGTCATGGGAAGGGTGATGGAGCAGATTAATGGTGAGGCACTGGAGGAGAGGTGATGAGGAAAGGTAGAGTTGGGAACTGCGAGCAAACGTATTTCTGGAGGTTTCCTCACATGACTTGCCACCATGCTATCAGTTGACGAACACATTCACCTTTGTGACACACTTGCTAGAATTTCATTGCCCCATCTGTTACAGGAATTGGAATAAATGAGGCACAAACAATGGAAAGGTTCATTGACCACAGTCAGGATTTTATGGTTTTGAGATGAGAGAGGTCATAAAATGTCACCTAGTACTATCCTTCACCAGTTGGAAAGCAAAAAGACTAACTGGATGATGCTTGACTGCCTAATGGCCTCTATTTCCTGTTTTCAACATCTTTTATAGCTGTTAAAGAGAAACATTCAAAGAAAGTTACAAAAAGAATCTTCTTCTAATTCTCTGAGGGTTTTTCCTCTGGGTTTACACACAGCAGAGTCCTGGAGATTTATCATTAATTTCAGGAGACCTCAGGCCAGTCCTAAAGGGTTGGCAACCTGAGAGGGCAGATGGGTGGGTGGTCTTTTGGAATGCCTCCAGTTAGGGAATCCTTCCTTACTCTGGAAGCATTTTTTTAAAAACTTACTTTTATCTTACTTTTTCTTGCTGGCTGGAAGGACAACTACAGAATCCTGACAATCGTGAACTCCTTTCAGCATCAGGTTTTCAGACCCTTGATTAACATCGTAAAGTTGCTTGACAGCCATTTGAACTAAATTGTTATTTTTGTGCTCATTTATGCTTGAAAAACAGGCAAAAAATTTACTGCTTTCCTGTGGATGAGAATCCCAGAATGCAGATAGCCACTAACAAGGAGTTCCCAGATCCTGTGACAATGTTTGTTTTATAATCATACAAAGGACAGATACCAAAGTAGCAGTAGCACCAGAAGGACGCTATATCAGTGCCATCTGTGTGATATCAACTATGTTGTGTTGTTACTATCTCCTTCTATTCAAACTAAGTTAGAAACCTTGATGTCAGTACAGGATATTACTGCAGCAATTGTAAAGCTCTCCAAGGAACAAGCACCTGGGATAGTGTGCCAGCAGAATCTCAATTAGCCACTCTGCACACAGCCCCTTTCATTAAATTTTCAAACATAGAGGCAGAGGACAATGGGCGAGGAGATGATTCACAAGAGGACAGCCTGCTGGCACATCACTGTACATACATTGTCGACACACATAGAATAAAAGCATTTAATGTTTTGATGACTTGGCAATCCATCAATTAGCATGCAAACAGCTTACAGGAGCGAACAATGAGGCACATATAAATGGCATGCAATCCGAATACAGACAGAGGGAAGGAAAGTTTAACTGGACAAATGTATGAATGTGCCGCTTTGAAAGGGCTATGTCAAAAAAGTGTTTCTTTCGACAGATCGCGAACTAACCTCTCCTCACTGCATCTCTACTCCAAGAACTTTCGAACATCTTCATTCTCCTTCTGTTTCTTGCATTGCTACTGTTTCTTTTGCAAGTCCAAGATTAGGCCATTTTTGCTGACAAGGTTGTGCAAGTGAATGTTATCCTAGTGATTTATCTGGAGTATCCTGCACAACCCTGTGAACGGTCTTAGTATGTAAAATTTCACAGCCTCAATTCTGCCCAGTGAAACACCCTCAGGAGCATGTTCCTCGTTATAACTGTTCAGTGTTGAGAATTATGGATAATGCGTGGGTGTTAACAGTCAGGAATGCAGTGGATTAGAATGGTTTCTTCAAATCTAGCCTTCCAACTTGTAATCTCCTGAATAGAGTTATGGCACATTGCCTTGTGGCAAGATGTATCATGAATACACTCAGAAAAGATGAAATTCTTTGTGCATGAGGGTACAATTTTCATCATAGGTTACAATAAAGTTTACGGAATGCAATACACTCCTTCTCAATTATGACAGCTTTGGTGTTCAGATAGTGATACATGTGGCAATGTTGTATCTACTCAGCATTCTACTTAGTGATGCCAGTGTGTCCATATTATTCAGTATCACTCTTTTGATTTTGTTACTTTTTTTATTGATTTTATAAAAATATGTTGGTATTTTGAAGTTGATGGCAAAACCCAATGGGTGACTCTGATAGTCTCGAGCTTTCTTCAGAATGTTACATTCCTTTGAGAAGACTGTGTGGCTATATTGGATATGTAGACTCGGGGCAAGGCGTACTGAATGGGTTCCATGCACATCCCATTCTGCACCCCATCCCCTCCACCCTGCTTATGTCTTCCTTATGT
The DNA here is from genome assembly GCA_024679065.1 of Sphyrna mokarran. Classification (NCBI taxonomy): domain Eukaryota; kingdom Metazoa; phylum Chordata; class Chondrichthyes; order Carcharhiniformes; family Carcharhinidae; genus Sphyrna; species Sphyrna mokarran. The sequence goes on along the minus strand of JAGIQG010000004.1, from coordinate 105,515,377 downwards.
TTGGGTTGGCAGCTCCTGAAATTCTTAAGCAGAAAGATCAGAGTAAGACTATGCAAGGACAGCCACTGTATGTCAGCAAACCTGCCACTGTTGCAATGCAGATACTGAAGCAACTTTCAATTGGTGTGAAGCATGAGAAAACAGAATAGATCAAAAATGCATTAAATTCAAACAGTGAGCCTTAATGAGCTTTGTTTTAACAGCCCCATAACAATTTAAATAGCTTTTCCTCAGGGGAGAAAATGATACTTTGTGAGACCTAATGCTACCGTGGAATTCCTGCATGAGAGCAAAATTAGCAGACAAAATGAAAGGAAATAGAATCATCCAACTTGCACAGCAAGAATGTCAGAATAAATCATTTGGTATCCATAACACAATCTATGCCCCAGAGTATGTGAGATTGGGAAGTCTGACCCAAAGCGGATTATTTTGTGTTGATCCGTACATCACACATGTTTCTATAACTACAAAAAAGTATTTAACCCCACTTTTCACTCTTCTTTGTAGCTGACACTGAACACAAAGAAGGTGCAGAAATGAAGTTACTGTGGAAAGTTCTCTGGTTTTAGTTGCAATGAAACAAATGGTGCACTAATTTATAATTCATGTCATTATCCCTTCAGTGCAATATTAAGCACACAGCTGGTGGGCACTTAACATAAGATCAAAGCTGGCAGAGAACATTGAAACTTAGGATAGTAACAGAAACTGCTACTGGTTACGAAAGCAGCTGACCTCACATTTGAACTAAAGCCAATTTATTTTTGCCTGAATTAACTTCTGGGGCTATTAGTAGCTCTTGCATTACATCTGTGATATATTTGCTCTTTTTTCCAAAGTGTCAAAGGCAACTGCTTAAAGTTTATTAGTTACAAGCAATGCTTCCATTAACACTGAAAGTTACTGTGACATTTCCCTAGTCGCCACAGTCTGGCGCATGTTCAGGTCAATGCACCTAACCAGCGTGTCTTTCAGAATGAAACTATAGCACCCGAAGGAAACCTACCCAGGCATGGGGAGAACGTGCAAACTCCACACAGACAGACTCAAGCAAGGAATTGAACCTGAATCCCTAGTGCTGTGAAGCAGCAGTACTAACTACAATGCCATCAAGTCCTGCTTACACTTTGACACCAAACTATCCAGAACAGACAGTCCCACCTTCAGAAGATATGGACTTGAAAATTGTGGGATACAATGTATATTATGTCGCATTGTGACCTGGGAGGATACCATGGCTCCTCCACCAGTCATTCTTACTGGGTGATATGCTGCTAAGCAACATCTGGACATGTGGTCAAATTTTGCTCCGTGAACCTGGCTGAGTGCAGAATGTCCTATTCTAAGGGATGTGGACAAAGGTTTCAATCCCAGGAAATGCAGGCATCTGAAGACACTCTCTGATTTCTTTTCAAATTTGGAGCATGGACTTTCACTGAGTGGAAATTCCCAAGGTTCAATTTTACCAGATTATCTCTTGTAAAATCACATTATCATCTTGAAAGACATTGATATTAATAATGAGGCTTCAATTTACAAGAAAGTCATAAATATCCTAAATTGTTCTGATAAGTAGTGCCATCCTTCCATGATAGATTCATGTCTAATAAAGCTCATCATCGAATATAAAATAGGACGTTCAGATTTGTTAAATTTTGTTGCTGCATGTGCTGCAGGAAATGATGTGTTGGGCTCACTGAATGTGCTTGTAAAGATGCTTATTTACCAGGTTAAGAAAAACGCAGTCATTTATCCACAGGTTAAAACTGTACCGAGGCTTGCAACCTCATAGCTGCGATCAGCTGCCATCATGACTCTGAGTACAGATGTCCATACTTCCGAGCATGGTTCCCCCACTCCACTCCCCAATTAATTCCCTGGGTCATATAACCCTTAATTGGCAGATTGTTCCTTAAAGGAACAATCTATCTCCATCTAAGTCATTTTATACAAATGTCAGAATATTTTCTTTAGTTTTTGAGAGACAAATGTCAGTAATCAGTTTACACAGTCCAAAATAATTAAATATTCAGTGCCTGAATTTAGTCAATTATAAATCAGACTATTAGGGGTTTCTGAATCCTTGTGGAACGCTATAATTCCTCTATCTGGTGCATTTCCACAAGATTGCTATCAGTTGAGATCACAATGTTAAGTTCCTCTTCTATTTCTTACCATGGGTATGTTGTGCCTGTCACAGGATGACTGGGTACTTTCATGCTAAAACAGTGAGCAACAGTTCCTGATGGCCACATATTTCCTAATGGCAAAACTGGGCGATCTTTTTTTCCCTAACAGTTTTTGCCTTTATGGATGATCCTTTCTTCTATGTCTACTCGATGAGAAAAGGATCCACTTTAGAAATAATGGTTGGGATTTTATGGTCTCACTCATCCTGAAGTTGTAAAATTCTGCCCAAGGTTAACAGACCTTTCCATGGTCTGCCCCTCATTCCTGTGTGGATGGGCCAGTAAAATTCCGGCCTGTGGGTGGGGTTTTCTGCCATGTTCACCTCAACACAGGAAAATCTTATCCGAGATCAATGGACCTTTGCGTGCTCTGTCTCCCACCCACTATGATTCCTGTGGCAGGCAAGATGGTAAAACTTCCTGAATTGCTCCAGGCACCCAACTCAATCCACTACCAAAATACCTCACTTAAATCCATCACAAACAACTGTGTTGATTGATGTGAATTGTAGCTTGTCTTTTGATTGCATTGGATGGTCTCTACTCGCCCCGGAAAATTTGAAAACATGAGGCTCAGTTTCATTTTGAGATGACATTTCATTAACAACTCTGTTGGTGGGACTCCTATTGTTGCAGGTGGAATGGTTTGGTACTAAGTACAATGTGTGGTCCCTCTTGACTGCTTCTTTAGACCAAAACTTAAAAGTTTACATGGCTCACCTGGCTAATCCATTGGATATTGGGTGATAAAGTGCAGTCCTAATGTACTTTATACTATTGTGTGACGAAGCTCTGAAATTCAGCACACTGTCAAATACTATGAGAGCAATCTTACCAAAACACTTCTAAGTGCCGAGTGATTGTGAAAACAGGAGAGAATCCTACCAAGTGTTTGGGTAAGCTTCCAGTCGCAATTGTATTACATTTTAAAAAAAGAGTTCGGATGTAATTCCCACCAGCCGGGAGAGAGGGCTGAGTCTATTCTTTTCTTTATAGAAAGTCAGCTGCTGCGATCTGGGGGCACCATTGTGCAGGTGCCCTGATCTCTAAATGTAGTGCACACTGGGTAATATCATGTAATCTCTCCCCTGGACATCGCCCCACCCTACCCTGATCTCTCCCCCAGGCATGGACCTCCCCCCAGTTGCTATTCCAGTCCATGCTGATCACTACCTCTCCCCAAACCCAGTTTTTCACCTCTCTTGCTCTGCAGAATGTGATATGATCCTGGCAACTCAATTCACTCTTGTGGGTAATGAATGGTTTCAACACAAGTTCCTTTGATGGGTCAAAACGTATGAACAAGTTCAAAACCAACATTGGTATTTCTTTTACAGAACATGCAAGGGAATCAATAATGTCATAGGTCCAACATCTAAGTATCTTGTGTCTCACTTTTGACAGAAGTGAATCCCGATTGGACCGGTACACGATTTGCTTTGCTGAAGTCAGCATGTATCCTAAAAATTCAACGCCATGACAATTCTTGTGGTACTGGAGCACTGTATTATTTTCTTGTAAAGGTTGGAATTGAGGGATTTCCTCCGGGTTCACTTAGATATTTGCTTGCTGGCATTTACTTAGCCTAATTCATCCTTGAAAACACTCTTTTATTTCTGCATCCATTTGAGCAATTCTCCTGCCCACATTTGGAAAATCTTGTCCAATTTAACTTGGTTTCCTTAAACTAATTGTCACTGAGAAGGCTCGATTCTTCACTTGCCATTATGATCAGTCTGCCATTACGAGTTGGCAGACTGATGACCATAGCTTACAGATATCATTACAATGTTCGTTATTTTTATTGCTTCTCCAATATAAGTTGTTAACTTGGCTGCAGTACTCTTCAAATTCAAGTACTGATATGAATGCTCATCTAACACAGTAACTGATGCTCCTGTGTCAACTTTTGCTTTTAAGAGGCTTCCCATTTACTCCTACCTAATAAAGGTTATCTTGCTGTTTTTCTTATAAATTTTGAGTGAATATTTATATTGTTGGTGCTAGACTGTTCCGCATTGTATACATGTGATGTATTATTTAATCAGCTGCTCAATAGACTTGACTTGGCTCTACATCTATGCCTTTCATTTGAGAAAGAAGAACACACTCAGCCTCCTTATATCTGTGGAATTCTCTCAGCTAAGTGGTTAGCTCCATATCAGTAACATTCCACATAAAACGTTACTGATTGATTGCCTCTTCTAAAGTTTCTTGTCTTATTTGTACTGAACTCATTTTTTGCCTTGCGACTACTTCGGTTTTGGTGCCACTGTTGTTTGCAGGTTCCTGCTTTAACAGGTCAACAGGACCTTTTTGCATGCTTTATAACTATTTCAGTGCTTTTCAATGCCTACACTATCTCCATTGCTCATTTAAAATTTATATCAACTTTTTAAAATAATATCTGTTGAATTTTCTTGTTATTGAACCTGTAGACTAATCTGTTCCATAACATATCATTCAAAGTGGCTCAAAAATCACAACACTTAGATATCTATTTCAGTTTAACGATATAAATCACAATTGTTTAGCCTGGGGCTCTCTCCTTTGAATTAAACTTGAATCTCTGATGTATAACTGATGGTTTAGGCTATGAATCATGCAATAATACTGTGAACTCACTGAATTATTTGGAGTTTGGCATGCTTTAGACTGTGGGACTATGGATCGGATTATAAGTTTGGATTCTACATGCACCTAGGAGAATAGCCTTGTGCTTTGCTTCTTTCTTTGTTTCATTCACTTGGAAGTAAAACCCAAAGATCTTTATGTATTGGCCTGATTTTACCATTAAGTTTTATCTGTTTTTGGGTGTGGAAACTTGGTAAAATTGAGCATAAGGCAAGTACCATGATCCATGCCCTCTTCTGCACTTGTTCTCATGTTACCAAGAGCTGAAAATGGCTGCTGTTGGGACCATGCCCGAAACAGGTACAACGTCAATTTAAATATATTTGCGTGCATTTAAATTGACTTAATTGGCAGCACATCCAAACTTACCAGCATTTCCTCCTTTACCACTGCATTCACGTATCCAGATTCGGCACAAAACAGACATGGTCCGCAAAGGTCCAATTCAGGCGTTCCAATTTCTGAGGAGTGCCGAGCTTCTGCCGGCTCTCTGAGTCAGATCAGTAGTTTGGGGGGGGGTGGGGAAGAAGGCGGGTCAGGTGGCTTTCAGGTGGGGTCAGGGGCAGGAGAGTTCTGCTGCCACTCTGTGTGTGATTTGTGGGGGAGGGAGGCGGGGGTCCGCTGCCACTCTGTGAGTGATCGGCGGTGGGGGAGGTGGGGTGATGTGACAGGGGAACTTTTCTCTTTTTTTTGTGCATACACACTTGATTGGAGCTGCAGTGTTTTGGGTGCATTAAGTCCGCCCACAGGTTTCTGCTGTGTGATTCAGAATTGCTGCTAATTTTTTCAGGAAGAATGCGTATGGGGGAGCCTGAGAATAAGCCTAAAAATTGGATCTGAAATACTCCCAGTTTCAAGTCTGCCTTGCACTTAGAATCAAAATGGTAAAATAGGGCCCATTGTGTCCAATCCTCTGCGGAGAAGTCAAATGAACCTATCTGTCAAAAGAGGGGCATTTTGGTAAATGTTCTTTTTTTTTGTTAATTTCAATGTGAACTGGATACTCAGTCTGAGGATTAAAAAAAACTTTCCTGCCAAATTTAAAGATGCTTGTTTACTAGTTTAAGAGAACACAACTTGTTTATTTACAGGTTAAAATTTAACAGAGGTTTTAGTCTTGCGGCTGCAATCAATTCCTGAGATAACTTCTGAGTATAAAAGCCTTAGTTTATGAAGGTAATCTCCTACTCAGCTCCCTGATTGTGATCCTTACACTGCACATTGATCCTTATAGGGACAATCACCTGAAGTACAATATGACAATTAACTTTTAGTTGAATTTTTGTTTAAATTAACAGTGAAAGCATCTTTCTGCATATGTAACTGAGTGAAAAATATTTTAATTGATGCATCTTTATTGTCTGATAATGCAAATTGCTTTACCAGCAAAGATTGTTCATATGCAAATAAAATAATTATTTATTCATTGTATCAAGGCATGAATCACTTTGTGGTTCTCTAGGTTGTCATAACATCCAAATCAAATGTTGGATGCTCTTTGGAATAAGCAAAGACAAACTCACTGGAGTTTTCTTATCAGATTACAAATTAATAAAGCATTGTGAAATATTTGTTTGCTCAGCAGGACTCCACTTACATTACTTTCACTAGTGGTTGTCAGGCTTTCTGTTCAGTATCTAATGCAGCCCTTCTGAAGAAGCTTAGTTTTCCATTTCTTGGATTTTATTCAGGATATGTGGTTCAGCACCTCTATGGAGGTCAGGCTAGATGAAGCCTACCAACGCCTTTACTTTCTCAGAATATGAAAGGGATTTGGCATGTCCACTATGACCCTCATCAATTTTTACAAATGCACCATTGCATCCAGTCATATCAAAGCTTGATATGGTTTCTGCTCTGACCAAGACTGCAAGAAACTACAAAGGGATATGAATGTATCCCAGTCCATCATGCAAACTAGCCTCCCATCCATTGACTCCATCTCCACTTCTGGCTGAGTCAGAAAAAGCAGCCAGGATAACCAGGGACCCAACTCACCCCGGACATTCTCTCCTCCACCTTCCTATATAGGGAAAAAGGCACGAAAGTGTGATGACATGTATCAACCAACTAAAGAACAATTTCTTTCATATTGTCCTTAAAATTTTGAATGGACCTACACATATTAAACTGATCTTTCTCTTCATCCTATCTAATTGCAACAATCTCTTCTGCATCCTCTCCTTTCCTTCTCTGCAATAGACTCTATGAACAGTATAGAATACATAGAAATGAAATTTAAAACAAGGAGCCAGAGCCAGGGCTCTCACTTTGGTCTTTCACTCCACAGGAAGGAGGAACTCCCAAGTCCTGAAACAAAAAGAAAAATGAAATAACAAAACTTTTCACTGTATCCCAATACATAGGACAATAATAAATTAAATCAAATGAAACTCATTCAACTTATTTTCTTGCAAGCAGAGTGTACTAAGATTGCCTATTATGACTCATTCAGTTCTATACATTTACACATGTTAAATTAGGTGAAATGAACAGACTTTGCAAATATATTTCTAGGTGCTAATAAAAGCATTGTGACATTCCTTTTTACCGATGATGTTGTGTTGCTGGCAATTCTCTTGAGGCTATCTTCATCATCCTAGGAGATAAGGCTAACTGGTAGAATATAGTGAATGACCACAAGTACAGCTTTGATCTGCTGAAAAAGAAATCATAAAAGTGTTGCCTGGAAAATTCAGGAGGTATCTGACTCAATCTTTGATTCACAGTAGGCCCAGGGGCCAAGGAAGATGCCAGGGCATTTTCATTCCTTCACATCTTTCTTCCAATTCCCAATGCAGATAAAGCTTCTGACATATAAGAAATTGCTTTTCATAGTTCATGACTCCTTAGCATGCAAAGGAAGAAGTTCCTTCAGCTCATATATGAGATCCTGGGCTGGAGAGGGAGATCTCCAGCCGACTCAGTACCCAGGATAGGCAATTAGTTTCATGATGGTCAGGGATCCTTGTTAAGGCAACTCACTTGGATCTGGATTAAGCAGTTAGTTATAGGGAAGCCAGGTAAGTCACATCGATTTAGTTGCTGTTATTAACATAAACGTTTTATACATGTCCTTCAAAAGTAAATGCCCATCCCAAAATGATAAAAAAACTTTAGGAAAGCTATCATTTGGAAGTTGAATATAATAAAACATACTGAAATGTTCCTTGACCTTGCACTGGGCATTACTGGCACAATGCAACAGGCTAAGGCCTGATGTAATCGTGACAGCAAAGTGGCAATTAAATGGCAAGACCCCCGAAGTTCAGGGTGATGCTTGCAGGTTGAGTGAAGGTATTCTGCAAAGCAGCCACCTATTCTGGTTTTTCGTCTCCGTCATGTAGAGGAGTTTGTATTGTTGCAGTGAATACAGCAGACTAAATTAAAAGAAGTGTCTATAGATTGTTACTTGATCTGAAAGCACTGTGTGAGGCCTTAGACAATAAGGGAAAGAGGAGTTAAAAGGGCAGTCTTTACATTGGAAAGTGCCATGGAAAGGGGACATGGTTGATCAGGTTGTCCAGCCTTTCCGCACCTACATCCATATCACTTCTGAGACCTGAGATCATTTTAGTAATTTACAGTTTCCTGGCCCTAAATATTTTCTCTTCACTATAAACATGCAATTTCCCTAAGCATCCATCCTGCATCTGGACATTCTGAGGCTCACAACTTCTTCCTCTTCCAATAAAAGCTAACACACCATATGCCTTCTTAACAGTCCAATCAACCTAGTTGCCAACTTTCAGGGATCTATGCAGATGGACACCAAGATTTCTTTGCTTATCCACACTATCGAGTATCTTACCATTAGCCCAGTATTCTGTATCCCTGTTACACCTGCCAAAGTGAATCACCTCACATTTTTTTGCATTCAACTCCATTTGCCACCATTCAGCCCAGCTCTGCAGTTTATCTATGTCGCTCTGTAACTTGCAACATCCATCTACACTGTCCATAATTCCATCGACTTTAGTATCATCCACAAATTTACTAACCCATTCTTTTACACTCTTATCCCGATCATTTATAAAAATGACAAACAACAGTGGCTCCAAAACAGATCCTTGTGGTACACCACTAGTATCTGAACTCCAGTATGAACATTTCCATCAACCACCACTCTCTGTCTTCTTCCAGAAAGCCAATTTCTGATCCAAACCGCTAAAACACCCTTAATCCCATGCCTCCGTATTTTCTGCAATAGCCTACCATGGGGATCCTTATCAAGTGCTTTACTGAAATCCATATCCACCTCATCAACTGTTTTACCCTCATCCACCTCTTTGGTCACCTTCTCAAAGAACTCAATAAGGTTTGTAAGGCATGACCTATCTTTCACAAAACCATGTTGACTATTCCTAATCAAATTATTCCTTTCTAGATGATTATAAATCCCATCTCTTATAATCCTTTCCAGAACTTTGCCCACAACAGAAGTTATGTTTTGACACATTGGTGGCTATATTGATGCCCTTTCCTGCTCTTCTTAAAACTGGAAACCTTCAATTGCTTCCAATTTCTATCTTTCTCTTGCGTTCACAAGGCCCATCTGCTTGCCCTTCCTTGACTTCTCTGTCTCCATTTTTGGGGACAGGCTATTCACTAATATTCATGATAGGCCCAATGACTTACTACCTTGACGACAATTCCTCACACCTTCCTGTAAGGATTCCTTTCCATTCTCCCAGTTTTTTCACGTTGTATCTGTTCCATGTGGCAACATTCCATAGTAAGAAATCTGACAACACCAGGTTTAAGTCCAACTGATTATTTGATAGTAAACTCACAAACTTTGTTTACCCCAGTCCAACGCCGGCATCTCCACATCATGGCAACATTCCACAGCAGCACTTCTGCTCTTCCTCAGTTCAGCATTCGCACCTATCATGGTGGACAGTGCCCTCAACCACATAAGACCCATTTTCAGCGCTTCTGCTCTCACCCCGTTTTCTCCCTCCCAGAACCATGATAGATTTCCTTTGTCCTCACTTTCCACGTTCAAATTCAATAGATTATCTTCCACCATTCCCAGCAACTCCAGGGTGATGCCATCACGAAAGTTCTGCTCCCTCAGGCTGACCAACTGTTCCATATTTTAAGGGATTGTCACTGATTTTGATCTTTCCATGTCCTGTAAGGGATGCCTTCTTTCCCATTTTTCTAGGACAGCCTGTCAGAGACTGATTGTGGGAGTTTCTAGAATGAGTTTGAATGATTTGAGTGAACTGCAAGTGAGTGGGCAGCTGGGGAAACAATGTTGCACTCAACACGATTAGTTGTAAGTTTTAATTTATCATAACATCCCACAAATCCTGGTCTCTACCTCCCCCTCCTATTATAGTTTCAAGATCCCACCTCCTCACTCACCTGGTCTCCTACATCCCAAATCCCCAAATGCTCTCATAGTCCGAGTTCTCATGCTCACCTTCCACACCCACAGCCTCTATCACTGTGTAATGATTGTGACGATTGTCCCTTTAAGGGAGTTACTTAGTTTGGGAGACCAGTTAGACTGAGGTTGGATTATTACCCAAGGGGTGGAGCTCTTTCTTAGGCAGAAGGCTGTCTGAAGAAATGTCGGGACTGGGACTGCTGCTCTCTGAACAGTTTTTCCTAATTACTAAATACTTTTTGAGTGCCTGATGAAGTCTGTAGTGTACATCATTACAGAGATGATGAGGATAAAATGGATTATGAGGACACTGCTTGTGGCCAGAGATGTGTGAGCTGTATGATGGAGAGATGTAGAGAAAACCTGAAGTGACCTGTACAGTCAGAAGTTTAGAAATAGATAGAAGAAAGAATTAAAAGAATACAACTTCAGAAGCCAGAACTGTGATTTTTGTGTTTAATGAAAAGTGGTATTTTTGTTTTCAGAAAAAAGACCAAGCCTTTTCCTTATAAGAAAGTAGAGAACATACAACAGTATTTTGACTGAAAAATAAATGCCCCAATGAGTTGGAGCTTGGTCTCCAGAGCATGGGAAAGTGGTAAGATTGAGATTGCTGGGTTCCAAATCCAAGCAGAGCCTACGGGGGTCCGGATAGTGGTCCCTGTGCTGAGAGATTGTTGGCAGCCAGTTCAAAGGTTTTAGAGAGAAGTCCTCAACATGTTCAGAAGATAAGTTGAAAAGTTTTGAACACGACTCCTTGGCTTTCAAGAGTGCTGGATCTTGCAGTAAAATTGACAAAAGAAACTGATACATCAAAGGAAGAGAAGAAAGGACTCTCCAAATGGCCAACGAAAAATAAAGTTGCAGACAGAGTTTTCTGTCAGTAAAAAGAAGTTTTAAAAATTTACGAAAAGGTTCAAAGGTAGACCTTCCATGTTCACGTCAAAACTTCAAAAGTGAGGGAAAAGCACTAGAAAGAACTGGCACGGCTGAAAGTTAGAAAAAAGTTGACAGTCTTAAAGTGATAAAACATTTAAAGTGATAATGCATTTAATGTGGAATGCTGTTAAATCAGCAACCACAAGAAGAAACAAACAACCATGGGCAAGAAAATTTGTGAAGATCCAAGATGGAGGGCAATTTTCAAAAAAAGGCCCATAAGCAAAGAAAATCTCAAGGAAGAGCCAATGAAGACCTCAGAGGAGACAATAAGTTTTCAGGGAAGGAGAAAGGCCCTACCTCAGACGAGGAAATGAAGATTTCATGAAGAGACAATGCAAGATGATGGCAGAAGGAGTTTAATTTAGATAAATGCGAAGTGATTCATTTTGGTAGATCGAATCAGGGCAGGACTTACTCAGTTAATGAGAGGACACTGGGGAGAATTATAGAACAAAGAGATTTAGGGGTACAGGATCATAGCTCCTCGAAAGTGAAGTTACCAGAATGGTGAAGAAAGCATTCGGCATGCTTAGTTTCATCGGTCAGGGCATTGGATACAGGAGTTGGGATGTTTTATTAAAGTTGTACAAGACATTGGTAAGGCTACACTTGGGATACTGCGTACAGTTTTGGTCATCCTATTATAGAAAGGATATTACTCAACTCGAAAGAGTGCAGGAAAGATTTATTAGGATGCCACTGGGACTTGATAGTTTAAATTATAAGGAGAAGCTGGATAGACTGGGACAATTTTCCCTGGAATGTAGGAGTGTGGGGTGATCTTACAGAGGTCTATTGCCTGAGCTGGCAATCGGAGGCAATGATGAATTGCATTGCCTGTGCCTATGTTCATCAGGAAGAGGATCCTAGGATGTGGAAAATGGTTCACATCTTCCAGGAGCTCATTATTATCTTAATCAACAGAGGGAGGTTTGGTGCAGTGATAAAATGCTAGGCTTTAATTGCAGGTCTTACATACTGTGTGATATCCAAAGGACTGTGTTTAGTCTGAATGGCACAACATGTTTAATTGTCAATGTTTTATAAAAGTAATTAGTGGCAATTTCCATCTTTGACTGGAAGAAAGCAACTGTTATCTTTCAAGCTGTGAAATTGGGACTTATGTAGCACTCTGCTTAGATATACAAGTGGTATTCAATAACACTTTGTTTCCCATGTAAAATTAGACATTGCTATTTGTTGCATGTTTAGTTACACGGCATTAATAACACTGCAATATCTATTAGAAATGTTAAACAATTAAATGCCACCATTAGTAGCTTATTATGTTCTCAAATATCAGCTTCTCTCTTGTAACCATAAGGAGTTGATATTGAGCTGAATATTAAACAATTTCATGTATATTCAAATTAACTCCATCAATGTTATTTCCTGTCTTCACTCGTCCTATTTTGACTCGCTTTCCCCTTCACCCCTTTGACTGAAATCAACATAAAAAAACATTTTTTGTGATATGTATGCCACAGTCACTTGCAAAAAACATTTCCATGCTTTTAATAGCCATTTATCAGCCGACCACAGTCCCAAAGCTTTGCTTTTTAATGGGATCCAAGTTTAGACTAAGAAGGCATTTCTATCAAGAAGTCAATACTAGTTCGTCCCCAGAGTAACCATTTAATACATGTTCTACTGTATTTTCAGTAATTGTGTCAAAGTTAGCTCTTAAGAGACCCATACATTTTGATGGTATTTTGCAATTCTGGTAACTAATGCATACCTTTTAATGCTGTCAAGTCATAGTAAATTAGTAAACTGACATACAGTTAAATAAAATTTTAAAAAATGACAAGATGAGATTGAACATTTTATGTTCCATGAAGGTTAGAGGCAATTGTGCAACCAATTTAATGGCACCCACAGTGACTTGGAACACGGTGAGTTTATTTATGAATACTGAAATGTAGTCGAAGCTGGGCAACATTGAATTTTCAACATGACGCATTCTTCAAACCCAGAGCGTGATAATATTTACAGTATCATTTTTGCTCTCTTGCGCTCTCTCTCTCTCTGTGCATGCGGATTGTTTGCTTTTTCCCTCTTGCTATCGTGACCAACAGAGGGTGAGATTTTCTGGCTGTGCTCACTTCAAAACCAGAGAATCCCACCCAACCAGAGGATCCCATATTATAAGGGACGCAAGACGGCACAGTGGTTAGCATTACAACATCACAGCACGATGGACTTGGATTCAATTCCGGCCAGTGAGTGTCTATGTAGAGTTTTCATGCGTCTATGTGGGTTTCCTCTGCATACCTCCCACACTCCAAAAGATATGGGGGGTTAGGTTGATTGACCATGGTAAATTGCCCCTCAGTGTTAGGAGGATAAGCAGTGTACATATTTGGTGTTATGGGGATAGAGCCTGGGTGAGATTATTGTTGGTGCAGACACAATGTGCCAAATGGCCTCCTTCTGCACTGTAGGGATTCTATAATTCTAAGACCTTTGCAATGGTCCTCTCTCCCCCGCCTCCCTCTCCCCTCCATTACAATTCCCGCAGCAGGCAGGATGGGAGAAATCCAGTCATGTCTGGTAACACAATACCAAACGATAGTCAAGAAACATAAATAATATTGTGGAATTTTAAAAGCCATCAAAAGAATAACGGAAGATGATTCATACTATTGGACATTCATGTCCTGCTTTGCAGTTTGTTCATAATTACGGTCTTCTTTCAACTTTTGCCATTATACTTTGCAGCGCATTTCATTTAGTTTAATAGACATTGCGTTGCTATGGTCTTTTAAATTTGATTGCCCCAGGTCAGGGATGTGGAATCTACCAGAATTCATCTGCTTTTATATTGAAGTTCTGATCATAAATAATCATATAAATAGACCATATTCTATACTTCATGGTACTTTTTGTTTTGAAAGTTAAGTTTAAAGGTTAGCAGCTATCATAGCTCCTACTCAGATAATATAAACTCTCAACAACAGGCTGCACAGTTATTAGTGCAGCTGAAAGTGATCCTTGAAATTCTACACTTCAGAATGGTAGTTGCACATCTCCCCCTGCTGCTGAAACTTTCTACTGCATCACATTTTCTTATACCCACTGCTCGCACTTACAGTCAAAATTAAAGATTCATTACAGAGGCAAATCACCTCAAGCTATGGGGTATGGTGTCTGTGCTGATCGAGCAAAACAAATAAACCCAAAATTAAATCCAACTCTGCGTATCAAATGGAACAAACTGGAAAGTTAGAATGCTCCAAAGCCACTAATCGTTTAAAATAAAAGCAAAAATAAAATACTGGAAATGCTGGAAAACTGAAACAGATCAGAAAATGTGACAGTTAACAGGTCCTCCTGCCTAATCATGGAGGCTTTTAATAGAGATTAGCAGCCATGAGATAGACAGGTGCACTTGAGTGCAGTGCAACCCCAATGCCCCCCTCCAAACCGCAAGGGTGAAGAGGATTGGTGGTGTTAGTTCAAAGTGACTCTCATGAGAACAGTAAGCAAGCAGTGGCTTGTAGTGAGGGGATGGAGTTGGCTGGGGGGCAAATGAAATGTAAGATGTAGCAGATGATGCATTAGATGGCGAGGATTGACATGGGCTAAGATTTGCAAGCAGCTCACTTACATGTAGTCAACAATCTCCTGCACCTGTTGGAGGCACATAGATCATTTGGTCAGACTCTGGATCTGTTCTGAGATGCTCTCCAACCCGTTTGAAGAGGGCTTCTTTTGCCTCTTTGTTGTATCAACATGAAGCTACCAGTGAGATGCCGTATGTGTTGCTTGCAGAACTTTGGAAGGAGCCACTGATGCAGATGTTTGATGCTGCAGCAAAGTTTAAAGTTCTTCACTTCCAAAGCGGCCACAGGTCATTTTGAAAGAGAACACACAGGTCTTTGCCATCAATGGCATTGCTTCTCAGGTGTCTGCAGGTAGTTCAGACTGCAGTGCATCAGACTGGGCCCTAGCTTCTTCCCACTTGATCATCTTCAGAATCTTGTTCCATCCTGATGGAATACCGTTGTTGGTCTTTGCACACTCTTTGACATTTTTATTTATTCTATCTTGGGGCATGAGCATCGCTGTCAGGGTTGTTTTGCTTCGCAGTTGCACTTGAACTGAATGACTTGCCACACTATTCCAGAGACAGCTAAGGGGCAATGACATTGCTGTGGGTCTGGAGTCACATGTAGCCCAGACCAGATAAAGACAGCAGATCTATTTTTCTAAATGATGGGTTTTTACAACAATCAACATTAGTTTTGTGGGTCACCATTATTGAGAGTAGCTTAACAATGACAGGTTATTTGTTGAATTTGAATTCTGTGGGAATTAAACCCTTGACGCCAGAACATTAGCCCAGTGCCATTGCCACTAGGTCACATCTCTATGCTGTTCCTTCTCCATAAGAGTTTCCAGGAATACTGGGTGCACAAGAAGCTTTTTGATTGCAAAGTTTAGACAGAGGATAAAAACTTGAGAAGGCTTTGGCCCCAATTGGGATTTGGTGTCTTCAACAAATCCCTTGCACCTGTGGTTGAATGGCACTCATGCTGGTCTTGTATGAATTCACTCTGCTCTTGGTTTCATTGACCCTCGACCTCCCCTCAGTCAAGCTCAACCTTCTTTGTGCTGCTTCTCAGCCTCCTCTTCCTTCTTCCAGCAAGATCCCAGTGATGACAAGCAACTCCAATGGCTTACCTTCCAACATAAGGACTGACTTGGTGGGGTCACCACCAGCTTTAAGAGGTCAGGAAGGCCTGTGATTGCCCGGACCAGGATAATCCATTCTGATATCAGGCATTGACACTGTGCGAGTAAACAACCAATTCTATCTGCCTCTTTCCTTGCTGCTTTGCTCAGCATTGAATTTGGCCCACAGACGTCTGGCTTTCCTACATGTTATTGGACACCCTGCTCCCAAGTGTGTCGGTAATTAGAATCTCCTTCACAGTCAATAATTTGAAAAGGTGAGTGAAAGCAAGTAAGAAGAAGACATGGAAAACTGGAAAAGTTTAGCACTTCCCATTGGCTTAGGAGCAGGGAAATAAATAAGAGATAATACCACCCTCACTTGTTCAATTTAACCTTCTCCGCTTTAATACTTTACAGGTCAGTGGGTATACGAGTGTATTTTTCCCTCTCCAATTCTCCTTGCTGTTTTCCTGTTTAGGCTCTGTTCACCAGTAAGATCTTCCAGTTCTGACATTGCCAAAGCACCAACATGCTTGCTTCTTTTTTATGGTTGCTACCTGGACTTACTGAATGTTTTCACCATTTTCTGCATTTGCTTTCTATCATATTGTAACCATAAACATTGGAATGAATTCTGAGCCTGGAAAGAACACAAAATGAAAGTGACATTGAGAATCATTTTCTAAAAATATAAGTAGGATTAAGAAAGCATATATCAGTTGGACATTTTTCCATAGAACCATAGAACACCTACAGTGCAGAAGGAGGCCATTCAGTCCATTGACTCTGCACCTACTCACCAAAGAGTATCCCACAGAGCCACACTGTCCTGCTCTATCCCAGTAATCCTGCGCATTTATTATGGTTGATCCATATCATCTGCACATCTTTAGACTATGGAGGAAACCAAAGCATCTGGAGGAAGCCATGCATTGATCAAGTCAACACTTCAATATTGACGTTATAGGTCCAAACAGAGCCTTGTGCATCAACATCTAGTATAATTGGTGTCTGCAATCCTATGTTGAGAGCAATGGATGAAAAGCCTTTGTAACAACTGACAATAGCAAGTGTTATATGGGACTGAGAAATAGTGCCGCCCACAGTGTGATGTAAAGGGACACAAGACCTGATACATAGGTCAGTTGTGGCCTGGACAGAGACCTGGGTAGAAGCAAGTGTGGAGTTAGCTCATAACTTGGGACAGTTTCCTTAGAAATAGGTATATAATTACATTATCAATAAACACGTGCGGAATTTTCCCAAAAAATGTTTCGGTTGTGAAAACCATTCCGGCATTAATCAAATCACAATTTTCCCACACTTAGTCATTTTTTTGCGAGAAGGATGCAAATTGCTCTCATACCCACCACCCTCATCAGGCCCTGTCCCTTTGGTACTTTTCCAGCATCCTGGCAGTGCTCACTTGTCTCTGCCAGGATGTTAGGTGGTTCTACCAGGCCATGTTCCTGTTGACCCAGGACTTCAATGGCCTTTGAGCCCACCCAGTATGGCGATCGTGCCTGGTCTTTACTTGTGGAGACCAGTAGTGATTTCGCTGGTTTCCTGGTGTGCCCTAGGGTTGGAGAATCCCAGGAGCTGAGAGAATCCGACTTCAAACAGACAAAGCATATTTAAATATGGGGACGAGAATCAGTTTATGTCTGGGTGCAGGAGCTGGTAGAATTCCAACGGGTGTTCACACCTGTGCTAAACACCCCCACCTGTGATTCTTCAACCATAGGCCACCCTAATGCAATCTACACCAGGCACGATAGGGCCAAAAATCATGGCCATATTGTTCAATTACACAAGTTGCAGAACCTCTTCCCGGGATCCATAGAACATATAACATATAACAGAGCTCTTTACAAAGGTATTCTGCAACCATAGTGTCAGGATGAAGTATTTTTGGTTAAAATTCTGCTTTATACATAATACAACAAAATAACACCTGCTATTCAATTCATTTCAACTCAGGCATATAATTATGACCTTCCATCAGATCATAAAAGATTATTTGGTACATTATACATAAATTTACTGGAAATGAGATCCATATGCTTGATGCACTGAAGGTGATGCTGAAGATTACACCAAACTAGGAGAAATCTGGAATCAAGGAAACAATAGGTCTGGGATAACATCGAAGGCCGAAGGGCCTGTTCTGTGCTGTAATGTTCTATGTTCTATGTTCTAAAGTTCAGAAAAAATGGGAAGAAAAGTAAAAATGTTGAAGAAAATAAAACAGCAAATATTTTAAAAAAGCATAGTGCAAAATGTTGGCGAACATTCCAAATTAAGAACGAGGGTCTACATTCAGTTACGTTGCTACTCTTCAGCTCAAAATTAACACTGCTCATGTAAACATTGAGGAATTTTTAGTGAAAAGTGCATTTGGTACAATGCAAAATCCTGCAATTGTTTGCATCATGTGAAAAGCATTCTGCTGGAAGCAGGTTCTGCTCACAAAACTGTTGAATTAATTACGAATAATTACAGTTGGGAGCTTCTGTTAATTGCATTCTTTTGCAACCTTGAGGAAGCTTTTATAATTAAACTGAATCTTATGGGTGCAAGAACTTTAATGGGTTGAAAACTCGAATGGGTTGGGGGTACAAGGTGGCACAATGGGTTAGTACTGCTGCCTCACAGCACTAGGGACCTGGATTCAATTCCTGGTGTGGGTTGCTGTCTGTGTGAAGGTTGCACATTCTCCCCATGTCTGCCTGGGTTTCCTCCAGATGCTCCCATTTCTGCCTAGAGTCCAAAGATGTGTGGGTTAGATGGATTAGCCATGTTAAATTGCCCCTTAGTGTCAGGCGGACCAGCTCGGATAAGTGCATGGGATCGGGTTATGGGATAGGGCCTAGGTGGGATTGTGGTCACTGCAGATTCAATGGGCTGAATGGCTTCCTTCTGCACTGTAAGCTTCTATGAAAAGCTTTTGAATTTTTTTTATTTTACTGGGAATTTGATGACTAGATTTTAAAAGTAATGTACTGCATACGTAATTTTTAGCAATTTAAACGTGGGTTAGTCACAGGTGGTGAATCAACACTGCAATTAAAAACACATTGTTTTATGATAAGCCCTTTCTCAGCTGTGTGAATAAAACTGCGCCAAGCTATCACTCTTCAAGTGTGTCAAGGATTATATTTAAAGTGCAATTTAACAAGAAAAATTATTAAAATGCTGATTACATTAGCTGATGGTAGATGTTGCATTTGGTGACATACAAATGACTTTAATTGGAGCAACAAGTGGGGAAGGCTGGGGGTGAATGGGGATGGGGGGGCCAGTGGGGTGAGGGGGAAGGGTGGGTGGGGTGGGGAAGTGGTGGGATGGCGGTGGGGTGAGGTACCTGGTGTTCCAAGTCTATAGTGTGGACGAGTTCCGTAGTTTTGGGGGGAGGGGTTTTTTTTTCTTTTAGCATCTTTTTGACATTGGAATGTCCTTTTAAATCTGTGCTCCAGACAGTCAAGAGCCAAGGTCATTGGTGTGATGTTGTGGGATCCTCCTCCAGATCATTTTAATGCCAGGTAAAGCCAAGAAAGGAGCTGATAGGGTACATAGTGTTTTCCCCATGTGAGTAAGTCAAAAAAAAGAGAAAATCCCATTCCCTGTTTAACATAAAGGCAATTTTGCTGAAGGCATAGTGACTTCACCCCTTCTTTTCAAAGATCTGAGAGCGAAAAGGGGTTGAAGGAATGAACCTTGGTTCTGGAATGCTTGCATTCTCTTTTGTGGAATCTGTCACTGTTATCTGGCTGCAATAGCTGAAAAAAAAAAATTTTTCAGGATCAAGAAATTGGCTGGGGGGTGGGGGAGGGGGGTGTGGGGATGGAGTTGCAGGGGGGCAATTCTGACAGAAGTGCTGAACTGGGGAGAAAACTGGTCTAGATCATGACTGTTTCTTCAGTGCAACTTCAGACCTGAATCTCCCACACTCTGTCCACTGCAGAAGTCCCAACTGTAACCTCATTAAACACCCGGAAAGGAGGGGGGGAAGAGGCGGGTGTTGGGGATGGGGATTGGGGGTGGAGGGAGGCCTTATATGGGTTAGAGTCTGACAATTCTTGAACTCTGTGCATGTGCAGTGGTCCCGATCGGTCAGTCTCCCCATTTACTGACCAGCTCAATCGCTGGCCAGCCCAGGACCTCGGCAGTGCTGCCTTTCCAGCCCCCACCACAGCCCGATCTTGGCCCACACAACAATTCCTGAGCAGGTCCTGACCCCGTAGCACGGCGATGTCCAGCCCCCCACACCCAGCAGTGGTGAAATCCTACCACCCCCTCATCTCAGCAGATTCTCTCCCTCGCTGAGCCTCCCACACCCAGGGTCAAACCCCCTCCCCCGGACAGGAAGCAGACCCCATCCCTCGGGAGATGGGCGTTCCCTGGAAGACCACCCCTCCACCAATCGCTGGCCTCCATCCAGCCCAGATCGATCCCCATGCAGAGCAGGAAAGGGACCCACCCAATCCTACCAATTGCTCCTAGGCCCTGCCCGCAATAAGCCCCTTGGCACTGCCTGATGCCCAATGGGCAGTGCCAAGATGCCTCCTGGCATCAGCACTTTGTCCCTTAAGCCGGGGGTACAGGGTGGAACTGCTAGGGTGCCCATGCGCAGGGGCAGCAACCCCCCACCACCCAACCTCCTTCACTCCAGCAGGGTACCCCGCTAGTTCCCGAGTGAGATGCTTCTGGTGGGATGGAAGATGCTAGCTTTACGTTCCATTGCCAGGTTCTCGATGAGGTACTGAGTGCCTTTGAAGAAGGGAGCCACATATAATACGTATTCCTCCCCCCCCCACCCCCCCTTTCCCTGTCCTTCCATCCCTTCTCCCTTAGGGGAGCCAACAAGTGAACCCAATCATTTTGCATTTTCTTGCCATTCTCCCTGCATGGCAAGCCTCTGCCCACCACTGGGTTATTTCCAGCAGCAATGTTATAAGGCGCTTAGTGGCATTAATTTTCTTCCTGCCAATGACTTAATAGGGCTGGAGGCAGGAAGGTGGTGGCATCTCTACTTCCGCCATGATCACCAAGCGGAGAGGATATAAGGTTCTGCCCATTACGTTGTTTCATTCAGTTGACAAATCTATGAATTTAAGCAAGTGATTGAGCCAACATGAATATACTTCTCTCATCTTCTGGACTTCAGGTACTTCCTTCTATTCATTTACAAGAAATATGGCCCTAGATTAAATACTTTTCTTATCAAAACATATGTAGATTCTTTGAATGAAAAGTAAGACACTGGTTTAGAATAACGAAGAGTTAAGCAAATCAACTTTAAATTGAATTGAGATCAGACAGATTATCAAAATATCTGAGACTGCATTGTATTGTAGAGAAATTCTGATTAATTTTAACTTCATCTCATGGAATCTCAAGGAACTTCAATTTACATGTGGAAACGCTGCTTTATTTTGTTTGTAAATGCTGTGTGTACTTGTGTACGTATTTGTTAGTGTGGTACTTCAATGTGTTGAATTAGGGATGACATGTTATTTGAATTATTGGCAGCAGTTGTGGTGATGTGACTGTGAAATCCCCTTAATAGCACAAATAAATTTGATACCCATATTGATTTGAACCAGATAAAACTTTGAAACCATTGAAGTCTCAACTGACTGGCTTAAGCTTATAGCTGGAGTACTTGCTTTAGATTCATCACTTAGTTAGAGCTGTCAGGAATGCTATTAATATTATGCAAAAGATTTTTCAAGCTCTGAGCTATGCTGGTTTATGTCATAAAATTAATTCCTTCATCACCCTATCTTCCAAAACAATTCTTTTTTGGGTTGGTGCTGAAGGATCGTTATTTCAAGTGGAGAGTATATCAAACCTGACATATGTCTTGTGAATGTTGGACAGGGTTTTGAGGAGCCGGCAGATGAGTTATATGCTGCAGAATACTCAGCCACTGACCTGTTCTTGCAACCACATTATGGGCAAGATTCTTGGGCTTCCCAGTTCACGTGCTTCCCGGTGGTGGAAGGCAGTTTTGTTGTTGTTCATTAACGGCAGGATTCTATGTTCCTGCAGCTGTCAATGAGATTTCCCTTTGATGTTACCCCACGTTGCTGTGAAACGGTGCCGTAGATGGGGGGTATGCTGCTGGTGGGACTGGGGAATCCTGCTGGCTTGAATACAAAGAACAAAGAACATTTCAGCACAGGAAACAGGCCGCTTGGCCCTCCAAGCCTGTGCTGCTCATTGGTCCAATTACACCATTCATTTGTATCCCTCCATTCCCAGTCTGCTCATGTGATTATCCAGGTAACTCTTAAACGATCCCAGCGTGTCTGCCTCCATCACCCTACTCGGCAGTGCATTCCAGGCCCCTACTGCCCTCTGTGTAAAAAAAGTTCCTCTAATATCTGAGTTAAACCTCTCCACGCTTAACTTAAGCCTGTGACCCTTTGTGATCATCACCTCCGACTTGGGAAAAAGCTTCCCACTGTTCACCTTATTTACAATGACTGGAGAATGACTGGAGAATTCTGGCCCGTTTATGTGGTTAGTCCCGTTCAGTTTCTGGTCAATGGTAACCTCCACCCTATTTGAAGTGGGGGATTTGGTGATGGTAATCTTAATAGGAGTACTATGAGGTTGGAGGAAAGCTGTTTGTGGGATGGGGGTTAATGTTGCAACATTAATTGTATTTACATTGAGTTCTTAATACAGTAAAATGTCCTAATTGACTTCAGGGGGACATTAACAACACACTTTAACACTGAGCTACCTAAGCTCAGTGACATTAAAGTGACATTAAGGCAAATTATCTCTTGCTTAGGCAAAGAGGTAAATTTTAAGGAGCTTCTTAAAGGAGGAATGAGAAGTGGAGAAGTTTAGGGATGGAATTCCAGAGCTTAAGGCCTTGACAACTGAAGGCATGTCTATTAATCATGCAATCTTCAAGACTGGGGATTCTCAGAAAGGCAGCATCAGAAGAGTGCAAAAATCTTAGAGATTGTAGGAGAGGACAGAGACTGGGATGAGTGAGGTCATGTATTTGAGTACAAGGAAGAGAATTATAAAATTGAAGCATTTGCAAACTGCAACCTGATGCAGGTCAACAGGGAGAGGAATGATGGCTAAAAGGACTTGGGTTTTGGATGAGCTGAAGTTTACAGAGGGTGCAAGGTGAAAATTAAAAAAAAATTAAACAACTGAGCGTATCTCAAACTTCATTATAATTGCCCTTTAAGCCAAACTCTGACAGAATACATTAACTTAAGCTTTGTATAATGGATGAAAATCTTTGTTTGCAAAAAGATTTTGAATCAATGGATACTTACAGCTCAGGACAAGACTGTTCACTTCATCATTTCTGTGTGTTGATTCTCTGAATGATCAATGCTCCTAATGTCACTCCCTTGCCTTTTCCTCTTAGCCCTGCACATTCTTTCTTTTCAGATAGTAATCCACTTCCCTTTTGAAGGCCTCAATTGAACCTACCTCCTCCACCCACTCAGGCAGTAGCATTCCAGGTCCTAACCCCTCACTTTATAAAAATGTTTTTCCTTCTGTTGTCATTACATTTTTTTGCTAATTACCTTGAACCAATGTCCACTGACCCTTCTACCAGTGAGAATACTATCTTCCAACCTACTTGTCCAAATCAGTATAATTTTGAATCCTGTACTTCCATCAAATCTCAAAGAACAAAGAACAAAGAACAAAACAGCACGGGAAACAGGCCCTTTGGCCCAATGAGCCCGCGCTCATTGTTCCCACCCCAATGTTCCCACCTCTACCCGTAATCCCTGTCTATGTTTATAGATCTAGGGATTAAAAACCAAATTTGAGACAATTTAGGGAAGTGAATATTAATTTTTTCCCAAATTCCAGCAGCTAGACAATTTCCCAACAGCAATGTTAAACTGGCTAGCATTTATGGGTTACCGTTATACGTTATATTGAACAAGGTGTAATGTTTGCAATTCTCCAGTTCTGGGACTGGTCCTGAGTCAGAGGAAGTTTGAAAAATTATGGCCAGTATTTCTGCAATATTTCTGTAATAAAACTTGGAGTTATTGTGAAGTGTGAAGACGATTGTGCTAAACTTCAAAAGACAGGTTGATGGAGTGGGTGGCAGGCAAAATTTAATGCAGAGAAATGTGAAGAGATTCATTTTGTAAGCAAAAACTTGAACAGACAATGCATCACTAAATACAGCAAGGCATTAGCAGAATAGTTAATTATTGGGTCAGAACCCAGATATGTCAGCTTTTGGCTTTTAATGCCCACTTTTGGTGATCCTTGCTTGGAATAAAAGATTCACCTCCCCCCAAACAAAGCCACTTGCATCAATGAGGGTGTAGCTTACCGGAATGTGGTGAGAATCTCCTTATTCCTAGCTTGGATACCTGCTAAGTTCAGTGAGTAAAGGTATACCAGCCCATCAGTGAAAGAAACAAGCTTCAATAGAAGTTGATCCTTCTCATGGTCATTTTAGGCATTTCTAATTTTCTGCCTTAACTCTCCTTGGCTCAGAGTGGGCAATGTTTCAGCATGGTGAGGATTCCTTAAGATAGAGCATCTCTGTGATTCAAATCTGTTTCCGTGCAAGCTTGGTTGCCAGGAACACTGAAGGATTTTTAGTGCTCATTGCTGGTATGGCATAACTGAAGAGAAACAACTGAGTTGTGAATTTTTCAAGAAATAGACACTTCCATTTGGATGGCCATTCACTATGTCCTTTGCTTCTGACAGAAAAGGCCAAAATAGCGTAACACGGGAGGAAAATATTACTCCAATTCTACTCCCAATTTGCTTTGGCATTAAAACTATCTCCCCATACAAAGTGTACTTAGATGGTATATGAAAGCAATATCTTCCTAAACAATATTGCTCTGCTGTCCAAATATCGTCACTAAAGCTAGCAGTTTTGCGAACATTTGTGTTTTCACTTCTTAGCTGAGAGTTTTGTGGTCAGCTGTTTTATCTATTAACTTGTCCAAACACTTTTGATATTTGACGAAAGCTCTTCTGAAATAGAAAGCCTTGCCGGAAGGTGTAATTTTACAGGTGGGACCAGTGAGCCACATAACAAGTCGGTGCTTCAGATGAAGAAAATTATAGTGGGTCAATCAGTAGCGAGAAGAGAATTACAAAGCAGTAAAATCACTGAGACCTAATGATATTCCGAAGCTTGATTTGCATGCCAAAATTGACTTAACATCTGTGACCTCCTACTGTTATTTGATATAATACAATGCACCATAATTCCTATCCACGTAAACTTTTTCAGCAAGAAACTGATGAAAACAAATTTGCGCCAGTGCCAATTTATTTCTTATTTTATAACTGCTTGTGTTGTCATAGCAGCGCAAGTAATTGCATATCAAAAAACTAAAATCAAACTTACAAACAGAGTAGGGATAAAATATAGTGAAAGCTTGTGAGCATTGTAAATAAACCCATGACTGAAATTGCCTTTGTATTGATGTGCACATTTAACTTTAATCACAGAGAATCTTTTCAGACTCTAGCTTGCTCACTACCACCTGTCTCTTCTAGGGAGTGAAGTAGCTCGATGTTCCTAAGAAGCCCGCAGGCAGAAGGTCCTTAGTTCAGCCAATTCACGATAAAGATAAGAAATGATGCATTCAATTTATTCATGTATAATTGATCAGTTCAATGTTTTGGGATTTCAAACTACAATGATTGACTCTTCAAGCAACCTCAAGGCACATGTTGATGTGTTACAATGTCCAATAAACTGTTCGCTTTTCTGTCGCGAACAGGAACCTGACAATTATGTTCCAGCTGGTTTGTTGAGAAATGTTCCAGGAATTTGTGACAGTGTTTTTGATTTCTGCTAGTGATTATATCACATTTATAGCTCAACTGACGAGTTCAGGCAAGAAAAGAAAAGTTCAATTAAAAGAGACTGAAAACTTCATTTAAAAAAATGGCAGGTATTAGCAAAATAGCAATCATTAGCCCAACTGAAATGTCCTTCAGGCAGAAGCTTGTTATGTTTTCTTATTGTTTTCGAATGCAAACTAATGCACACTTATCTGGAGCACGTAAATACAATCAGGGTGGATTGGCTGGAGTTTCTTTTCAATTTCTCATATATTGTTCTGTACCCTCAAGTTGTTTTCTTTCACTGTTGATCGCAGATAGTAATACAAAATTAACGGAAGCAAAGATAAAACTTGGCAAAAGGGCAAGTGGCCAAAAGACAATACAATTGCAGACAGATCTTCAAAAAATAGGAGATCAGAGAAAAAGCTTTGGAGAATAGAAAGAATTGTGAATTATAAATGTGCTGTCCATGAAGACACAAATTAATTAAATATAATTGCAAATTCAATTGAGAAAAATTAAGCATTGTGCATGGGAACAAATTTAAATACACCCAGAAAATTTACATCATTTTCATTTGGTGTACAATTGCCTATGGATGAGTTAAGTGTGGGTCCTCTCATAATTTGGATACCTATACCATTTCTTTCCTCCAGGTCTCTCTTCAACACACTCTGTACCTAAGATTTTCCAATATCCACAAAAAGCAGGCAAGAATTCTGATCAAATGCAAACTCAGAAAGTTCTAATTTTTGTGCCATATTTGCTCTTGGTCTGCAGGAGTATTCATTGTTCATGCTGATTTACTCTGAAGAAGGTGGTGGGCTTTCACCATGAGGCATTGAGGTAGGATGATAGCATCCCTCTGTTGGCGTTCGGTTGGGAATTCCAAGATGCTGGATCAGAATGACTAAGGGAAAGAATGTATATCCAGAATATTATGTGGTCTGTAGGGGAATTTAGAGGTGCTAGTATTTCCAGAATTTGGTGTCTTTGTTCTTCTTGGTAGCGGAAGTCACAAGTGGGGGAGATGCTGTTGAAGGAACTTGGGTGAATTGCTGCAATGAATCATACATTGTGCAGCTGCAGCTTATTAGTGAGGAAAGAGGTGGATATTAATTTCAGGGTAAGAGGTAGTAATCAAATAGCCCTGGAATGTTGAGCATCATCATCCAACTGAGTGGTAAATGCCCTTTCAAAGCTCTGACCTATAGAATTTTGAGGGATCAAGAGGTGAAGTATTTGGCATCAAATATATCCTTCCAATTTGTGGAGCAACCTATCTTTTAGATCTTCAATTGCCAGAATACATTTTGCCATGCTTTGTGATAATTTGACTTAATTTCTACTTAAAATTATTGACAATTTGTAAGAAACTATTGGGAAGCTGTAAGAACTCAACTATTTAATGTATTCTGGGGAAGGAATTTTGCCATTGTTACTTGGCAAATCTATATGTGACCCCAAACACACAGCCATGAAGTTGACTCTGAACTGCCCTCTGAAATGGTCAAGGAAGTCCTTCAGTTGTACAGGCCGACAAAGGAGGAAAAATAATTGCCAACCTCTCCAGTGATCACCACATCCTTGAAAAGATTTTTTAGAAAACTTCAGTTGCTCTGGATGCTTTACTTCAATTCTCCGCAAACAATTATCAAATTATGTGTGACTACGCACAAGGGTCAGAGTTCAACTCCACTGTTGATGATAATGGATATTCCATTGTAATTTCTTAAATCTGTTTAATATTTTTCACTTTGGAAAGTTTTGAAGATGAGAGAAAAAAAATGTACGCAATGCCAATGCTGTTTTAGTTTACACAAAGATTAATTTGTGACTTTGATCTCAGCATTGAATTGATTTGTTTGATTGAATCTCATTAACTACATTGTTACTTTGATTATTTTGTTCTCATGTGAAATCTTTTTTCCATGTTCATCATGTAACTTTTTCTGATTTGCCAGATGATTAGTTAAATAGTCATCACTTGTCATGTTTGGGGCAGGATTTTAACTTTTGGGACAGATTTAAAACTAGCATTGTGGACTGGCCATCTGTTCTAGAAGCTGTTTGATTTTCCATTGGTCAAAAGATCAGGGCATCAAAGAACACTCAGAAGCAATGAAGTAGTTTGAAATTTTGTGCACAATATGAATCACAAAAAGAACGAGGCATGTGAGAATGCATTCTGTTTTTGATGATAGAGGATTAAAGATTGATACACTGGAAGAATAAACCCCAACCTGAACCCTTGCCTCCCCCGGCTCTTTGAGTAACACTATGGCAAATGTTCAACTTAAATCAAGTACCTATTGTGTTATAATTCTAAAATAACTTGGGCTTATTTACTGCACTAAACACAAGGCTCTAATTGCTCATAAGGGACTCGATAAACATATTGTGGGATCATTTATTAAGGCTAAGCAGATGAGAAGGTGTATTGTGCTCACCAGAAAGTGACCTAGATGCCTCAACATTAACTTGACCCACCTACGTGAGAATCTTCATGATGGTGAGTTGTGTGGTAGAGCTGACGCCAAACAGTTCCCTTCATTGACTCTGAGGAGCCTTCCTCCTGATAGGGATTGGATGGGCAGGGTCAGCAGTGGGGCCAAATGGCCCCCGTGCATCCGGGTACCTTCCTGCAACACAGGACTTTAAGTGCAAAGGAAGGAGAGGAATCTGGAATGCAAGCAACTTACTTGACATTTCTTTATTGAACATAAAACAAAGAACAAAGAAGAGCACTGTACAGGAACGCTCTTCAGCCCTCCAAGCCTATACTGGCCGTGCTGCCCATCTGAATTAAACCAGGGACTATATCCTTCATGTATTTGTCAAGATGCCCCTTAAAAGTCACTATCTGTTTCCACTACCTCTCCCAGTAGCGAGTTCCAGAGACCCATCACTGTGTAAAAAAACATGCCTCACAAATCTCCTTCAAACCTTGTCCCTCACTTCTTTAACAATGCCCCTAACAATTAACTCAAATTGAGTGGAGGATTGAGGGCTGCTCACTTCTTGACTTCAGCCCAACCATGCTGTTGCCGATGGCCGGGATGTTCTCCTCTCCCGAAAGCTCCCCTTGTCTTCACACTCCCCCCTCCCCCGTAGCTGCAGGCATTCTTCTCCTGTGGGGATAGGGGCCATGAAAAAAAATAAGGCGTGACTCCAGCAGAATATCCAGTGGTGGTCCTTTGAGGGCAAGTGTTGTGATACTCTTGAAGTGGGGGCGGAGGGGGCAAGGAAGGAGATGCTTAGGGGAATCAGAGTCTGGGAGCATACAGGGTGCTGGGATGGGGGGAATCTGGGGATGATTTGACGGAAGATGCTAGATAGAGTTAAACACACACCCTTGTTGCCTGGATAAAATCATTGACCTCCTTGTGGCACTTCTTCCTAGTTCTGGGGCCAGTGCCATAACACTGACCGAGGCAGCAATGGCTCCCAGGGCGCTTTTCCATCACTTCCCCAGAACAACATTCTGCTGGGGGGATAGAGGGTGTCCTGCTTTGCCTCCACTGCATCCAGCAACATGGCCAAGTCAGATTCCAGAAATCTGGGGGCTACCTTCCTCAATAACATTTCTTCCTGCACTGTTGGTCTGTCCCAACCTAGGCATTTTTATGGAGCTGCCCCTTGTTAAGCAGATTAGCTGCAGGAAGTTTGGCAGAGCATTCCAGCAAATTATATGCAGTTTGCTTGTTAACACTGAGGGGAAGCCAAATCAGCACTTGCAGGTGTGCTAATGAGGAGGGTGGAATCTGTGCTTCTATGATGATTGGGGATAAGGGAAAGAGAAAGAAGTATGAGAAGACATTAGGACCAGGGGGAGATGGCAGTAGCTTGGGGGAGGAGGGGGTCAGTAAATTTGAGTAGGGGGAGATAGGGGCTCTATGCAGGTGAGTCTGGGGTGGGGGGAGGTAGGGAGAGGGCGCCAGCAGTCTTCTGTGATTAGCGGAGAGAGAGAGGGACATTGCCACTCTGCTTGCAATTGGCAGGGGATGGAGGGGAGGGGCTACTGCCACTCTGCCTGCAATTGGCGGGGAGGGAGAGGGTCCACTGCCACTCTGCCTGTGATTGGCGGGGGAGGAAGGGGGCACCACAACCAGCCTGGGTGATGGGAATTGGGGGAACAAGGGGGTCAGTAATATTGGTGGGTCCAATGTCCATGGAGGCCAGGGGGGAGGCATTATCTGACCAGGGAGGAATCTGGCAGGGGAGCTGATTTACTTTTTTGCTGTGCATGTGCAGTTGGAGGCGCTGATCATAACTGCAGGGTTTCGTGCATTATGTTAAGCACTGCCCACAAACTTCTGCAGTAGGCAATGGACCTGTTCAAAATTTTGCAGCCAGTATGCGTTTGCAAGGCTGTGGGAAGGGGGGTGTGGGCACGGGAGTACAGCTGCTCCCCATGTCCAAACAAGAGATCTCGAACTCTCCCAGTTCCATGTCCACCTGACACTTAGACAAAAAGTCATAAAATAACACTCATTAAGTCAATTTATCATGCAGTTCGTAAGTGAATGTAGAGAGAAACAGATATAACAAATTCTACCTTACTTTAACTTAATTTTGGCATTTCCTTGCAAACTATGAAATTATACCATAGTGTCCTTTTTAAAAAATCAAAACTGTCTGTCAGACCAATCACTAACTGAACATAGTCTTTCTTTGGGCTTACTTTGCTCTCCTCATAAGTATGGTAGCCTAGGTCCTTACTTGTCACATTCTACAATTTACCAACTGGCGTCTAAGACATGTGTCTCTAACCTTTTAT
This sequence comes from Sphyrna mokarran, assembly GCA_024679065.1. NCBI lineage: Eukaryota > Metazoa > Chordata > Chondrichthyes > Carcharhiniformes > Carcharhinidae > Sphyrna > Sphyrna mokarran. The sequence continues at coordinate 105,484,923 of JAGIQG010000004.1, read as the reverse complement.
TCCATTTCTAAACTTGAAATTGATGGTTTGAGAGCAACCACAAAGAGATGCCAATCAAACGCTCTCATTTTTGCCACTCCAGCTGAAGGCCTCCAGCAACTAACTCCAACTACTTTCAAAATAACTTGGCAAATCCAAACACAATACACCAGGCCGGTTCGCAGAGCAGGTTTTATTTTGATCAAAAGAGAGACTACCTTTCACAGACTGACCATCTCAATAATCATCTCCCTGCTCCCTGGCTTCATGTTGCATAGCTAGTATACTTTTATATCCTTCTAAGTACAATATCAAGAGTTACATCAAGCTGCATTAAATATACAACAAGGGAAAAGCCATTTGACCCAACTAATCCATGGCTGGTATTTATACTGCACTCAAGCCTCCACTCATCCTCCTTTACATAAATTCTATTGGCGTAGCCCTTCCTGTTCCCTCACAAGTCTAGTTAAGCCTCCCTTAAATGCTGTTCATATCAACTGCTTCCTGTGGTAGAAATTCCACATTCCCATCACTCTTTAGGTAAAGACATTTCTTCTGAGTTTCCTATTTGATTTCTTGGTGACTGTCTTACAATGTTGGCCTCTAGTTTTGCTCTTATATGAAAATATTCTCTTTGTGTTTTATCCTATTAAAACCTTGCATAAATTTAAATCCCTTTATTAGGTCACCCATCAGCTTTTTCTTTTCAAGAGAAAGGACACCCAATCTAACTATTCTTTTGCAATTGGTATACCCTTATATTTTCTGTTTTCATCCCTATGAATCTATTTTTAATAGTGCCTTTTCTTTTTTTATTATAAAATGGCAGCCAGAACTGGACATAGCATGCTAGGCTTTTGCCCAATCAATGTTCGGTATAGTTTGAGCATAACTTTCTACAATTCTATTAAACCTGTTTCGAAATCAAGCCCAGTACTTGGTTTGTTTTGTGATAGCATTATTGATTTGTATTGCAACTTTTATTGATTTTGTATGTTTGTACTCCTACATCTCTGTACTCCTCTTAAATACTACTCAAAAGCAATGCATCAATAAAAATCATACCCTTATCTTCTGCAGTAAAATTATCAATCATAACAAAATACTGCAGGCAAATTATAGCCCACAACTGCATTCACTCATGCTTAATATTTTGCTACAGTACCATCCCAGACAAAGTATTTCAATGATTTATTAGTTTCTCACTCATGAGGAAAAAGGTTCTTTATGTTAAAGTTGGTAAGCAGTTTATTTCAATCGTAGTAAGCTGGGGTGGAAGTGTACAGTTCACAGATTGTAGGTAAGGTGGGCATTTATAGAGGTGATTGAAAGGGAAAGCAGTTCTCAAAATCCAGTAGCTTAACTCACCTGTGGGATGCTAACAAAATTTTAAAAATCTAGAAGTTTAACTAATCTTTAAAGTTTTTGCCAAACAAAAGTTTTCATGAATCTAGTGAGACAGACTTTGAAATATCTACCATCAAAAATTTATACAATCCCTCCCCTGCGTTATTGTCGGTTTTGAGATACTTCATTTTCAATGCTGATATTTTTTAACATTCTGAATGATGACAGTGCTTCAATATTCTGCAATGTTTCTGTCCTTCTCCCAAGGACAGCTAAATCAGCCTCTGTCAGTGGCATTAATTTTTCAGGATGAATGCAACGGACTTCCCGACAAGGCTAATGCATCTTAACACAGTCACTGTTGTAGGTACTATTAAATGTTATCAAAGAGCTTGATGATGGCATTCTTTGAACACTGTATGAGGCTTGACATTTAAGTAAACATAAAAAGATATCCATTTTGGAAGGACTTAAATAATATCAGCTCCTCTTTCTAACATCGAATAAAAACATATATCGCTGAACAGGCTAGAAATGATACCGCATAAAGGAAACAATCACACACAGTGAAGCAGTAAGGAGGAATGTTGTAGTTCCAGAGTTAATGGGCATAATATGAATCTGATCTTTGAGCTTCTTGAAATAGAAGCTTGCCTTATGTGGGTCGATAATAAGGAATACCAGTTACAGGAACAGTTACAAATATACATCACCTGCTAATGTTGTTTTGTGGCTCTGTGGTCTGTGTAACGAGGTTAACCTCAGTGATGCTAATTAACAATACCATATGCTCCAACCACTTTTGCGGCTCATATTTCAAGTGCTGGTGACACATGCATATGTTATAAATGAGACAAAGGTTACAGAGTGCGACTTGGAGTCAGTGCGAATTGATCAGATAGGAATACATTAGCATTCATCAAGAAGCTGCTCATAAAGAGAAATAGTCACATATATTATGGAGGCGCAACGAGCTTTTTCAATAAAGTTTTAGTTATGCACATGGTCATATACACAAGGACATCCAAACCTACTTAAAGTGAAGAAAGGGCTATGAATTGGATATGAATTCCAACTCAATATGTACATAAGAAATTTGAAAATATTTGGGTTGCATTGTTCAGATTCCAGTACAGATTTAGAATGGCCTACAGAAGTCAGAACCAAATTTTGTCACTCATTTCATATGTATTCTTAGTTCAAACATGTTTAGACTCCAAAAGCATAACATGTCACAACTGCTGAAACTTTACTTACATTTTAATCAGAAGCTAATTGGGACATTGCTGACAATTCCTGGAAGAAGATGCAGTGCACTTTAATTTTCAGATAATAGTTCCAAATTGATTTGCATTATAACAGTGATATTAGAATACAGGTACGCCAAATTTGTTGTGCAGTGCTGCCGTTCAGATCTTCTCTTGATCGCCGGGCCAAATTCAGACCTTGCATAGTAAGAAAATGTGGGTGTGAATCCATGGCTGACTTCTGTGAGGACACCACATTATATTTTTCTAATCATAGCATAGTTACATCAAACAGTTTCCAATTGGGATCAATTCCATTTTACCTTATATACTAATGTATCTACTACTGTGATGTATGGAAATATTAGTAAATTTAAGTTCATATTAAGTATAATAATTTTTGGCAAAAAGGGCATAGATATTTTGTTAATGTAATACAACATCTCATTGACAGAAAGCTAATTTAGTTCCTAGAACACCTATGTTACTTTGGAATAATCTCAGTTCTGCTGCTACATCATTCACTTGTGCATATTTCATTTGGCTGCTTACACATTTTGGCAGAGAATTTTAAATTCTTTTGGAATCATTTCAGTTAATTGCGAGAAATGAAATGCTAATTTGTTTCACCATTGCAATATAACAATGATATTGAACAGTTGTGGCAGTAATAATTACTTAAGATGGCAGGCAGACACTTTTGGTCATGATTAAACTGCTGAAACAAAGCCATCCTCAGTAACTGCAGACCATGTGCCAGTTTTGCAGGCTGGGCAAACACACACTGTTTATGTGGATTTAGGTGCAAAATGAAATACTTTATGACCTGATTGAAAAGGATTTTGAGTATTATGTTTCCATTAGTTACATGCCGTCAGTGTCAGTAAAGGTACGTGTCACCTGTTCTCGCAACTTTCGGACCCTGGTGAAATAGTCATGACATTTCTCAGATAGCAGTATGCAAAGTAATTTCACAATTCACTGGCTCGCTGAAGAAGATACTTTATTACTTCAGCTTGTCAAATATTCTTCAGAGCACTAACTGAGGATAAAACAGTCTTTCTTTTTCAGAGCTTCTGCTGTTTGTGCGATGCTATTGGCTATGACCATGAATTCATTCTTCTTCAAATGGGCATTTTTAGGAGGAGGAAAGTTTTCCATTTTATTTATCCGTAAACAATCTGAAAATATGGTTAAATATCTGTGTACCACCATTTTTACTGAGAAGGATAGTTGAGGCCTAAGGCCCAAATTATGCAATAACAACAAATTACACTTTTTCAGTACTAAAACATGCCAAAGTACTTCACATTAGCATTTCACTGCAATGTCTGACACTGAGCCACTTACAGAGATGTAAGTCAGATCATCAAAACCTTTGTCAAAATTATAGGCTTTAGGTGATGTCTTAAAGGAGAAAACTTAATGAACTTATCAGATTTAGGGATGAAAATTCCAGTATTTTAGGCCTAGGCACTTCAAATCATGGATACAATTGATGGAACAATTAAAACCGAAATGCTCAAGAATCCCCTTGACCAGACCTGGGGTCATGTGGGATAATCTAGATAGGGACCAATAACATTATGTTTAAAGATAATAAAGTTTGAGATTCAAGATGCTTACTAAGTCAATAAAACTACAAGGTTCCATGGGTTTTGAATGAATAAAAATAAAGTTAATATATAAGTTCAGAGAGTTAAAATAATTTACAATATCTAGATTATACTCTAACATTCAGGGTAAGTCTAAGGTATGTGTGAATTAACAGGCGAACTGCGATTGAGATACCACGCTACACTATTGATGGCAAATGCAATCAAATCAGATTCCATAGATTTCTCAACACCGCACTCAGTCCGATAACACTCAAAAAACTTGACACCATTTAGGCCAAAATAGCACATTAGATTGGCATTCCATCCACTGACATTCACTCCTTCCACACTGATGCATGGTAGCAGTAGTGTGTACTATCTACAGCTTACAGGAACTCACCAATGCTCCTTAGGCAGCACCTTCCAAACCCATTTCTGTCACTGCCTAGAAGGACAAGAGCACCAATACATGGGGATATCAACACCTGAAACTTCCCCTCCAAGCCACTCCCATGCTGAATTAGACAATATATATATATTGCCACTGGAAAAGAATCCTAAAACCTTCTCCTTAACAGCTCTGTGGATATACCTGCACATGGACTGCAGTGGTTTCAGAATGCAGCTCACTAGTATTAGGGATGGGCAATGGAAGCTTACCAAGCTAACAACACTCACATCCCAAGAATGAATAAAAAAAAGAAAAAGGTAGTATTGCATGTGTATAACCAGCACTCAGCTGGCACATGCACAAATGAGCCAAGGTTCATCAGGATTTGGACTTCCAGATCTTTGAACTCATCAAAGTAAATATAGGTTTCATCACAATAAGCACAGAGAGAAGAAAGGCTTTGGAGAAAGAGGAAATTACAGAAAAAGAGAGGAGGGAGGCCTCAGAGAGAATTAACAACAAAGATGAGAATCTTAATGTTGCTTGACTGGGATCCAATGTAAGTCAGCAGGTACAGGGTGATGGGCAAATGGGAGTTTAAAGAATTCCTGCATCTGTGAACCAGACTCCTGAAAGCTTAATTTTCATGGAGGGGGGCGGGGGGGCTGTTGGGGTATGTGGAGGTTAACAGGAGTTATGCCCATTACTACGAGCAACAGTTTGGTGGCAGGAGTCGACAGACACAGAGGCAGGCTGGGTGAAATGTCAGCCTTCATTGTCTCATACTTAGCTCCAATTGAAATAAAACACACAAAACAAAACATAGCTCTCTTTCTCTCACACTCTCACCCCCAACACTCTCTCCATGTCCCTTCCTGCCAACCCATGCCATCTTACGTTCATTTACCAGCCACCCCACAGCCTTGATTTAAAAAAAAACTGTTAGGCTACTTTTGTCAATTTAATAGACAAGAGATTTAAATTCCTTGCCACTTGGAGATTCCAATGGACTTTGCCATTCCCATAACAGCTTGACAGCTCTCTTGACAGTTCCTTTCACAACTTGTCAGTTTCACTGATATAGGCTTCTCTGCTGAATTTATCAACATTTTGTGTACATTCATGTTTGCTTTTAACAATCTTAAAGGTCACCTCGCTTTTCTTAAAAGGTACCCAATCTCTGCAAAAGGGCACCTTTCCTTTACCAAAGGTATCTTAGGCTGGTCCAAAAGTATTTCTCCAAAGAACTCTGCTAACATCAATTTTTCTTTTGATATTTTCAGTGTGTTGATTGTTTTTTTGGACAGCTTACCAGCCAAGACTGGATCTGATTAAAGGATACGAATGGATTTAGGCTACTGCTGCCATTTTCACAATTTCTCAGAGAAATTCTTTGTGAAGAAATTCTGGTTATTGGCCATAATGTTCCTGTGAAGTGACATGGAATAGTTTCTTCTATTTAAGGTGCTACATAAATGAAATTTATTATTGTTATTGTCATCAAGAGTCAGAATACAGATGAAAAAGAGGAAATGTCAAGGATATGTCATTGGGGGACACGAGAGATGGTGGTGTGGCAGTGGGAAGAGAAGTGATCCTCTGGCTATGATTAGATAGCAAGAATGGAAGCAAGTAAATGACATCCCACCCAGGTGAACAATGTGGATTATACAAAGGCAGCTCAATCAACTGTTTCATAGGATGAGAAGGGATAGTTTAATTTTGTCATGTTCACAAAGCAAGTCATTTGTCTAGTGTTTGATAAGAGCCATTTTGATATTGCAGTGGGGCAGAAAGCTGACTGGAGAGATTCAAATATGGAGTTCTGGAAAAGATGGATGTAGCTTGAAGAGGCTTTTAAGGATTTTGAAGAGGAAAGAGAGGATGGTGTAATTTGCAACATTACTAATGTTGAAAGCAGTAGGGAAAAAAAACAAAAAAAAACAAAAAAAACCCCATCTGGCATTGATCAAGAGGTATTTATGTACTTCCTTGAGTATGGAAGAATAAGGGTGCATTTAGAACATAGAACATAGAACACTACAGCACAAACAGGCCCTTTGGCCCACAAGGGCCTGTTGCCCTTATATAAGCTACAATATAAGCTACAATTTAATTGTAGCTTATATGATGATCAAAGGTACTGATAAGATGGATGTCAAGAAACTATTTCTACGAAGGGGCAAACCCAGAACATGGGCTAGAATCTTAATACTATTGAGCTGGAGTGTTCAGGAGTGATGTCAGCAAACACTGCTTCACACAAGCTATCATGGAAATCTGCAATTCTCTCTGCAAAATGGTGAAAGGAGTTGAATGGCTTACTCCTGTTCGCATGTTTTATGTAAAACATGATAAAGAAAATAAGTCAAATAATGCTCATTTGGTGCACTTGTTGCAAAACTATTTCAGCTGAGCAAGTCACGATAGCATTATAGCATTCATAACATTGACCAAGGATTGGAAGACTGAAGACTGGGCGAATGATAAACACAGCAAACATTCTTCCTAGCTGCAACCCTGTATCTTATTTTACTAATTCAGGATGAGACAGATGTTTTCCAGATGAACCCTTGCTCGCAGGCAGTTGCTCAATGAGAGACTAACCTGTGACTGCCGGTGCTGCGGTCTGCATTGCTCAGGTGACAGATGCCATATACCATTGGTTTGGCAGATTCCTCCTGTACTTTTAATTTTTTCATACCTGAATGCAAGAGGGAAAGCAAATGGGGAATATCAATCTTCCTGCATAGTTATAGAGCAGTCAATTTGGTCACTAAAAATTAGGACTGTTTTTTAGCTTTTGGGAGTATATGGCTAACTGTTCTATTCTGCATGAGATGGCATTATTCTTGTTAATTTATCTTAACAACAGTGACAGATATCTGATGGAAGTAGGGGACGCAGATGGTGTGTCTGAACAAGGCCATTTGCTGCCAGGAACAGACGCTGTAGCAGAATACAGTTCCAAAGTGTTACTTCACATAATTCTCTAATGGTCTCAATGTAATGGATAAGAGCACAGGCCTTGTGTGTAAGCAGGAACACTTTACAACTGATTCTCAGAGGAGATAGGTTACCACATGTACATTTATTCTTTTGGAGAGAAGAAACTGCAATCATGAGTATTCTTTTTTCCCCTGTCTTCGATTTTCTTCATTGTATCCTACTTCTTAACTATGGGTTATAGTGAGCCAGGGTCCCACAGGCATTAATTATCCTCCAGTAACCTGATGCAATGAATAGTCTTTATTTTTATTCAAATATTGGATATCTCACAGTTCGGCCCAAGATAACCTCTCCCATGTATTAGTCATGAGGTAATGTGATAGGTCTAGAAACCAGGCTACTTGTGAGTATTTTGTCAAATAATGACCAAGAACAGCAATCCTAGATGTTTTTGTTTCCTTAAGGAAGAGATCCAGAGATAGATTTTGGCATCCTTAATCAGCATTTTATTTGAGATCAGTTTGCTTCCTGCAGACCAGCAGAATCTTTCACTGCAGACATTTGCTGAACGAAAAGAAGAGTAAGGGCTGATTTAATTGTGTGTGCTTAATATGATTAATAGATGGATGAAGATGTTTGATGACATTTACTGTATTTGGGATGGTGCCTACTTGTCTGCACCATATTTCTCATGCCTCCTTTTCCCTGTTTACGTCCAGCTCCTACTTTCAGTGCTGTTCCTGATTCTTGTGCCATCACTGTCAATGAGAATTCTCATGAGAGCTAGAAATCTTGTCACGGTGTGGAAACTCCACGTGTCAACAGGTGGCAAAACCTACTTTTTACTCATTTACAGGATGTGGGTGTTGCTGACTAGACCAACCTGTCCCTAATTGTCCTAGTGAAAGTGGTGGTGAGCTGCCTTCTTGAACCGCTGCAGTCAATGTGATGTAGGTACATTCCATGCTGTTAGCGAAGAAGTTTCAGAATTTTGGCCCAGTGACAGTGAAGGACCTGGTCTTATATTTTCAAGTCAGGATAGTGTGTGACTTGGAAGGGAGGAATATACCAGGTGATGTTGTTCCCATGTGTCTGTTGCCCTTGCCCTTCTAGCTGGTAGCAACTTTGGGTTTGGAAAGTGCTGCCTAAGGAACCTTGGAGAGTAAAGTAAAAAGTAAAGTTTATTAGTCACAAGTGGGCTTATAGTCACATGCAATGAAGTTACAGTGAAAATACTCTCGTTGCCACAATCCGGCTCCTGTTTGGGTACACTGAGGGAGAATTTAACATGGCCAATTCACCTAACCAGCACATCTTTGGGCTATGGGAAGAAACCGGAGCACCCAAAAGAAACACATGCAGACATGGGAAGAATGTGCAAACTCCACACTGACAGTGACCCAAGCTGGGAACTGAACCCAGGTCCCTGGTAATGTGAAACAGTAGTGCTAACTATTGTGCCACCATGCTGTCCTGAAATGCAACTTGTAGACTATTAGGAGCATTAGTGTTACGAAGGATTTAGATTTGTCTTGAGATCAATAACTAGTGATGTCCTGTGGGGATCGGTGTTGGGCTGTTGCTTATAGGGAATCCAATCTGCAAGTTTCAGATTGTGTTAACATCTGTGTAAGTGACAGGTCTCTGAACAATGTCTTAAAACTTCAGGCAAGGCTTTGATGTGTTGAGAAATTGGGTTCAAGTCTGACAAACTATGTCATTTGGAAAAAATCAGTGCGATGGCAAATGGTCATCAAGTACACACACTTCAGGGAAAAGCATGAAGGAAGGTGGAGAAAGGAAGAGAACCGGGCATTCTAATGCACACATCTCTAAAAGTACATCAACACTACCATGAAGTGATTACGAGAAGGAATAGTTATTGGGGTACAGATATAAGACAGTTGATTTTCAGGCAAAGCATATGATCTTCTCCTTGATCATGCTCCACTTAGAATTCCTGCATTGCAGAAGGAGGCCATTCAGTCCAAAGAGTCTGCACTAACTCTCTCCGAAAAGCATCTTACCCAGCCACACACCCCTGCCCTGTGCCCATAATCTTGCACATTCGTTATAGCGAATCCACCCAACCTATACATCTTTGGACACTAAAGGGAAATTTAGCACCACCAATCCACTTAATTTGCACATCATTGCACTGTGGAAGGAAGCTGAAATACCCAGTGGAATCTTATGTAGACATGGGAAGAATGTGCAAACTTCACATAATTACCTGAGGCCAGAATTAAATGTGGGTCCCTGGCAGTGTAAGGCCAGTGGGAAATTGTGTCCAGTTTTGATCATTTTATAAGGTGGCTGACACTGAGGTTTTGGAAAAGATGCATTGGAAGTCAATAAGAGTAATTCCTTGCATTATTTATTAAAATGTCTACAAAGATGTCACTCTAAATTGTAGAAAAACAAAGATTTAAAAAAGATCTGATTATGGTTTATAAGACAATGAAGGGAACAGGCTGTGTTCAAATGGCCAGAATTAAATAGATTTGGGAGGACAAAGTATCACAAATTTAAATTGTATAATACCTGACCCAGGTTAAATGTCAGGAGTCTTTTCTTCCTCAGAGAATAGTGGACCTTTGGAACAGATTGTGGGCTCACCCTGTGGATACCTAATTTGCTGAATGACTTCAAATAAGAATTGCAACTTTTTATGGCTGGGGCAGAGATCAGTACTAAATAGAATTATGAGGGCCAATGATGTCCTGGACTGATTTCGCTTGCTAGATTGATGGGGAAGAGTTTTCCAGATGTTTTCTTCAAAATAGCGTTTTTCCAGGTGTTCACATGACATTTGGTGTCAGGAGTGGAGAATATACATATTTTGATACACAGTGCCCCAATTATGTAGGGAGAGTAAGGCAGGATAAATCTGTTCATCATTGTTCAGATGTTCGTTCATATATTCGCAGAGGGGAAGAAAAATAGGACCAATGAAGATTTGGGAGAAGAAAAAGATTGGAAGGACAAACTGAAGGGAAAAGGGAACAAAATAAAGAAAAGGAAGATGAATGATTGATAGAGCACCTTACCAAGTTTCTCAGCAATACATCAACACACTTCATACAAGTTCTTTTTTTGAAGTGCAGTCATTGTTGATTTGTGCCTAAGCGTGACAAGTCATTTGGTGCACAAAGCTCCAAAAAAAACTATTCTGTAATACATTCTGACTTGTCATTGAATATTCTGATGCCAAATTCTTATCTTTCATTGTATTTGCATTAATTTGATGTTTCTTCCTTTGGAGATGCTGTAATTAATCTGTGTTATAGCCCTTATCGCCTCGAACTCAGTTTCTTTTCTTCTTTGAACAGCCATGCCACAGAGGAGTTAGATGAAATAAAGTTAGATAATACTGCTGCAGGGAACATGGGCATTCACCAGCATGATTCTGTGCCATTGGTCAATGACTACTTGACATTGATAGAGTAGAAATTCTTGTGCTTAATCGTTGCCTGAGAATTTTGTATTAGGGCCATCAATAATGCCCTGGTCTTTGGATAATTCTGCCAAGAGGAAGAATTACTGTGCTTCTCACATACTATTGCCAGTTTCGCATGGAGGAAATGATGGCAGAATTGGCATTAGTATGTAATGTATCAGCAAGCTACACAACGGATGGAATTCTCCTTTCCTGCCCATGATGGGTTTGGGGCAGGGGGAGCAGAGAATTTAGTGGGAACCAAAAAGTCAGAAACCTGCTGGCATAAAATCACATTGCAATTCTCCCAATGGTGAGTGAATGGTATGGATCAGTCTTCCTACTGGCAGCATTCATTTATATCTCATGAATGTTCATTAAAACAGCTGTTTGTTGGAATCCACTAGGACTTCCAAATCTGCACCAAATTAGTGGGAACTCATGTTGATCTGAAATTTGATTGATAACAAGCGGCATGAAAACAGTTTGGGATTTGCTAGAAAATAGATCTTTCTCTCTACAGGTGTTCTGAAGGCTGGAGGACTAACAGCTCATGTACCAGCACATAAACCTATTATTTGCCAACTAACTTTAAAGAAGTTTTAATCTATGAGGAATATTGCTTAAATTAGAACTAATAGAAATAGGCTTGTGATTAAGAATTATATTGTGTTATATTTAAGTATTTCAATTGGTAAAAGTTATGCTAAATCTTTTTGTTTGGGTCAATAAAATAATACCTGATTGCATCAGCGTGTGGGGCAGGGGGAGTGTCACTCACACAAAGGGGACTCAGATGGTCTGGAAACCCCTAGAGTCTACTGGGTGGAAGGCTCCAGGCTGTGATCCAAACAATACACATCTCTTCAGGAGCCATATAAATCTGGTGGTCCTCCATGGGATCGAGGGACACCTGGATTAAAACACCTTATTCTCACACTAATGCTAAAATCAAAAACAGTTAGGATCTAATCTAACTTCATTATATACCTTGGAGTTTATAATCTTGTCCCCAACACTTGTCATGATGAATGTTGTTGCCAGAGTAACTAATTAATGATTCCTTGGGAAATCCAGATTCCAGTTTAATAGCCAGAATTAGATCTGGTTGCATGGTCCAGAGGCAAAATGTAACCCTTTAGAACACTCAGCCCCAAGAATGTAAAAGCATTCTATTCAAGCCCTAACAGTGCACAGCTCACACTGTAGAGAACCTCCAGGTTACGTATGATGATGATAGCAGACACCACTCATCCTGTTCAATATCATGACCATCACAATCTTGGAGATGCCCTGTCAGGATGCACACTTTGTTGTCATTCGTTTTCTCTGATGCAGTTTAGTGTAGTGTAATACCACCATTATCACCCTGACAGGATGGAGGCTCTGTGAAGGAATGGAGTGATTTCTTGTTTTTAACTAAATACATTGGTGACCTCTCAGCATTTGTGCCTATTTTCATCCGTGCAAGCTAGGTGTCTATCATTTTTTTAACTCTTCCTTGCTGTCCCAACATGGTTAGATGCTTCTTCGGGATCTGCAGCTGAGGTTGCCTGAGATGACCTTGGTGGATGTTCCCAGGGAGGGGCCTGGACTTTGAGGGTTGTTGCCTGCTTTTGGCCAGCATGCGTATTGCAGTGCTGCTTGCATCAGTGTAAGGGGTTAGGATAACATCACTCACAGGAATGGGCTGGATACCCTTTGGGTGTCTTAGGTGAAAGGCTTCAGGCTACAACCAGACAAATTCTCAGCTCTTGAGGTGCTTCATAGACCTGGTTGTCCTCTATGGGGCAGAGGGACAGCAGGACTGAGATCTTAAAGCCTGCCCTTTGGCGCTGATACTCATGGATTCCCATCAATGCTTGCACCGTGCAGTTGAAGCCATGCACCCTGAAGTTCATGCTCTCAGACACGGAGGTCATGAGCTGAAAGACAGAGTGCCACGGAGTGCATGTCCTGCACCAAGTTCTCCACTTGAGATCCCACCTCAGCAGTGTTGGCCTCATTGTACTAGAGTGAGGGTATCAGTTCTTCAGGCAAAAGATGACGAGACTCCTTCAGTCGGCCTTGCGGTCCAAAGCTGAATGTTGTCATCTCTTTTGAATATCCATAAATCTGCTTTGCAATTCCATCAACTCTGAGATGGCTGGACCCGGGGCACGTCACTGGCCTTGGGCTCAGCAGAGTTCTGAGCTCCGGCATCCCTCTGAGTGCCAGTTCACTGGGACATCTCTGCTTCCACCTGCTGTGGATCTTCAGGTGTGATGTGCTTACCTGTGAGTGACCCAGAAGCCTGCCTACTTAATGAACCCACTGATAGGCAATTATTTGCGCTGGTACTCGGTGGCTGCTGTGAAGCCTCTTCAATGGTGGGGTCGGAAAGATCTCCTTTTGAGCAGCTCATGTCCATTGAGTCTGAGATGCGAAGATGGTCCAGGCTGTTTAGCTGCTTTGCCTGTAAGAGCAGGGAAATGGTTTTAATACATTACAGGGGATAAAGGAAGGGACACTGATTACTCACTTGAGACTTGGAGAATGACTGTGTTTCTTCAGAATTTTCACATTTGCTTGTTGCTCCCACTTCATCGTCAGCATAGACATGCTCTTCCTCCTTCCCACTTGAGTTCTCTCTGCTTGAAAGATGTAAGGGTTCTGAGTCTGGTGTCACTCCAGCCGGCTGTACCTTCTCGCATTTGTTGTGGTTGAGCTTGCCCTGCAATGACAATGGTAGGGAGAGTGTAGATGGCAATCATGAGATTGACAATGCTGATGAGGAGTAGCAGGCATGGGGCTTGAGTGGGTGCTGAGTTGTGAGGAGCATGGCAGGGAGAGGGAACATGCTGCTTGAGGGAGGGGAAGAAAGGCCTTGACAAACCCCAAAACGTCTGGGTAGAGAGGAGGTTGTAATTGCGATGGGTGTGCAAGGAGGTCCAGAGAAGTACCACATGAGGCTCACTTACCCTGGCTGAGCAAAGAAGATTGTTCACTTTCTTACATCGCTACTACCATATCCTCTTTCGTAGTGAGCTTGCACTTGAGGGTCAACACTGCATCCCAGCCAGGGGCTGGAAGGGCATCTTCTGGACCAGGTAATAGTGTGGATCTTGTCTCTATTGCACTCCATCCAGCAGTTTGGTGAGGGCTCCCTCTGATAAATGAGATGCAGTCTTCCTACTGCCATTCTTTGCAATTGTCATGGAACTAGGTTGTGCTCCTGCTTCCAACTTACAAGCAAAAACTGAAATGGGAGAATTCGATGTAGTGTGCAATGTTGATATGAGGATTTGGAGGATCTCCTACGGGACTGCTTTGAGTCAGTGGACTGGTCAATATTTAAAAACTCAGGGACTACTACAGTGACTGGCTTTATTGGTAAGTGTGTAAAAGACTAAGCCAAAGAAACAAATCCGTGCATTTCCCAATTGGAAATCATGGATGAACAGGGATATCCACTGCTTGCTGAAGTCCAGGTCAAAAATGCCAAAAAATAAGATTGGACCAAGCTTGAGTCCCAGGCTAGCCACCTGGACTTCCCCCAACTATGGCAAAGTCTGCAAGACATAACAGGCTACAAGATGAAGAGATGTAGACTTGCATTCCCCCCTCAATACAATCTATGTCCGTTTTGAGGGAGAGGTTAGCAAAAGCGTGTCTTCTATCCTGGAGGCCTCGGCTCAGTTTCTGCAGTTGTCAGATCAGCCTTCTTGAAAGTCAACCCATGGAAAGTGACTGGCTCAGGTGGGCATTTAGACCATATGCAGACCAGCTGGCAGGGCTATTTGCAAATATCTTTAATCTTTCTTTACACCTATCTGAGGTCCTGATCATCATCATCCCTGCACCAAAGAAAAACAAGGCAGCGTGCCTTAATGTCTATCATCCAGTGGCTCTAACATCCATCATTGTGAAGTACTTCTAAAAGTTAGTCATAGCTCTGGCCCTACACTCAACCCTGGAAAACCTGGATAAAATTGACACCTATGTCAAACTCCTATTTATTGACTATAGCTCAGCTTTCCAACACCATTATTGCTACAAAATCCATCTCCAAACTCTGTGGCCTGAGTCTTGGCTATTTTCTGTGTGACAGGATTCTAGACTTCCTAACTCACAGACCGCAATCAGTAAGGATAGGTAACAACACCTCCCCCACGATCATCCTCAACACCAGTGCCCCACAAGGTTGTGTTCTCTGCCCCCTTCTATACTCCTTATACACCTATGACTGTGTGGCCAAATCCCCCTTCAGCTCTATTTTCAGTTTTGCTGACAATGTCACCATAGTGGGTCACATCTCAAACAATGATGAGATAGAATACAAGAAAGAGACAATGAATCTGGTGAACTGCTGCAGTGACATTAATCTCTCCCTCAGTGTAAGCAAAACTTCAGGAAGTGTAGTGGAGGACGTGCCCCTGTCTACGTCAACATAGATGAAGTAGAAATAGTCAAGAGCTTCAAGTTTCTAAGTGTCCAGATTATCAACAATCAGTCCTGGTCCCTCTATGTAGATGCTGCAGTTAAGAAAGTTCACCAATGCCCTTATTTACTCTGAAGACGAAGGCAATTTGACATGTTAGCCATGATTCTTACCAACTTTTACAGATACATAATAGAAAGCATTCTTCCTGGCTGTCTCACAGCTTGGTCTATCCAAGATCACAAAAAACTACTTGTGAAGCCCAGTCCATCATGCAAACCAGTCTCCCATCGATTGACTCTGGCTACACTTCCTGCTACCTTGGAAAAGCAGCCAACATAATCCACAACCCCACATTCCCCAGACATTCTTGCTTCCACTTTCTTCCATTGGAAAAAAGATACAAAAGTTTGGGGTCACATATCAAATGATTCAAGAACAACTTCTTCCCTGTTGCCATCAGACTTTTGAATGGACTTATTTTTCATTGAGTTGATTTATCTCTACAGCCTAGCTATGACAGTAACACTACATTCTGTACTCTCTTTTCTTTCTCTGTGTGCATTATGCTTCATCTGTTTGGCATGCAAGAAACAATACTTTTTACTGTATACTAATGTGACAATAGTAAATGGAAATCAAATCAAGTGCTGGAGAGTGTTGGTCCTTCCCAGTGATTGCAACAAAGCTGAGAGGGAGCGAGAGGGAGGTCACTGCCATAAGCATTGCTTGATTTCCGTGGCCATAAAAACTTTGGTGAATGTTATGATGGCTACAGAGAATCATCTGTTGATCTCCCTGTGAGCCTTGTTGAATATCAGTTTCTCTATTAGGTGAGTGGAGACTTGCCCAGTAGGGAAGGAGCAGCAGGGGCTTTAAAATCAGATAATTCCACTCAGACTAGCAGTCCGTTGGCTCCTGATTGAGTGGTATTCTGCAGCCATGGAAAGGCATTCAGTGTATCACAGTAAATAAAAGGGTGATTGATGATGAAAGATTGGCCTGGATAAGAATGGTGCAGTTAATCAGGCTTAAGATTCAGTTAGAAATTATGTCGGAGCTGTTGGGGGTGCTTCACTATTTTTCTTGCCAAAACCGACACTTGCCAAATTCTGATAAAGTCACCCTCTCAATGGTGATATATGCTCTCCATAACTAACTGTGTGATATCCATGAACAGTGTATCCATTTGAATATATGACGCCATGCTGAGAGTTTGATGGTGGAGGGAGCTGAGAGAGGACTTACCCTGGTGGAATGGATGGGATCATTCATCTGTTTCTTGTACCACATGGCTTTTCACAGGTAGATAGCAACACTACCTGGGCAACAAACCTCCCACGGCAGGGAAGTGAGGTTGGTGTATTTCTTTGAGCCCTCCTTGGAGTACAATAAATATCAATGGCCTCAAATTCCCTAAATAAGGGCCTTGATAGCCATGACACTGAAAGGTAATGCTGCCTTCTTCTAGTGTCTAAAAGCCTTTTGCTTCTGGCTTCTGGACATGCTGCACAGCCAGTGAAGACAGCTGAAATGGAGAAAGTGATACGAGTGTGCTCGGCTGGTGTTGAAATATGACAGCGGGAACTTTGTACTCACCAGCTGACAGCAGGTGTACGAATCCACCAGGTAGTTTGGAGGGAAACTTACCCACACATAATTAATGAGGTGCCAAGCACAGAATCTGGTGCGGGATCCTGCCATCCTGGTCATGGGAAATACGTTGATAGAGCCACCGACCATTACTGTCTCAAAATGGGAGAATTCCACCCAATGAATCTGTTCAATACAGATTGACGGGCATTGTCTGACTTCCTTGAGGTAGTTTGGAAACAGCCAAAGACATGGAAGTTCACTATTACAGTCAATGTCATAGCTTTAAGAACGGAATAGTTACTCTAACATCTTTCATGGCCTAAGGGTGTTCCAAAACACACTTCAAAAGTATGTAATTAGTTATAGAATATCATTGTTGTAATGAAGGACATTCAGCCATAAATTTGTGCACAGTGATATCCTACAAAAGGGAATGAAGAAATTATCAAATCATCTGGCTTAGGTGTTGTTTGAGGGAAAAGTATTGGGCAGGACACCAAAAAGACTGATTCTGCTCTTCCTCAAAGTAGTGTCACTTGACCTCATGCACCTGTCTGAGGAGGTAGACCATCAATTTAAAATCTCATCCAAAAGGTGACACTGCAAACAGTGCACTGTTCGTCAGTACTGTACTGAAATATCAGCCTAGATTCCATGCTTGAGTCTCTGGAGTGGATCAATGAACCTGCAACCTTCCAAATCAGAGGCAAGAGTGTTATGCACAGAGCCAAGGCTGACAGCAGATGACCAAATTAAATCCACAATCTCACTGGTGAAATGGAACTTATGAAGTGAGCTGTTCTCAGGTGCAAGCCTGGATCTGCATAAATAGCTCCTGTTCTCAAGGATACATATAAAACCACTCTTATCCTTCTTCCAATTCCAGAAAAGTCAAATGAAGTTCACCGCTGAAGCCAACACCCATTTCAATGGCTGAGTGAAAAAAGCTCCAGCAAATAATTCTGGCCTTTATTGTCTCATTCATATAGGCAGGCTAATTGCTCAATACATTCCCAGTAAGAAAACTGAAATTCACCAGAGGGATAATTTAACTCAATTTCCATATTATAATGCTGCTTTTCTCACGATTAATGCAGGACAGCTTTAGATTGTCTTAAAAAGCTTGCAAGAGGATTGAACAGTGCACAAATCAACAATAGATCTGGCAAAATAGATCCTGCTTTCATAGTCCTAGTTTCATCCTAGTTGCCAAATATTACAGATGTTCTTTTGTACACACAATTGATCATGGGCTGCTCTTTAACTATCAGCTACATCACCTCAGGGGCCTGTGGAGCAGAAGCTAGATACTTGCCTGCACAGAGAACACGAACATTGTTTAGCCAATATTTGCATCAAAACACTGTTTATGACTGCCTGCTACTGAACAGCTCTGGCAGTTTGTGAGAGGGAACCTCTCAAAGCATCCACTGCTTAGGTAAGAAATGCAGTGCAGTGAAATTTCATAAAGGCGAAAAATGAGAAAGGTTTACTTAAGTTACTCTATTTGTTTGCAAGGAGTTAAATGAATTGTGTGTTAAAAAATGCGGAGACCAAGATCGGTGATGCACATTACTGTTTGTAAAGCTTTTGTGAAGTCACTTAGGAATTCATGGAAACATACAATCACAGAAATACAGAGCACAGAAGAGGGCTATTTGGCTCCTTTGGGCTCCTGTTTGCTGGAACTATTAAATCAATCCTCTTCCTCTCCCTTATCTTGTAATTTTTTTCCCCAATTCCTTTTTGGTTTGCACCATTGAATTAGATCATAATGACTTGCTAAATGAAAAAACAGTCTCCGCCTCTCAACCCTTGGTTCTTCTGCCAAACACCTTAAATTATGTCTGCTTGTTACAACCAACCTTTCATGGAAACAGTTTCCCTTTGTTTAGTCAATCAAGACTATTCATGATTTTGAACATTTCTTTCTAATCTCCTCTTAGTCTTATATTTGTTTTAAAAGAACAATGCTAGCTTCTCCAGCCCCTCTAAACATATCTGTAGTCCTTTATTATTGCTAGAATTCAAAATAAATCCTTTCAGCATTCTCTCTAAAGTGTAATGCCCAGATTAAACATAATGTGCCATCTGAGAGCTAACTAATATTTTGGTATAATTTTCTTGTTTTCCTCCATTAAGAAAGTGGAAGATCTTATAACTTCTTTTAAACCAATGTTCTCAATTTGTCCTCTCACCTTCAAGGGTTTGCGTACACATACCAAGACATCCTTGTTCCTTCAGCCTTTTAAAACTTTATCAGTTAGTTTATATTGCCTCATTCTCCCTATCAAAATCTATCATTTCACATTATTCTGCCTCAAATTTAATAAAGTACCTGCTCATGTCAACATTTCGGCTATGCTTTTCTGAAGTCTATTCATTTCTAATTGAGTATTTATAACATTTCTGAATTTTACATAGAATAAGGAACAAGAAACAGAAAACAAAGAGCAGTACAGCACAGGAACAGACCCTTTGGCCCATCAAGCCTATGGCAACACAAATGCTTCTCTACTATTTTCTTGCCTCTATGGGGTCCATATCCCACTATTCTCTTCCTATTCATGTATCTAGCCATGTTATAGAATCTGCTTCCACCATCTCCTCTGGCAGCAAGTTCCAAGTATTCATCACTCTCTGTGTGAAAAACCTACCCCTCATATCTCATTTAAACTTTCCCTCTCTCACTTTCAATTATGCCCCCACTTTTGACTCTGGGAAAAAGACTCTGACTATGCACTCTATCCAAGCCTGTCATCATCTTGCAAACCTTTATTAGGTTCATCCTCATCCTCCAACACTCCAGTGAAAACAATCAAAGTTTGTTCAACCTCGCTTCATAGTTTGTACCTTCAAATTAGGCAATATCATGGTAAGTCTCTTCTGCACTCTTTTCAATGCATCAGTATTCTGGGATAGACTGTAGCTGGCCCTGGGGACTTGTCTTTTCAAAACCTCCAATAGCTCCTCCCTTTTCATCTCAATATGTCGTAGATGTCAACATCCTCTTTTCCACACTCTTTTCCACAC